>MU226019.1:42986-62773 GCA_018584345.1 Thuja plicata
AATTAAGTGTAAGATGTGAATTAGGGTTAAGGATTTCAACACACTATAACAATTAATCAATCAATCAAACCCCCTTTCCAATCTTTATATGTTATCCTTAACATACCCTCAATTCACCTCCTTCACACATACAAGTCAGGCTGTAAGGCCTTCTTGGTTTCAGCCATATATATTTAGATCTTTATAGAATAATCTTCATACATGTGAGGTCACAAACCTGTGATCCAAATCTTCTATCTTCTATCTCTTTTCTACTTGATAATTACTGCATAAAACTAAGAACAAAAACTAAATATATACAAGAGACCACAAAAGAGGTTAGCACCAAAGATCCTAAAGATTCAACATAGGAAACAAAAAAGAACCAGATTTAGGTCCACACACATCCAAATGAGAGACCCAAAAATTAATTATTGTACAAAAATTAAATGCATACGTCAGCTAGAAGATCCAACATCTGAAAATCAACTCGGTGAGAAGAATACCAAGCACAGAGACCAGTCGGTGAAATTATCGAGCAACCAATAACAACCATAGAGACCCCATCGGTGAAGTCAACCAAAACAAGTAATGGAGCCCGAGTGGTGAAACAACAAACCTTCAACTGACCAAGAAAATCAGTTACAAATCACTTTTTCGAGCAGTCTCCAACAAGCTACCGAACCAAAACAGACATATTTTTGGTTGATACAAGATTTCCAAGAACCAAAGATTGTCCTGCATCAAAAATAATATACCTAAGTAATCTAACCTCATGAACTACAAAAATAGATTTCTTAGGATTAAGAGAGATGCCAAATTCCCTACATCTCTCAAAAACTTATCTTAAGTGGTCTATGTGATCCTTGGATTCTTTAGAATACATAGTGATATCATCCAAGTATACATGTACAAACGTATACATCAAACTAGCAAAGGCCATATCCACAGATTTCTGAAAAGTAGCTCCTACATTAGATAAGCCAAATGACATCATCCTATAAGCCATGATACCCCATTTAGTGGTAAAATCCATTCTAAATTAATCCCCATCCTTCACTAAAATATGATTATAACTAGAATAACCATCAAGGAGTGAAAAATGTTCAGAACCTGAAACAAATTGAATGATTTTCTCCATTGATGGTAAGGGATGATGGTCTTTCAATGAAGCCCTATTCAAGTATCTAAAGTCAACACATAAAATCAACTCCCTATTCTTCTTTCTCACAGGCACTAATTTGGAAACCCAAGATTTATGTTTAATAGGGTAAATAATATCAATTTATATTAGCTTATTTATCTCTTTCTGCATAAGAGGCTCTAGTTTAGGATTTATTGGTCTTTGTTTATGTCTAATTAGATTTTCATTTGGCTCTAATTACATGGTGTGTTGCACCAATTTTGAATCAAAACCTTTTAGATCACTATATTCCCATGCAAACACATCATTTAATTCTTGAAATAACTTAGTAAAAGCTAGCTTTTCTTGTTGTGAACTAATCTTACCAACTTTTAGAGCTTACCTCTAAAAATTTCAAGCTCCTCATAATGTTCTTCTTTGACTAGTATGCCGGTTTTGTTCTTTTAAAGCTGGTAATCTATACTTAAAATGGATTCTACGCTTACCAATCCCCTAGGTATCTTATTATACTTTAATTGGATCACTTGGTCACTATATTGGTGATTCAATTTTTCTTGGTTAGCAGCTGAAAAAAACATCCTCCTCAAGAAGAAAATATAAAAAAATTTCAGAATTGTCAAAAACTTGGCAGTTAGTGTTATTTTTTTGAATAGAAGGCCTTACAATTATCTTGACATGTTGTTGTAATTTATCCTTACTAATCTTATTTGGAATATCAAATTGTGCACCTACTACAGCTAGTCTATCAACATGCTGATTTTCTCTTCTAGGTATTGAGATGATATTGAATGCATAAAAAACTCCAATAAATCCCAAAACTGGTGCATGTATGACTTCAAAGTATCATTTTTAACAATATGCAAGCCCCTAACTTGATTCACAATAAGATCACTATCCCCAAACACCCAAACACACTAGATATTATTTTTTCTAGCCCATTCTAAACCTTGAATCAAACCTTCATATTCAAAATTATTACTATTACATGAAAATGCAAAACAAAAAGCAACATAATAATTATCTCCTTGTAGGGATACAAGCATTTCACCTCCACCAACTCCATTCTTACTTCAAGATCCATCAAAGTACATTTTCCATACTTGATTTTTCTCTTTAGAAGTTTGATCTACAACTTTTACAAGGTTTGACATCACTGCATCAAGCTCACGTATCATATACATCCCTAAACTAGCCTCTTCAATGATTACATTTTGGTCCTCATGAGCATTTTCTTCTGCCCATTCATACAATAGGATGTCTGGGATGTTTTCTACTTGAGTATTTGTCTCTTGGACTACAGAGTGTTCATCATGATCAAAGGAAAGACAATTACCATTTATGGCACTAGGTACATAGGGCTCAATGTGATCTTTGGCCAACACTTCAGTTTTGATGGTCACTTTGGTTCCATATCTTGTTCTAAATAGCATATGTGACTATTTTGAGGACAAATAACCTTCTATTTTAGCATTGAAATCCCTTGACAAACATAAGGAAAAATCAGGAGGAAGGTCTATAACGAATATGTCTTTTAATATAGAAAAATTAGGACATGCATGGAGAGTGAGGCTTGCATCTTTAATCAAACCTACGGTACTTATAGTTGAACCATCTATCTATACTAATCCTTTCTTAAGAGGCTGATATTTGAGGCCCAATTGGTCTACAATCTTCTTTGGCATGACTGAGCTTTTAAATCCACTATCTACCATGCAATTATGAACACGATTATCCCCTATAATGAGAGAAATATAAAATGAAGCAAGCTTGACATCTTTACTTACTTATTTACTGTTGTCCTTAGAATCATTTGTAAGAATTTTTAAAGGATAATCAGTAGCTTTAGTAATAGAAAATTTTATTTCCTTTAAAGAAGAAGATAATATATCAGCTTGACTAGGAATAGAAAGAGTATCCCACATGTTCATAGTAATATTCAGCTTCTTCATATTTTCAACAATATTGAATAGAATAGTTTCATGTACATTTTGGGAAGCCTTGACACCAGTAGGATCTACTTGCACTTGAGGCTACTCCTTGGCCTACTCTTGAATATTTCTTTGTAGGACCTTGGTTACTTGAGGAGTAAGTGGGTTTGCACCTGCAACATCTTGGTTGCTATTTTTTGTTGATTGAGCTGCATCTAGAGCTCTTTTCTTACTTCTAGTATTTGTTGAAATTGGAGTATCTTATCTACGCAGTAAATAAAACTCCTCACCTTTCCAATTGAGAAAATTGACATCAACTGTAAGTTGATCCTTCTGTTGTGAATTGTCCTCAATAATATTTGACTAAGAGCTTGTTGAACCTAGCACCATGAGTGCTTGATTTATTACCCTATTTGAGAAAGTGGCTTGATTATGAGGTTGGTTGCAAGGAAAGAACAATTCATTGTCTGCAAAAATCTTATTTTGAATAGGAACAATATCCTTATCTGGATTGATATTATTAAGAGGTGCTACAGAATAAGGATGATAAGGCCTTTGATTCAGATTCTACCTAGCTCCTTAAAAATTTCCTTGATAAAGTTGTCTATAACCTTGATATTGTTGCCCCTAACATTGTTATTTGTGTTTAGGTCCTTGATAATATTGATAAGGAAGTCGAGGAGCTTGATACTGCTTCTTTATAATTTTCAACTCATTTCCCAGGGTTTACATTATGGTCTCTATCTTTTGCTGATTACCTTTTATTTCTAGCAACTCTTGAGAAGGTCTTCAAACTACTGATTCATGATTTGCAACAAGACAAGGGAGTTGGTATAGCAGGTAAAGGATTAAATGGAGGTATTTTCAAAGGCTTATTAGGTTTGATATTGGGAAAAATAGGCATAGGAGGCCTTAGGGCTATTTTCTAGCTTGTATAAGGCTATTTTTAGCTCTAATGGCTATCCCAACAGCTTGGGGAAATGAGGTAACTCCCATAGATTGTATCATAACAAAGATATAACTATTAAAACTTCTCAAATAATAAAAAAATGCATAATCTTATGAGGGTCTTACCATTGCAGGGATCCTATTCCATGATCTTTGAAATCAATAGTTGAAGTCCATCATTTGTTCTTGAGGAGCACGCTTGATTGTAGTAAGTTGTTCCAACAAAGACATGTGATCTGACTTATCTTCAAAATGTCTCATTAGAATTTCACCAAGAAAATCCCATGAATCAACTGAGATGACAACTAAAGTCTAAAACTACTCTAAATCTTTCCCCTTCAAGGATGTTGTTAACATCTTCCTTAGTTAATTGACATACATCACACAAGGTAGCTATATCTCTGATGTGATCAATAGCAGTAGTTTGACCTTAACCATTGAAATCATACAAAAAATTTAAAGCTTTTAGTGGTACATCATGGTGGTTTGGAAAATTCAATGGACTTCCTTGATTGAAAGGCACAAATGTAAATATTCTTTCCATTGTTGTTGGCTGAACTGAAACTTGTTGAAAATGAACAGGAGGAGGAAAAGGAGATAAACCTGCCAAATTGCTTGTATTTTTTGATAGGTAGGCTAGAACAATAGATTATTTAGGTTCAAATGATGCTATTATATAGTTTGTACTTGTTGAACTCCTTATGATAAATTGGAAATTAGGAGTATCAAAATGAGCTCTATCTAATGGTTGAGTCTTTGTAAGAGCTCTTCCTCTTCTTCTGGGAGGCCCAAATTGTAAATATTCAAAAGAATCTAAACTTGTTTTCTAAATTCTTCTCATAAAATTCTAGGCCACCATTGGTCTCTTTTACTTCACATGGAGTCACCAGATATGCTAAAAGATAACCTCTTTAAGGCTAGTAACTTATTGCTAGCATATCCAAACAAAAAGGATTAAAAGGTATTCTAACTGAGTCCCATCGGGCATTCCAAAACTATTGAGTACTATAATCATGCACCCTTTCAAGCTTGCATGAAACTTGAACTATTGTTGGACAACATGGAAACACTCCTAGGTGGTGGGATTTCCTATTGATGGAGTGAATCTCGGGGTTCTAGGTCGGTTCCTATTTGATATTCACCTATTACAAATGCAAAAAACTAAACTAAACTTTGGATGAAAAGGGATAGAAATTGTAGAAAATGGAAAAAATCCTAAAGAAATCTAAGCTACTAGGTGATACACCAAAGATGATATAACTATAATTAAGCTTTTATCACAAGGGAGTTCTTGAAAGAAAATAAAGCTTCAACATGTGACTCTAATTTGATGATCAAACAACTCACATATCAGTATTTTATAAGAAGGATTATAGTATTTTGTTTAATACATGTTAAGAGGATGAATAATCTTCACAATTAACCAGATTATGGAAAAATTTAAAAATCAAAGCTTATAACCTATGCAAGATGCAACGCTATTCACTTAAAGATGTATAAATGAGACATATACCTACATGATCTAAAATATAGATTCACTACACATGAACATCAAATAAAATTTGCATACAATAATACAAACCCAAAATAGGTCTCTAAAGCTCTATTATTTATTCAAAACTTTAAAGGAAAATTGTTGCTATTCAATTACTAAGATTTTATACTGCATCAGAAAACTAGAGGACTTAGTAAATCAATCTCTCCTTGCCTTCTACAATTAGTTCTAAATATTTCAAAATAAAACCAAAAATCAATAAATAGAGACTATTTCTAACCACCCAGGATCAGATGCAAGAAATTTGGCTTCAATAAAGGAGTTACAAAGCCATGGAAATAGATAGAATATTAGAACTCAACATATGGTATAAATAGGTCCTTATATCACTCAGAATGCTCCTAAAATCTCTTCAATAACCATGACCAAGTATTTTTACACCGGAGCTCCTCCTTTATCTTAACTTAAGAACCCTAGATATCCTCCTTGTAGGTGGAAAAAATATGCCACCTTTATCATCGCCACCTTAATCACCACCTTTATTATTGACTTCATGAAAAATGAATCAACCACCTCTTTTAGACTACTACGTGGAAAAAATTGATTTTCCCCATGGTATCCATCCATTATCTACAAAATATTTTGGCCCTACCTTGGCGTAGACATGTGTAGAGATCTCATGATCTCGTGCTTTTACCTCCTACGCAACTTTTGTGGTGGGATCATGACAACCCTCTGATCTGGTCGCCATTTAAACTCATTTAAGCACTCCAAAGCTTCTGGCCACCACGTGTCATCCTTTCTTCAATTGTACCTAGGCACATATTTCTACTTGGCTCACTCTCATTATTGTTATCATCTTTCTCTCTCCTTGGTATATTAGACTATAGGATCATGAGCTTGTGACACTTGTCTAGGTTGGCCCCACTCTTTTTATATTTTTATTCTGCACTACCTAGACATTTGGAATTAACTCACAATCACATGAAATTTATTTTTCCTTTGTCTATGAGATTGTGGGATCACGACAAGGTGCCACTTGTCATCTTTGGCCCTACCACATCTCTGCACTGGCTCTTTGATTGACTATCCTACTCTGCTACATGGAATCACCTCATTATCCCACCATATTTTTCTTTCCTTGTTCTGTCAAACCGTGAGATCATGAGCTCATGACACCTATCTTTTTCATTATCACTTTTCTCCACGTGGAATCACTTGGTTTTCCCACTGAATTGCATCATCATCTTCCATGCACGTGTGGAGCACCACATGTTGGCGTGTTGCTATCCCGTAAAATTTCTCTATCCTCATCACTCTTGATTATGGGATTGCAACATGTTTCCACCTGTCTTCTCTATCTGACCTGACCTAGACATGTGACATCACCTTTCTATCATGTGAACTTTCTCGTTTGTCAACTTGTCAGATTGCAAGATCAAGGGAAGCTTCCATCTATCTAGGCTAGCCCCATTTCTCCTTCTGCAGGATTTTAGAAATGGCCTTCTTACCCTTCCATTTCTAAAGACCTTTATCTTTTACCTTCTTTCAATTTTAGAAATTTAACCTCCTTGCTTCTATTTCCGAAACCCTTATACTTAAGCATTTCTCTCTCTTTCGTAAATCACACCTCCTACCCTCAATTTCTGAAACCCTTTAGAATTAGCACTTTCTCTAAAATTAAAAATCCTTGACCGTGGGTCTCACCAACGCAACCTCCATTAAGCCCCAGATATTGACTACCGAGTTCAAACCACCTTTCAAAAGGTGCATTCCTTTGGCTACTTCAATTTAGGGCATTTGTGTATAAAAATAACCCTTAACTAACCCGCACCGTGAATGTGGGATAAGTCCCTTAGGGTATTTCTTTGCAATTCTTTTCATGCCTAGTGCACACAATAACCAGTCTATTCTATTATTTGAGTCACCAAATATCTCAGAAAGTCATCCTTAGAACCACCATAATGCTTCCTCTTAACCATATATCGTCTCTCAATAGCATGCTGGGCTCAAAATCTTGTAGGAGCCACATTTCATCCACATGCCATTGACAAACATATTTACTCTTTGTTTTGGGAAAATTGCATCAATGGAAGAAATTTTGGTAACATATATAAAATTTATGCAAAAAAAGAATGGTTGCATTTCATTTCAAGTGTAATTTTTTAGGCATGACATCAAGACCTCACAATGTATTCTATTGTAAGATACTATGTGCTCTTATTTGATGTAATTAAATGTGTGGTTTTGTTCCCAAAATTTGACTTGAAAATTTGGGCATTACAAACATAATTTACGTTATTTTTAAGTTCATTTTAGGCACCAAATCAAAATGTTCCTAGATTATCTTTTATCATATTAATGAAAACACATATTTCTCTAACTCTAACTATCATTTCATGATTCCTTATTACATAAATATATCTTATATTATATACAATCATAATGCCATCTTTCGTAATCTTCAATTACAATGTACATCATCATGATTACAATTATGTCATTCTCCTCCAAGGGAGTAATAAATACAATGAGTGAACAATTAATACATGAGATAATAAAATATAAAAAATGAATATCTCTAAGAAACATAAATGAAGGTATTGAAACAAGGATCCAACCATGCATTGCAAATAATCCTTTGAACCTTAATGGAGAAAGATCACTGCTAGGAAGCCATGTAGAACAATGAGGCCCACCCCACTATTCCAAGGAGAAAGACACAAGACCCCACACACAAGAAAACCAAACAAAAACTAGAAACAAGGAGGTTTCCATTAACCTCCAAATTAGTGAAGGGAATATAAGAATCTACAAAACAAGGCAAACACTACAAGAGAAAAATCACAAAACCAATAGAAGAGACTCAAGCATACATGTAGAAAGAGTGTAATCACATATCCCTCCATCTTGGGTTACCATGGTATCCTCTCTAGACCACAACCTCCAAGTGAGAACTCATATGGAACCGAACAATACTTTCATGAAGAAAAGGAAGATTGATCATGTCAGTCTCCACGGGCATCATCCCAATCCCATCCTTAGCATATACAAGTGCATACACCATAGGTGAGGCATTTTATTATCTTTATTAATGTGTTTACCTCAATTCATTTTATTTGGTTATCTCTTGATTAATAAACTCACCAATAGATTACCTTGGTAGCGACTTAGGGCCTCAACCCTATACAAAGCCACTCCCCCCACAATGCATCTAGGTTCTCATCCCTTATGCTTAAAACAAGAAAAAAAATAATCATTAGATTAAATACAAATGCAATAAAATAATCATGATTCCAAACAATAATAGAATTAATTGGATCTGGTTTAGTAAACTCATTCATTGCCTCTTAGATGGGCAAGCTATAACGACCTAAATTTGCAACCCTGTGTAAATTTCTATTTAGCATCACCCTCACCTTAGCTTAAGACTCAAACTACACATAATATTAATATATCCTCTTACCATGTCATATCATCACCCATTTTAGGATCCCATCCATGTGGCCTATATGACATAAGACTCATCCACCCCACATAGATGTTCATGTGACACACTCTCGTCCATGAATCTCCAAACATGTAGGTTATCATTGAGGCATTAAAAACTACCAACATATAATTTTAATGCTTGATTCTACTACCCACCGATGTGGGATTCAACCCGTCATGATAACACCCATTTTGAACTTCTTTTGGTCTCTCTCTTAATAGTTTCGGCACCCTCCTTGACATCTAAATCTCTCTACACTTCCTAATCACTCACTTTCACATTTTGAACTCTCTTAGATATGTTTCTCCATTCTTTCTATATTTTTATCACACAAGAATTGCATTAGTCTCATCATCATCAATGCGATTATATCTCTTCAAGGGGAGTCTATCTACTTCACTCGTGTCTTTTGAGCATATGAAATTTATTTTGATATTTTATTATCACATATCTTTTACTATCAATTATCTATCACTATTTGTGTCTATTCAACTTCTATAGAGGTGGAAATACAAAAGAAAAATTTGATTAAGGAGGTCTCCAAATAGACAATGAAAACATTTGTGTTGTTTCCTTGTGTGCAGGTTTATTGGAAGTACAACCTCAGTATATAAACTCCAACAAACATCAAATCAGGTTCTATTCTTCAATTCCCTCTCTTCTTTTATTATTATAACTATAACATAGCAGTACTCTTTGTTATCTTGTTATTGTAAATATTTTCATTTCATAAATTAAATTATTATTTCTTGGTTTTATTTAATTTTTGGCATTATCTTCATACTCTGTCCATATGACACACTAGCGCACTGCACTATCATCCTGTACCCACATTGTCATCCATGACCTGCATTGCCATCCAGGGCAGTGAGCTTGTGAAGATCATTTTTAGCTCATTATGGTTATCTCTTTGAGTTTCCATAGTTTAATTATTTTTATAGGTTAGTATACTTTATTTATTAGTGCTTATCGACATTTAGTACTTATTTAATTAAACTCATTTGTATTTAAACACATTATTAAAAATCCCTTCAACAAATGATATTTAATCCTCCTAGCTCTTCTTGCCAATTGAAGTGAGGTGGTGGAAGGGAAGGTTCATCTCTTGATACTTTAATTGGTCTCTAGGTTGGTGCACTTTTTCCTTCTCCACATTTTGGTGAACCCAACCTGAACTAGCAACCTTTTTATTCTAGTGACAATCCAATCGTGAACATGGTGAGTATCACTCTTATTTCCCCGCCTACCTAGAGGGTGCCAAAAATGATGATCACATTCACTCCTCTAGATGAAATGTACATAAGAGTGCCTTCTCGCATTTATTTCTTAACCTATATCAATGATATCTCTATTAAAGGTACCTTAATTGACCCTACTTTCCTGGTGGATGTAATCATAGAGGAGGTCCTCTTTGTCAATGGTTTGAACTAGAAAATCTATGAAGAGCGTCTTTCCACCATTAGGATGAATGATAGGATGTCTCTTTCCTCTTTTGGGTCTACCTCTTTGAAATTCTAGGTGGGATCCAAAGTGGTCTTCTTCACATTTGTTGTAATTCCTGAATCAAACATCTTTAGGGTCAAACTAGGTGTCCCTTGTTTACTTCTGTGGGAGTCATCCCATTGGGTATCAATAAGTTCCTAAATTTTTCTCATGAGGGGACCATTAAAACTCTTTGGGATACTAGCTACTATACCTTAGTGTCCTTTTGGGGATTCTTCCTTCATCACTTCTGGCCTACTTTGATAAGGTTTCTTCATCCTCAACAAGACATAAGCTTTCTTTCTTAGCAGACTTATAAGTCTAGGGAACTAAATCTAAAATTTGTAACACCTTCTCCCACTCAACCCTTTCATGAGGTTCAACATTCTTCATCTTCTGTCCCTTCTTCAACAAGGGCTCAAGAGAAGTATGTGGACTATGTGAAGCCTCTTAGCCTGCCTCAAGCCACACAAATTCCAATGGTTCTTTATGTTCCTGCATCCACATCTAATGTGAATAAATGAAAGGAATCCATTCTTCCAAAGCTTAAGATTACTTTGCCTCTTACTATCCCCATTATCCCATACATACCTCACTCTAATATCTATGAATAGGGTAAGAGGTCTCATAAGATTAAACCGTCTCCTCTAGAATCCTCTCCTCATCCTTTGAGGGAATTTTTTGTTCCTCCAGCTACCCATAGGGAAAAAAGAGGAAGGTTTCTTTTGATCGAGCTAGTAGTTCCTACATTAAATTCACTTCCTACTCCATTGGTAGGGCCAACTAATTTTTCAATGATGACATTGATGAACTCCCCCAAATAGAAGGATGGAATTATACCCTTGCAAGCTTCTCAGTTAGGCCCACATCTATGTTAGAACCAGCTTGCACATGAGTATAATAATAATCAACAATAGAGGGCTTTGACACATGCGGAAACCACAAGGGTGGAAATTGTTTCTTATAATCTTTTTTTTGTTGTTTCTTCATCCTCTTCCTCTAGCTCTACCTTAGCTTTAGTTGTAGTTGCATCATCTCCTCACCCTACATATGCCTTTGTCACACTTCCCCCTACACTAGGGGTAACCATCAGGACTTGTGTGAAATTTTTCTAGGTGTTCATCTCTCCCTCATAGGAGCTTCCTCTAATCACCACCTTGAAAAATGTATCACTATTCCTTAATACAGTGAACATTATGCACACCCAAGTGGTGTTTAGTGTCGTAATGACCACCCATCCTATGCTAGCCCCTTCTTAGGACCACCATGATAACTTCTTTGTTATTGTGTAGGATAATATAGTTGATCAAAGGTATTCTCCTCTATCTTTCAAGAGGAATTTTGAGTAGGGATGTATCCTAGAGTTCAAGCATTGCAAATATCCTCTAGAAGATCTACTTTCTATTTCTATCCTTATAGTGGAGAAAGATATAGCTTTTCTTGAGTTTGTCTCTGCCCCTTTGGATGATGTTTGTAGGGAGTCTTCTTCATCTGCACCTCCTCATGGGTCTCTTTAAAGCATCAAGGCTTGCATTTTTGACTTGTTGGAGGATATCTCGATATTGAAAATAATCATTACATGATCCCTCTCACTTGCACAATCAAGATATTGGATTATAAATTTGATCTTTCTTCATCCTTGGCTCTTGCTTCTACTGGATCACCTTGGGCTTCCATTATAGCTATACCATTGAAATCATGACCTCTATCCCTATACAATCAATATTTGGAGGAAGATTATTTTTTGATAGATTGTTTATGTGTGTAGTACCCACTTCTTGTGTTCCCTAGTGCTTTTCTTTTAGCGTTTTTCCCTCTTAAAGGACCATTATACTCTATTGTTACCTATAAATGGAATGTTATTTATTGTGTATCTTCTTCTACATGTCATCTTATTCTTCTATCTATTGTATCTTAATTTTTGACATTTAGGGATGATGCAAGTGTTGGGGAAATTTAGGAACTCCTTCCACATTGACCCAAATTTTTTGTTTTCCTTTATCTTCATGTGTTATTTTTTAGATCCAATCCATGGTTTGAAGTGATGAAATGTACCTTGATAAAATGTATCATTTCTCTTTTGGTTTATGATGCCAATTAATCAGATCCTCTATCTCTATGTAGATGTTGTGGGAATCATGTGTCACCCATTAGGAAGTGATATTTCATGGAAACATATTGTATGTTGACATGCCATAATATCTCTTCTCTCCTTGGAATGTATCATGCTCCCCTTTGAGAAACATAGTCCATTCTAAGGGGGCTATTTTATCTATGTTTCTATGTGTTTGATTTGGATTTTACCTAATGATCATGATGTCTCTACACTACAAGTTTTTCTTGCAAAAAGTTCAAAGTTTGATCTTAGTGTCTGCCTTTGTGGTGGCCAATCCACTATCTTTGTGTCTTGATCTTGCTCTATCATATACCTATCTAGATTAACACTAAGTGCATCAACATGATATTAAGCTACCCTAACACATTCCTATTTGGATTATACTACTCATGTTGGTGCATGTGTCTAAGATTCCCTATCACATGCCTATCTTGCATTTTCTATGCATGTCAGTGCACTATGAAAAGCCTCCCTATTACATGCCTATCTAGCATTATCTATGCATGTCGGAGAACTATCAAAATCTCCCTATCATATGGCATTTTGGCATAACACAACTTGCCACCCATATCATTGTACCATTTATAGTCTTAGGCCTATATGTTGTATTCATCATCTAGCACACTGACACAATCCCCATAGGTAAGACATGTAAGTGTTTCTTACTTTAGCTTGCATCTCTCTATGATATGATATGCTTGCTAATGTGGGGGAAAAATATAATGGCCTAAATTTTCACCCCTGTGTAAATTTCCATTTAACATCACCATCACCTTAGCTTAAGACTCAAAATACATGTCATCCATCTGCATCCTCTTACCATGCCATATCATCACACATTTCAAAATCTTGACCCTACAAACTAGATGATATAAGATATGTGTGTGCTATGGAGATATCAGTATGATGTTCTCTTGTCTACAAATTTATAGATATGTAAGTTCTGGTTGAGGCATTATAAACTACCAGCCTATAATTATAATGCCTGATTCAACCATCGAACGATGTAGGATTTGATGCTAAATGCATTTAACCCCCATTTTGAACTTTATTTGGTCTCTCTCTTGATATTTTTGGCACTCTTCTAGACATCTAAAACTCTCTACACTTCTTAATAACTCACTTTCATAGTTTTGAACTCTCTCTTGGCTCCATAGATCCATTCTCACTGTATTTTTTTATCATGGTATTACATTAGTCCCATCATTGTCATTGGGCTTCCATCTCTTAATGAGGAGTCTCTCTACTTCACTCTCTTGTGTATTTTGATCATATCAATGCTATCTTGATCTTTCTCTTGATATTTTATTATCACATCTCTTTTACTATCGATTATTTATCACTATTTGTGTCTATTCAGTAGCTATGGAGGTAGAAACACCAAAGGAGGGATGTGACTAAGGTAGGTCTCCAAAAAAAAACCCCAACATTTTTATTGTTTCTTAATCAATAACATCATAAGGAAACTAATCTTTGGATCATATCAACAAATATGTGAAATCATACAAAAGAGTTACCAAAGGTAGAATGAGCATATAATGCTCGAGCTCTATCACTGGAAGATGTTCACCACCTATACACTAGTCCTGAATAGTGGTAAAATGAAACACCACCTAGCCATGTGATACCCCCATTCCCACTTCACCATGATGGAAGAGATAGTCACCCGACCACAAATAAAAGGTACACACACAAGAAAGGAGTGACTAATACACATGCCAATCAATGCAAACAAATAAAGATAACTAAAATGTATGAATAACACTCATAATGTGGTACAATGTCCCATACAAACTAAAAAGACCACATATACATAGTACATCATAGTACTACTCACTACTAGTAGACCTAGATGCAAGATTACTAAGCATAGGGAGCATCCATGCCTACATTGGTCAATAGATGACATCTAGTGCTCAAGTATCATCTACCTAATGAATAGGTTAGTAACAAAATCCAAAGATTAAATGATTTCCACCAATAGAATCTACCTCATACACATGTCATTCTTTGACATCTGAGGATTCAATGGTTTCTATAATTAATCTTGATTAGTGTTTAAACCCAATTCATTTCATTATGTTATCGCCTTTTTAAGAAATCCTAGACGTGTCCAATATGACCATTTGTGGGTTAGGAGGCACTCAATACACCTATTCCTACTAGTTGACTTCACATGAAGGAGGCACTATCAAGAATGTTCCTCTAATCGATCTACACTGAGGATTGAAACACAAGCTTATCCACATAGTTCATACCAAGACATGGATCACAATGACTTGTCCACTTGGTATACACTGAATAAATAATCAAACAATACACTACCTAGTTTTTTAACACCAAGGATGTGGATCACATTATTGCAACAAACAAACCAATAAATAATTGGAGGACAATTCACTCTTAGAACACTTAAGGCATGAAAACCAAGTAAACACAGAACAAAAAAAATATACCAAATTGCTTAATTGGCCACTTTTCCAAGAGTATGAATTCCAATGAAATCCATTAATAATATCATTAAAACATGAGGAAGGCCCAAAATTCCCTACAAGAATTAAAATCCCACATTTTGGCAATAACTATTTAGGTACAAAAATCAACAATTTAGAGTTAAACAGGTGAGTTCGAGTTGCGATAACTAATTATCAAATTGTCCTAATTCCATTTTGGATTGTGCGTCCCTACCACAATCATGGTTTACACCCAAGTCCAATATTAAACATACACCCAACATGGAAATAGAAAAATTTGGGGCTCACATAAAATGAAGTGCCAATGAAAAGATAAAAAATGAAACTTAAAATCTTGGGTTAAAATTAAATCCCATTTTCCCTTAACACCCAACTAACCCAAAAATAGGAAATCTGAGTCTGTGGGAGAAAAGAATAGCCTAACGATGAAAATTTTCCAATAAAAAACCTCATTACTCACATAAGCCCATCAAGAATTAAAAACATAAGGATAGTGGGGATAACAATAATGACCTTCCCACAATACAATTACTAATGAAAATCAACTGAAATAACTCAAAAATGATTAAAATACAAGAATCCCTACCTCACACAAAGTTTCTGACATAGAAATGACTGAAAGAAAATAAATTCTTCATAGCAATAGAAATGGATCCACAGAAGAGGGAGAAATTGGGACAAGAATTCAGTGAGCCGCTACCCATGATAATCCAACAAGAAGATCGATTAAAATAAGAAAATTCATGATTTTATCCAAAACAATTTGGAGAAAAATCTAATTTCTCTCAAAAGCAAAGGTGAGGAAAATGAACCATTTTTCCAAATATAAAGTAATTTTTTTCTAAAGGACTTGAAATATTACCACTTAAATAAATTTAAACAAACTATAGAATTTCCAAAAAACCCACTAGATATATAATTCAATTTCAATTAAATAGAATTCAACTACAAAAAATTTGCCAGTAAATAAAAATAACTGAAAAACATTAAAAACAAACATTTAATTCTATAACTCTTCTACGATGACTACGAGAACTCTAAATGCACAAACACAAATATATTGGTCTATCACAATATGCATATGAAGTCTGAATTTACCCATACATACCAGAGGTATAATAATCAATAATGGATACATCAAACATACATGGATGATATTGGCTAACTCATAAAACACCGGTGAAACTATCTCTTGTGCTACGACTAGGGATAAGGAATCATCAAATCTGTAGCTTGTTGGAAATTTGGTTAAGTAGGATATCATGATATTGTCATTATGGCAACATATACTCAGTATGGAGACAACATTACTTGGAGATACAGTTTTGTATGTTAGTTCTATAAAGTTATCTAAGTCTAACAATCTAACAAAGACTATTTTGGTTAGCGAGGTTCACAGAAATAATCTAGAGCATGCAAGCTTGAGTTGAGCATATATGAAGTATATTGAAGCAACAACTAAGAGCGCTTGATTTTATGAACATTACGGACAAAGTTATGATTGATTTACTAGAGATAGTGCAAACTGACAGAACAAAGTAGTGACAAGTATTTGGTAAATTTGGGTTAAGGGATTATTTTGTTTTCAAAATAATGACTTAATTAGTTAGGGATGACATCCTAGATGTTAACCCTCAGTCATAAAGGAATTATATTATGTTTTGAAATGTGTAAGCCGACTTAAGTATTGTATTTTCTATAAAGGAAAGTAAATGTGAAGTTAATTTAGTAACAAGACTGAAATGATAATTGATGATACTATGAGAAGTATTGATGTAATATGCGAAGTATGATTTTATATCAGAGTAGTGAAAGTTTTTCGAAGAGATTAATAGACAGGTCTTAATATTGAATATATTCAGCTGTTGGAATAATGGGATAGTGTGTACTGAGAGAGGAGGGGTGAATCAGTACCCTTAAAACTTTTAGTCAATTAACATTAATCCTTTAGTAATCAATTCCTTGCATTACCGACCATATGTACTATTATTTATTTATGCATGTAATAACAATTAATAAACTTAATTTGCATGTAAACATTCATAGAAACATTCATGAAATCTAATGACACATGACATAAGATTTGGTAACACAGAAAACCCATGTTAGAAGGTAAAAACTATGGTGGGATGAAACCCACAAAACTTCACTATCTGCGAAATTGAAGGGGTTGGTTAAGGCTTACAAGTTTGATCACTTCTGATGATCTTACCTTGTTAGGAGTAACATGTTTAGACTAGTTAAGGTCTAGTCTATTAAGAGCTTTAGCAACACTGTTTAGTGTGCACTCAATTAAGAGGTTTACAAAAGGATTGTTAAATCCACCTTCTCAAAGGATTTCTTCTATATGCTACACTTTTTAGAATGTAGTCAAAAATACTTATTGACCTGAGTATATGCAATCTAAAATTGCTGATTATAGATCCATTAAAAATTACAATATGATGTATCACCTATAGTGACTGATTAATACCTCTATTATGCTCGGTAGCCTTGGATCTTCTTCTTGCTAACTGATTTCATCTTTTGTTGTCCCTCTGCATAAAACTCTATATCTGATCCATAGATGTGTCTGTGGATACAATCATCATCATACCATCTTATTATGATTGATTACACATCTATTTATACAATTATTTTGACCTAACTGAGTTTCATGCTTTACAATGATAACTCTATGATCAAAGGTTTACAACTTGACCTTGATCTCCTAGTTTGTATGTTTTCAATCAGTTAGACTGATTAAAACAGTTAAAATTAGTTTACTTGTCCCTCAAGAAATGGATTTAAAGCTAAGCTTTAAGCTAAATATAAAACTTAAGCATTTTATCTAACGTGTAAGTCAAAGCCACATTCTTGGAATAAATTTGTCTCTCGGTAGACTGGTGCTTGGGTTCACTCTTTAGTCTTCCTATTGGGTTGCTCTGTAAACTTGTCTGTCAGGTTCCTCAGTTGCCTACTCTGTCAGTTTACACTGCCAGGTTACACTATAAACTTCTATCGGGTTCCTCTGTGAATTGTGTTTTTGGTTTACATAGTGATCTGTCTATCGGGTTCCTCTGTACAACATTTTCGATGACCTTTGTTAACTTCTGTGTCAATTTTCACTATAAACCTGTCTTTCGGTGATCATGTACTGACAGTTCAAAAAAAAATTCTTTTTCATAATAATGACAAAATATGTCATCAATCTACCCCTTTGACATTAGAATCAAAAACTGATATGTGCAAAACCAAAATGTTTAGTATATACACCATGTATGTTACCTTGTCAATATGACTTTCGCTATGTGCATGTTGGTATAGTATATATACCTGAATATACACTTGCCTTTATACTATTTCCCCCTTTCACCTTATTTCTCTTTTTTATTATTTCTCTCTTTATCATATATTATTTACCCCTTTTTTTTATAATAAGGACAAAGGTGTCATACTTACAACTTGTCAAAAATGTGGGAATCAGAGTTCTGCATGTCTTCCAAAATTTTCTCCCATTGTTCTTTTAGGTGGTCAAGGGTCATGATCTCCAATGTGATCCTTGCATGCATATCATATATTCTTTCTATCACAGACATTTTCGGGGTGACAATCAGTTGTCTTACCGTAGTCATATGTTGTTGCAGTAATGTAAGATTTGGTAGGAGTAGAGATTGAAGCTTAGTTACCTCATCTATGAACTTTGATTCTGCCTCTAAAATCTCAAGTCTCAACCTTTTAGCTTTTGTTGGGACTAAAAAATGCAGTAAGGGTTTTTGAAGTACCATGATGAAATTTTGCAATTTGAAGCCCTATATTTGCTTTTGTGCTTACTTTCCCAGGTGAATTATCAAGGTCCAACATGCAAGTTGGGTGTTCATTACCCTTTTTCTAACATTTGAAGACATCTCAGGTCATCAGATTCGAGTTTTGAGTTGTTTCATGATGTCTTGTTTTGAGCACTTGTTTGTTTGCATTTTTTCCTAAGTGACAGTTTGTTGTAGCAGGCCCTATTTGCATTTTAATATCTTGTGTCATGTTAAGTTTCATGTCCCACCACTTTGAGGGCATTTAAAGTGTATATTAGAGAACTTTTTTTTCAAAGCTCAATCCATTTTGAGTCTATTTGATAGGATTTTTGATCCCTCAAAGTTGGTCTTCCAGAAATGTCTTTTTTCTCTATTCTGCCCTAAATTTTGAATGACCCTGTTTGACTGATTATAAATTTTGACCTTGTAACCTAATTGAAATAATTCATTTTGAATTGTATCACAGAGGTTAAATAATCCTTGAGTCTCCATCTTCAAGTCAAGACAAGTCCATTTGGTCAGTTTGCTAAGCTCATTCCGTTTGCATTTTCTATCAGTGTGCCAAACTATCAAATGCAGATTTCTGAGTAGCCTACTTTGTGGTTTCCTTGTTTGCACCCAGTTCAAGGTCAAGCATAATTGAAAGTTGTTCTGCATTGAAAACATGGAGATGTACCCTCCTGAAGATTTTCAGGCCATGATGAATCTATTTTCCCAGTTTGCCAATCTGATTCCATTTGCAGTTTCTAACTGTAACACCCCAAAATTGGCACCTAACAATCTAATCAATTTTGGTGAATTTTCTTATCTTCAAAGTCCTATTGTACTAGGCAAATTCTTCTCCTAATTGACTTTAATTGACTGAGTTTCAAATGCAGAAAACCCAAATTTGCATAAATCTGACATCACATTTAAATTCCTAATTCTCAAATGATTATTA
>MU226019.1:76342-93848 GCA_018584345.1 Thuja plicata
GGCAACAGGTCGCTTCAATCACATTTGCAGAGCAAACAATCCATGTTTGTCTTTGTAAATTCTTTGATTGTGTAATGACTATGTTGCATTTGTGTTGAATAGAGAGGTCCACATTCGACATCATACACTAACGTATTAATGCAGTTTAGTTGTATAGTTTAGTCAGAGGCCCTGTTCGTAATGTTATATGTTGAATACCATGATTGTTCATATTAAGAAAGTGGTGCCCCTGCATTATAGACAAAATTTACTTCAAGTTTGCAAGGTCTTAGATCTTGAGGGTTTTTTATGCACACTTTTCCAGATTCTTTTCATTAGCAGAAATCATTATTTCTTATGTATCATGTTCTGTAAGTTCTGAGTGGCTACTTTCAAGGGTCTTCTGAATGTGACTGGCTGATCGTCATGAGTTGGTTTTCTAGATCCATGATCTCCATGCAACATATTTCCAATACCCAGAAGCTCAGGTCTTTAGGAGGTCATTTGACTTGTTTTCAAAGTCACAACCAGATGGATCTTATGGTTATTTGATAGGGTAATTTGCAGAATGGTTCTGA
Organism: Thuja plicata; assembly: GCA_018584345.1. Lineage (NCBI taxonomy): Eukaryota > Viridiplantae > Streptophyta > Pinopsida > Cupressales > Cupressaceae > Thuja > Thuja plicata. The sequence continues at coordinate 76,900 of MU226019.1, forward strand.
GAAAGAGATTTGGAGGATTAAAATCTTTGGACCTATTTGTTTTCGTCAGGTGTCACTTTTCAAAATGGAAGAATGTGGACCATGGAATATGTGTGTCAAGCGTTAGGTCCAAGTCACTTGATTTTGTCAGTTTTTAAAGCCAGTTCCAGAGGCCAGTTGTTGTTTATATAGTTAGTTTGCAGAGGTATAAAGGACTGACTATGTGATATCCAATGCAATGCTTTATGGTAAAATTTCATTGGAGGCTATGTTGGGTGTTTGAAGATTGAAATAATTTTAGGGATAATGATGTTCAAATCATGGTTTCAAGAACCCAATTTTATTATATGATTGGAAAGGCGTGGGCTTATGATATGGAAATGCTTGCAAGTTGCATAAAAGGATTTATTAAAATGGTTTCAGAAAATTTGAAGAAAATGCCATGGGCAAGCGTGAATCCAAATCCAAAATCCTAATCCACATTTTCCATGTTTATGAAAATAATTCATTATTATCTGTCCTATCCGCGCAAATGCTGAGAAGCTTTTCTAGAAGAGGAAGTGTTCTTATTAGTTAAAGGAGAAAATAAAAGTTTACTAGATGAAGCTTCTTTTGTGGCATAATAGGCTTGCAAATTGGTGGCATTGAACATAAAATGATCTGGGTAATCAATCAAGTATTCTTTTCAATAAAGGAAAATAGAAAATTTGCAAAAGCCTCCCCAAACAAAAGCAATTGACAGGTGAAAAGCCAATTCTACAACCTTTCCCAGCAAGTTACTGCATGAGATTAGAGGTGATTGCGCATGTTGAAAAAGGGAGAATGGAGCATTAAGAACAATAAACCTTCAATAAAATGCAATCGATGGGTATAATGCCATTTCCCTACGCAAATTTGGGAAAGGAGCAAGGTTTTTAAAGGTACTTTGCATAGACCAGCATGGAAAAAGGTGAAGGTATGGAGAGCAGGTGTAATGAAGGTCTACGCAGAGTGCCTGCACTGGATGATTGGAAGGAGCTCACGCAAATGTTAAAGGAATCCTTTTAAACTTTCAAGTAATGCAATTAGTAGAGGTAATAAACCAATACCCTGCACAATGATCCAAAGGAGGAGCTGCATTGATTTTGGAGGGCCTGCGTAACAAAAGGCTAGAGGTGCTACGCCAAAGCATATGTGGAAGCATAGACAAATCAATAGAGGTTGGAGAGTAAAAGGGAAGCCTGCACATAAAAAGAAAGAGGGATATGGTCAACATCAAATGCCACAAGTTTTTTTTTCTCCTGCCTACCCACATTCAAGTTACAAGCCTACGTAGGAGTTAAGAAGACCGGAAGCCACACAAGGAACAAGGCCAACACAACACACAGAAATGGAGGAAACCCCGCGCTAGGCATGTTTTCTACACATGGATCCATAAACCAGGCAAGTATATTTCTTGACAGAGCTCGCACAAGGCATAAATGAAGGCCTAAAAGATTTAAAACAATGGAAATTGGAAAATGTATAACATAGATTGGTCGTGTTACATGTTTTTATGCACAAAATTAGAAAGTATAATACCCCACATGTAATAGGAAATAAAATATACCAATATTTATAGACCTATGCACGTAGAGAAATATGAATAAAAGGCATGGAGCCTTTGGAAGCGCGTGCTTGAGGTGCATGTTGGAAAGCCACAGCTTGGTCGGTGGGACCCAGTATTTTGGCATGCCAATGCACTGAAGGGCTTTAGAAACTAAAGTGTTTAGTCCCACACTACTGGTGGGAGGGAGATTTCAAGGATTTATATACAAGAATGCATAGGTGATAGTTTGAAGGAAGATTTGGAGGCTATGCACACGCAGGTGGTGGGTACATTAAGAAGTATGTCAGAGGAAGAAAACCCCATTTTGGTGGGACCCGCGAGTGTGACATGGCAGATGAGTTGGCTAATAGGCTACAGGTTTGGGCATGAATCTCAAGGTAGTTGAAATCAACAGATGACTTAATGGTTTAATGAGAAAGATGCACAACATCTAACCATTAATCCATTAAGCCACAACAACATGTGGCACCCTAGACACATGGCAAGATCTTGTACAATGCAGAGGTGGCTCTTCCATAGCCAATCAGAAATTGACACGTGGCGGGCCACTATACAGTAGTGTGCACAGGTGGACCTGTGGGAAAATCAGAGGATGCCACATGGCACATGGTAGGTAACATGGCACCTAGTGGACACACAAAGCCAATAAAAGGGTGCCACATGGCACAATCTGGTGCACTACAGATTAAAGGGATTAATTTCAAATTTAAAATGATTTTATTTCAAAATAGAAAAGGTTAAAGAAGTTTCATGTTGAACTTAATCCTAGGTTCCACTTAATGGCTTAATGATAAAGTGCTCTACATATAACCATTAAGCCATTAAGCCTGATTGACAAGTGTCACAAGCTGATCAAATCTGGGTGAAATAAGGATAAAAGATAAAATATGCAGATTTTTAAATAAAATGCCATCTTAATTCAATAGTTTGACTATTGAAAAGGCACAAATATTTTAGAAATTATTTAAGAAATATGCGTGGGAAGGGAAATTATTTTTAGTGATTCAGGGGGCAAATTTTATCCAAAATACCATGTATCATATATCATCAGAAAGGTCTTGAAACGAGGATTCTGATTTTGTAGACCACTTGAGTCCAGATCATATCAGATTCTTGCAGTTGCAGATAGAAGTAGTTGCAAATATTTTTGGGGACATATAGGTGTCAATGACTGAGATTGTTTTCCTTTCTCCTATATCTGGATTCTCTTCTTATTGTAAAAGGATGTTGAATTTATGCTGCTGGGCAGTATTTAGGATTTGGAGTCTTATTTCCTGTGTTTCTTTGAATTACAAATGTACAGATTTAGATGAATTTTAATAAGAATAATGGAATCCCTGTTCAGTTCTTGACTGATGTCTTTGTATGTATTGTCTTAATTCTTGTGTATTAACTTGTAAGGCATGTTAATATACCAATTATAAGGTATCTATGGGTTTGAATTTGAGTTTCTTTCAAGGAGAGAGTAAGTCTTGTTTTCAAATTATGAGAATTCTAGGTTTGCATACGAATCTAATGTCCAGGTATTGAAATGAGAAGAATGGCTTGCAAGGCATTCCATTTAGGTTTTTGAGTTTGGAGTTAGGGTTTTCTGGGAATGCACATTTGTTTGACTCTGTTTCCCAATAGATAAGGCACTGGTCTCTTTCTTGTCTTGTAGTTTCATTAGCAATCAATTATTCAAATCATTTTCCATTTTCTATTTAAGAGCATAAATGTTTGTAAATTGCATTGAATAGTGAAAATTATTTTGGTGATTCCTTGTTGAAATGAATCTGATAGGTTAGCCTTCTTGAGCCTCCAGGTTCGAAGAGAAGAAGGGTGAATATCCTTGTTGTTACTTTGACCATTTCCCTGGTTCTTAGCAGATCATACAGGTGGGATCCTGTATAAGACTGGTTGAGTTGAACTCCCATGTTTAATAAGTCTGAGAACTATCCATGGTCGCATCTTCATAATGAGGTTTAGCTAGTGCATTATATGTATGTAGATTCTAGCTTGTTTAAGGTGTACCTGCCTGAGTGTGTGGAGCTTGTAGCAAAAGGAGGATCAAATCCTCATCAATTAGACTTTTCTTGCCCCCTAGTTTGTAGGAATGAGCTGACTCTTATGAGCTAGACAAAAATCCCCAGGTCTGGTTTGCATTGTCACTTTTAGAACTGAGGGATACAAGAAAAATCACAAACAAAATGGCGACTCTACTGGGGATAGATATGAAATGGTCTTGTAGAGATTTTTAGAGACTCTTTGGTGTTTTTTAAAAGTTAAATCAAATTTCAGATTGAGTTTTCCCATCTGATTCACGCTAACAAAATATCAATTCCGCTGGGGAGAAGTGGATGTTTATAAAGTCTGTAATGACTAATTGTTCATTGTCCATTTCTGGACCGGTTTGTGAATCTTATTCCCATACTTTTTGTGGGTGGTGACTTTTTTTGAATTTGGAGAATTCTGGTTGTTTTGTGCTAGTGTAATTTGTGATTATCAGTTGTTATTTGATGTCTAAGATCATCAAGTTTAAGATGTTTGTTTCCTTGCTTGGCTGAATCAATATTCAAATCTGATTAAGAAAGAAAGTCAGAAAAGGAATCTGAAATTTTTTCAGATCTCTCTGTGTGAATAGCCTAGAAGTGCTCTTATTTGCAGTGAAAGGAAGAAAAATATTATGCAACTTTACTGGTTGGAATGGGTTTCCAAAATCGAAAGTAATTTTCAAATAGCTCTTACTGTTTGATATTTTTCCTCTGCAAGGAGGTGGCAACTGTACAAAAGAAGAACCAGATGGATTCCAAGGAAGGCTTTAGATCTACCTTGTATCTAGTAAAGAAGAAGAAAGAACAACAACTGCAAATCTTGTCTAGGTAATCCTCAATTTTTATAAGAAATAAAAGTCCCTTAATAGGTGAGAAAAGCACTAAGAAAAAGGGAAAAGTAGCTTTTTAGTTTGTCATACTCTCTGGTTGAAGTTTCAGTTTCAAAAAATCAGAAGTATGCTATGGTTATATGAAGTTAATGGCTGTATAAAGTCAGATAGAAATCTCTGTGATAGAATATGATGTGTTGATTAAATAAGTGGTTAAAATGGAAATTCCAGCATTCATGGGTCAAGATATATTTTCTACATCTGAAGTCTATGAGAAAGATTTTGAAAATGTTAATAGAGAAAAGGATATTTCATTGATAAATCAAAAGATCCAACATCAATGCATGTTCATTTTAAGATGTAAGATTGGAGAGAGAAAAGAAGAGTCAACACTATTGTTTATGAGAAGTTTAGCGAAGCTTATAATGAACTTCCAATGGGTGTTGATTTTCAAAAGTCCACATATGTTGAAATGTTCCTAGAGCTTAGTATGCCTGAATCAGTCAGTTGGTCTACATCTCTCAAAGAAGAAGTGATTGAACATACCATAGAATGGATAGACTCGATTGAGAAATCAAAATTTGAAAATACTGAGGTTGCTGAATATGAATCTAGTTATGTAGATGATGGTGAGTCTACTTATGCTAAAAGTGTTGATTATGATGCTGATAATGAAATCCATAAACAACAAAAAGATGAAGATGACTTTGTAATTGAAAATGACTCCATTGAGTTTGTAGATTTTTCCTTCTTTCAGCATAACAATGCAGATTTCTTGTCTCAGCTTGAAGAAGTTTTGTGTGAACAACAAGAGCATAATTATGATGTAGACATCAGTTGTTGTAGTTATTCATTTGCAGAAAATGATATGAGCAAAGAAATATCAGTCCTTGTTTCCAATGTGGAAAATTTTTACAACATCGAACAAGAAACCAAAGAAGGTGAAATTCAGGTCCAATGTCCACTAAGCAGTGAGCAAATTTCAGAACTCCTAGATGCTGATTTTCAGAGGTATGCACATACATTTGATTCTAGAGTTTCATGCCTGATAGATATATGGTTTGATAAAGAGAGTATTAGCGAGGGCATCGAATGTGAAAAATATGTTGAGTTTCCTTCTCCTATTTTTGAAGCTCATGACATGCAAGTTAAGAGTACATATGATTGTGATGAATTTGTTACTGTCATATATGATGAGTATGAAGATTTATGTTTTGGTGTGGATTCAGTTTTTCATAAACATACTGTCAGTATTTCTTGTTCACATCATGATCTTGAAGATAGTAATAAGTCTGAAAGTGTTTTCTTAGATTTGCAAATAATAGTAGAGCCATTGATTGACAATACTTGTTCACAAGATGCTGATAGGGGTTTGGACCAGCAAGTTGTCTCTGATTTTGTGCAATTAGATTTTTGTTTAGAGACATTATTTTTTAGTTTGCAAGGTGTTGATGTAAAAGAAGTGTATTCTTTAGCGCAAACTAATGTTCAAGATGCGGATGTTTCTAGCCATGAAAGTGAGTTAGAATGTTTCTTCTTCCATCAAGTTAGTGATAATGAAGAGTGTGATGTTTTGATGTCACACAATGATCGACATTCACAAAAATCTGGTGACTTTGCTTTTCCAAGTGAAGGTGAGTTTGCTGATTAAATTTTGTTTGATATGCTGAAGATTCAGGGCAGCACTTTTGATCAAGTGAATGGAACTAATAGCTTCAGCATACCTTGGATTTTTGGAGATGAAAATCATATGTTTGATATAGGTAAAATATGAATCCAGTTTTGGGGCTTTGGGGATTTTGTAAATAAGTTCCATATTTGTATAGTTTCTTTCTTTCCCTTTCAGTCATGTGGTGTGTTTGCTTTCAAATAAGGGAGTCCTAGATTTGTGAGAAGGAGAAGAGAGAGAAAGTGAAGAGAAAATTCTAATTTTCTTTTTGGGTGGTCTGCTTCTACCATTGATTCTGATATTCTTTGCATGCCCACATGGGGCACGCGTCCACAGTCCGAGCCACTGTTGGGACTAAAAAATACAATAAGGGTTTTTGAAGTACCATGTTAAAATTTTGCAGTTTGAAGCCCTGTATTTTCTTTTGTGCTTATTTTCCCGGGTGAAGTCTCAAGGTCCAACATGCAATTCAGGTGTTCATTACCCTTTTTAACATTTGAAGACATCTTAGTTCATTGGATTCAAGTTTCAATTTGTTTCATGATGTCTTGTTTTGAGCACTTGTCTAAGTCTGCATTTTTGCCTAAGTGTCAGTTTGTTGTAGCAGGCCCTGTTTGCATTTTAATATCTTGTGTCTTGTTAAGTTTCATGGCCTGCCACTTTTAGTATGTTTAAATTGTATACCAAAGAGCTTTTGTTTCAAAGCTCAATCCATTTCGAGTCTATTCGATATTTTTTTGAACCCTCAAAGTTGGTCTTCTAGAAATGTCTTGTTTCTCTATTCTGCCCTGAATTCTAAATGACCCTGTTTGACTGATTGTAACTTCTGACCTTGTGACCTAATTGAAAAAATTCCTTTTGGATTGTATCACAGAGTTTAAATACTTCTTGAGTCTCTGTCTTCAGGTCAAGACAAGTCCATTTGGTCAGTTTTCTAAGCTCATTCCGTTTGCATTTTCTATCAGTGTACCAAGCTGTCAAATGTAGATTTTTGAGTAGCCTACTTTGTGGTTTCCCTGTTTGCGCCCGGTTCAAGGTCAAGCATAATTGAAATTTGTTCTATATTGAAAACATGGAAATGTACCCTCCTGAATATTTTCAGGCTATGATGAATCTGTTTTCCTAGTTTTCTAATCTGATTCCATTTGCAGTTTCTAACATATTAATGCAAGTCAATTGCATAGTTTAGTCAGAGGCCCTGTTCGTGATGCTATATTTTGAATAACTTGATTGTTCATATCAAGAAAGTGGTTCCCCTGCATTGCAGACAAAATTTACTTCAAGTTTGCAAGGTCTTAGATCCTGAGGGTTTTATATGCACACTTTTCCAGATTCTTTTCATTTGCAGAAATCGTTATTTCTTATGTATCCTATTCTATAAGTTCCGAGTGGCTACTTTCAAGGGTCTGCCGAATGTGACCAGTTGATCGTCATGAGTTTTTTTCTGGATTCATTATCTCCATGGAACATATTTCCAATACCTAGAAGCTTAGGTATTTAGGAGGTCATTTGACTTGTTTTCAAAGTCACAACTAGATGGATCTTATGGTTATTTGACAGGGTAATTTGCAGAATGGTTCTGAGAAAACGATTTGGAGGATTAAAATCTTTGGACCTATTTTTTTTCGTCAGGTGTCACTTTGTAAAATGGAAGAATGTGGACCATGGAATATGTGTGTCAAGCGTCAAGTCTAGGTCACTTGATTTTGTCAGTTTTTAAAACCAGTTCCAGAGGCCAGTTGTTGTTTATATAGTTAGTTTGCAGAGGTATAAAGGACTGACTGTGCGATATCCAATGCAATTCTTTATGGTAAAATTTCATTGGAGGCTACGTTGGGTATTTGAATATTGAAATAAGTTCAGGGATGATGATGTTCAAATCATGGTTTCAAGAACCCAATTTTATTATATGATTGGAAAGGCGTGGTCTTATGATATGGAAATACTTGCAAGTTGCGCAAAAGGATTTGTTAAAATGGTTTCAGAAAAGTTGAAGAAAATGCCATGGGCAGGTGTGAAGCCAAATCCAAAATCCCAATCCATATTTTCCATGTTTATGAAAATAATCCATTATTATTCATCATGTTCACGCAAATTCTGGGAAGCTTTTCTAGAAGAGGAAGTGTTCTTATTAGTTAAAGGAGAAAATAAATGTTTCCTGGATGAAGCTTCTTTTGTGGCATAATAGGCTTACACATCGGTGGCATTGAACATAAAATGATCTGGGTAATTGATCAAGTATTATTTGCAATAAAGAAAAACACAAAATTTGCAAAAGCCTTCCCTAACAAAAGCAATTGATAGGTGTAAAGCCAATTATACAACCTTTTCCCACAAGTTACTTTGTGATATCAGAGGTGATTGTGCATGTTGAAATGGGGAGAATGGAGCATGAAGAACAATAAACCTTCAATAAAATGCAATCAGTGGGTATAATGCCATTTCCCTATGCAGAATTGGGCAAGGAGCAAGGTTTTTTAAGGTACTTTGCATAGACCAGTGTGGACGAAGGTGAAGGTATGGAGAGCAGGTGTAATGAAGGTCTACATAGAGTGCCTGCACTATATGATTGGAAGGAGCTCACATAGATGTTAAAGGAAGCCTTTGAAACTTTCAAGCAATGCAATCAACATAGGTAATAAACCAATACCCTGCACAATGATCCAAAGGAGGAGCTGCATTGATTTTGGAGGGCCTGCGTAATAAAAGGCTAGAGGTGCTACGCCAAGGCATATGTGGAAGCATATACAAATGAATAGAGGCTGGAGAGTAAAAGGGAAACCTGTACATACAAAGCAAGAGGGACAGGTTCAACATCAAATGCCACAAGTTTTGTTTCTCTCCTCTCTACCCACATTCAAATTACAAGCCTACGCAGGAGTTGGGAAGACCAAAAGCTACACAAGGAACAAAGCCAGTGCAACACACAGAAATGGAGGAAACCCCACGCTAGGCATGTTGTCTATGCATGGAGCCATAGAACAGGAAATTATATTGCTTGACAGAGCTTGCGCAAGGCATAAATGAAGGCCTAAAAGATTTAAAACAATGGAAATTGGCAGATGTATAGCTTAGACTGGTCGTGTTACATGTTTTTATGCACATAATTAGAAAGTATAATATCCCACATGCAATAGAAAATAAAATATACAAATATTTATATAGACCAATGCATGCAGAGAAATATGAATAAAAGGCATGGAGCCTTTGGAAGTGCGCACTTGAGGTGCATGTTGGAAAGCCACAACTTGGTCGGTGGGACCCATTATTTTTTCCCGCCAATGCACTGAAGGGCTTTAGAAACTAAAGTGTTTAGTCCCACATTGCTGGTGGGAGGAAGATTTGGATGATTTATATACAAGAATGCATAGGTTATAGTTTGAAGGAAGAGTTGGAGGCTATGCACGCGCAGGTGGTGGGTGCATCAGGAAGCATGTTGGAGGAAGAAAACCCAATTTTGGTGGGACCCATGAGTGTGACATGGCAGATGAGTTGGCTAATAGGCTACAAGTTTGGGCATGAATCTCGAGGCAGTCAAAATCAATGGATGACTTAATGGCTTAATGAGAAAGATGCACAACATCTAATAACTAAGCCATTAAGCCATGGCGACATGTGGCGCCCAAGACACATGGAAAAATCCTTTGCAATGCAGAGGTGGCTCTTTCACAGCCAATCAGAAACTGATACATGGTGGGCCACTGTAGAGTAGGGTGCACAGGTGGACCTGTGGGCAATTTAAAGGATGCCACGTTGCATAGGGAAGGTGACATGGCACCTAGTGGACACACAAAGCCAATCAAATGGTGCCACGTGGCACAATCTGGTGCAATATAGATTAAAGGGATTAATTTGAAATTTAAAATGATTTTATTTCAAAATAGAAAAGGTTAAATAAGTTGCATTTGAACTTAATCCTAGGGCCCACTTAATGGCTTAATGATAAAGTGCTCAACATATAACCATTAAGCCATTAATCCTGATTGACAAGTGTCACAAGCTGATCAAATCTGGGTGAAATAAGGATAAAAGATCAAATATGCAAATTTTTAAATAAAATACCATCTTAATTCAATAGTTTGACTATTGAAAAGGCACAAATATTTCAGAAATTATTCAAGAAATATGCACTGGAAGGGAAAATCTTTTTAGTGATTCAGAGGGGAAATTTTATCCAAAATACCAAGTATCATATATCACCGGAAAGGTCTCAAAATGAGAATTGTGATTTTGCAGACCATTTGAGTCCAGATCATATCAGATTCTTGTAGTTGCAAATAGAAGTAGTTGCAAATATTTTTGGGGACAGACAGGTGTCGGTGACTAAGATTGTTTTCCTTTCTCCTATATCTGGAGTCTCTTCTGATTGTAAAAGGATGCTGAATTTATGTTGTTGGGCAGTATTCAAGCTTTGGAATCTTATTTCCTATGTTTCTTTGACATGCAAATGTACATATTCAGATGAATTTTAATAAGAGTAATGGAATCCCTGTTCAGTTATTGTCTGATGTCTTTGTATGTATTGTCTTAATTCTTGTGTATTAACTTGTAAGGCATGTTAATATACCAGTTATAAGGTATCTGTGGGTTTGAATTCGAGTTTCTTTCAAGGAGAGAGTAAGTCTTGTTTTCAAATTATGAGAATTCTAGGTTTGCATACAAATCTGATGTCTAGGTATTGAAATGAGAAGAATGGATTACAAGGGATTCCATTCAGGTTTTGTGTTTGGAGTTAGGGTTTTTTGGGAATGCACATTTGTTTGACTCTATTTCCCAATAGATAAGGCACTGGTCTCTTTCTTTTCCTATAGTTTCTTCATCAATCAATTATTCAAATCATTTTCCATTTCTTGTTTAAGAGAATAAATGTTTGTAAATTACATTGAATAGTGCAAATGATTTTGGTGATTCCTTGTAGAAATGAATCTGATAGGTTAGCTGGCCTGAGCCTCCGGGTTTGAAGAGAAAAAGGGTGAATATCCTTGTTGTTACTTTGACCATTTCCCTAGTTTTTAGTAGATCATACAGGTGGGATCCTGTATAAGACTGGTTGAGTTGAACCCCCATGTTTTATAAGTATGAGAACTATCCACAGTCACATTTGCATAATGAGGTTTAGCTAGTGAGTTATATGTATGTAGATTCTAGCTTGTTTTAGGTGTACCCACCTGAGTGTGTGGATCTCAAAGAAGTAGGAGGATCAAATCCTCATCAATTTGTATTTTCTTACCCCCCAGTTTGTAGGAATGAGATGACTCTTGTGAGCTGGACAAAAATCCCCAGGTATGGTTTGCATTGTCACTTTTAGAACTGAGGGATACAAGAAAAATCACTAACAGATTCCATAATCTTTTCATAATGCAACTTGATTGCATTGTTAGTGGTTGTAAGACCTTGTGCACTAGCATTTAGATCTTCATCTATCTGTGCAATCTTCTCACTATTCTCCTTAGTGAATTTCTCTATTGTGCATAACTTATAGACTAAGGTTATAGCTTTTGAAATGATTGGTTCCAATTCATTTACTAGTTCAGATAGCTTTACCTTATTCTCTACCACTTCTTGGCTGATTTTCTCTGTTAGTTTGTATTGGTATTTTTGTTCTTCATGTTCTTCTATTGCTTTCTTTGCATCCACATTCTGTGATGTGATGGCTTCGGTAATAACTACTAATTGATCAATGATAGAAGCATTTTGATCACTTTTTTCATCAGGTACAATCTGTAGAAGTATTTCCTTGGCTATCTTTAGTACCTATGAGTCCTTGGTCTCCTTTTTAAGCCTATCTTGGATAGCTTTCCTTTTATAAAGTTCTGCATACTTTGTAAGTGACTCTAGATCCAATTTCCTCAGATCATAGTCTAGTATTTCAATGATCTCATCCAGGGTGATTGGATTCTTCTTCTTCTTCTTCTTCTTCTTCTTCTTCTTTGAAAGCGTAGTAGAGGAACCTATATGTAGTACCATAGCAAGTTCCTTCTCTTGGTATGATGTACTTGATGAAGGATTGGGAGGTGTTGTGCCTTTTATCTTCTACTCGGTGTCTACCTATTGGTTTGGTGTGGACGTCTCTACATCAACCTTTTCTTTATCTGCAACTTCTCCTTCAGTATCCTTAGGAGTGACATCACCTTTCTTCTCTTCTTCACCTTTATCTTTCTTCTCTCCATCTATTTCTTTATATTCTCCATCTATTACATTATTCTCATCAGTTGTGTTTTTCTATTCCTCTTCACCCTTATTGTCGTGTATGCTTGCATCATGCTCTGGTGTTGTATCTCTTGTTTCTGTCATTATATTGATAGCTTGTATCAATAATGGCATCTATCATGGTATATTCACCTGTGCAACATCTGTTATCATGTCTTGTTCCTTGGGATTCTTGTAGGTAACAATAACATCTTCATCTGCCTTAACTTCATCGGTAGGATCTTTATTTATATCTATTATTGTCACATCTTGGTTTGTGCCATCTGTTGTGTCCTATAATGATTGCAAAATATAAGGAATTTCATCCATTTCTTTACTATCTTCAGTGTTCAATTTAACTTGATTGTCATCCTTAGTGTCATTTATAAGAATGTGCTATGTGCTCAGTTTAGCCTGATTCTCTTCATTGTGAGGTTTATCGGTGAGCGCTAATACTCTCTTGGGGCTTGTGTCCTCTTTAGGTACATTGAGTATTTTCTTCCAAGCATCCTCACTTTCTCTATCAAGATCAATTAAGTTTCCCTCTAGTACTTTGTAGGCTCTCAATTTTTTTGAGAACTTCTTTGAATGTGTATAGTCGGAAAATGGAAGCACTTCCATTGTAGACTAGTTTAGCCTTTCGAGTAAGTGGCAGTGCAGGAGCACCCTAAGGTCTTTAATAAGATCTTGAGCTATTTTGGCTTGTAGGTTGGTTTGGCCAACCAACCATGAATAAGGACTAATTTATAGTCCCTAGTGTGTTTTGAGGTGTGATTAGAGTTAGGAATGATTAGGGTTTGTATGTTGTTAGGTCTAGTTGATTCTACGGTTCTAGAACCTAGAAGTCAACTCAAAAGTCAAAGGGTTGACCAAAGTCCCAAAGTGGGAATATTTTTAAGGTTTTAATGTTATCTAGTCATTTGAGGTCAATTGGTAAGGTTTGGAACCAATTAGGACTCTTGAAATGGAAAAATTGTCATTTTGACAAAAAGTTGTCATGACAACTTTTAAAGTTGTCATGACAATATTTCCTAGTTTTTAGGAATCGGCTCTTATGGTACCCAAATCCTGACAAGAGGGTCTAGAAAAGTGGGATAATAGTATATAAGGTGATTTAAACCTTAATCTAATGGTTATATTGGACATTGTATGGACTGGTGTTTGAGAAGAAGCAATTGATAGTGTAATTAAGTTACAGAGCCATCATCCACCGCTTTATTGGATTGAATGGATTGAATGAATGAATGAATAGTGTTTGAAATGTAATTCCTAAGATATTTGTGGAATTATTTTATTATATTGTACTTTCTGGTTAGGTTTTGTTTAAATTATTTCATTTTGTAAGTTCACTAGCCAGTTTTGGTCCAGTCATGTAAAGAATGGGTTTCTTTGGTGTTCCCATGGTTCAAAATCCATGAACACTTGGAATCCTTTAGAGCCTTGTATATAATTTGTACATATGGCTTATGGAGTGTGTGTGTGCAAGGGAATCTTGAAAACAATCAAGCCCTTGGCAAGTACTAGCTATTCTGGCTAGGGTGACTGAGCAGTGTAGCAACAATGGAGGTTGCAAGTTGATTGGTATGTGCCAATCAGTGATAGAGGAGTATAGGGGCATGAGGTGAAAACCTTTTGATGGAAGGAGGATTTTTGAGTAGATCATTAGATTAGTGGAAGAAGATCAAGAAACCAGACCAGTCTTCATTCCCTAGAAACCCTTTTTTTTAGGGGTTTGGTAAAAGTCCATTGTATAGACAGAGTTGAGACTAGAGACCTAGAAAATCTTAAAGGGGAAGAAAAACCCACAAAGAATATGTAATTTGTTTGTAGGTTTTTTAAGGGGTTTTAGGAGGAAAATCACATCTTTAGTGATTAGGAGGGCTAATAGGCCTAAAAAGGCTACAAGGCCTAAAAGACGTGATTTTGAAACCTGATTGGAAAATAGTTGAAGGATTCAAAAAATTGGATCCATAGAGGTTGGAATAGACCTAAGGGGAGTTGGAAAACCAATCCTTAATAAGTTGAAACCATTGGAATGGCAGAAGGCTAGTGAAGCCATGGATGCAAGAAAGCTATGGAGGAGAGGATAGAGAGGAGTTTGAAATTGGTGGGAAGTTCCTAGGGAGTTAGGGGATTAGGAAAGAACCCTCTAGTTAGGGTAGAGAAAGAGACCCTAAGAAAGGCCAAGTGAAGGTCTTGGAGAGAGATAGAAGGCTTTAGGAGAGGAGATCCCCATCAAATTTGTATCAGAGCCATTGAAAAGGGTTGGGAGTGGAGTAGTGCATGACAGAGTGGATTGAATCCATTGGTGATAACATCATGGTGACCAATGCAGAGTTGGACAAGGATTTTTCAGAGAAACAAATCAAGAATAGGCTTCTTGAAGAAGCAATGGAGGAAATGAAGATTAATATGGCAGAGGTTGCAGAGATAGATAGAAAGATGAGAGAATAAATTTATGAAGAAATAGATAAAGTAAAGAAACCAGTAGAAGAGGAAGTAGAACCAAAGCTTGATCCTCTTCTACCTAAGGAACCATTACTCAAAGCACTCAAGGCATTGAGTGGGAAGGCTCTAGAGGGAATACCAGTATTTTATAGTAAGATGGACATTGAAATGGTTATGGAATGTCTTGAAGGGATGGATAATCACTTCGAGTGTGATGGGATTACAGAAGCACAAAAGGTGAAGATAGCCAAATCAAGGCTAAGAGGGAAAGCACTTACATGGTGGTTCTTGCAGGAAGAAAGAGAGAAAGAGGGAGAGAAGTCCATATAAAATTGGAAGACAATGGTTGCAAAGGTGAAGGAGAATTACCTTCTAGAAGACTATGATATTCAACTGCATAAGAAGAGGAAAAACATTAGGCAAAAAGACCTAGATGTGCCAGCCTATACCGAGGAGTTTCAAAAACTTTGTCTTAGATCAAGAATCCAAGAGACAGAGAGAATCAAAGTTATAAGATACCTTAAAGAATTAAGGTGGAACATTCAAGAAGAACTTAGTCTCTTTACCCTGACTTCCATTCATAGCTATTTTCAAATGGATTTGAAAGTGGAAGAGAAACTAAAAAAGAAACAAGATTCTAGTTCTAGAAATAGAGGAAGGGGTAGAGACAACAGAGGTGGCCATAGAGGAGGTTCAAGAGGAAGAGGCAGTGACAGTAGAGGAAAAAGTGACTCCATATATTTAGAGCAAGGACAAAAACAAGCAATAGGGGTGGATACAATAATAGACAAAGAAACTCTTATAACAGTGGTAGAGGAAGATCATGAGGTTTTGGGAGAAGCTCTCACTTTTCTTCCTTGAAATGTTACAATTATGGACAGATGGGGCATCTTGCATATAGGTGTCAGGATAAACCAACATCCTCACAAGGGGAGAAGAAGATAGCTTATGTCCAAGAAGAAGGTTGCTCTAAAAAATTAGAGGTGAGTCTAGATTCAATGAAAGGAGAACATATCATGTTGAGAAGGATCCTAATCAAGACACCCACCAAAGATGAGTACAAGCAGAGGAGGGAAATTTTTAGAGTGAAGTGAAAGATGTTGGGGAAAGTGTGTAAGGTGATCATTGATTCAGGGTCAACATATAATGTCATATGTGAGGAGGTAGTAGAGAAGTTGAAGAGAAGTTGTGTCCCTATAAAGTTACATGGTTGAATAAGGGTCAAAAAATCTTGGTGAATGAACAAGTGTGGGTAGAATTTTCCATTGGAAAGTATCAAGATATGATACTATGTGATGTGTTTCCAATGGATGCTTGTCATCTGTTGCTTGGAAAACCATGGAAATATGACAAAGAAGCTATCCATAATGGGAAGGATAATAAGTACATCTTCAAGAAAAATGCGGTAACTTTCAAAATCTAGTCTTTGATAGAAGAGGACATAGTGGAGAAGGTAGAATCCAGTGCCATGTTGATGAATGGAAATAATTCCTAAGCCAAATGAAAAATGAAGAAGTTGGCTATGAAATCTTGTTAAAGCCAAAGGAGGAGGATACTCATAAGCAAGAACCTATGCCAAAAGAGGTGAGAGAATTATTGGATTAGTTCAAGGATATAATTTGTGAGGGTACACCAGCTTCACTACCACCAAAGAGGGAGATAAGTCATCAGATTGAGTTCATACTAGGAGCATCCTTTCCAAACAAAGTTGAATACAAGATGACACCAGAGCAAAACAAGGAGATAGCCAGGCAGGTGCAAGAGTTGTTGGATCAAGGATTGATTAGGAAAAACATTAGCCCTTGTGTTGTCCCAGTGGTGTTGGCTCCTAAGAAGGGAGGTAAGTGGAGGATGTGTACTGATTCTAGGGAAATAAATAGGATAAATATTAGGTATAGACACTAATACATTTGGGGTGAAATTGCGACAACAATTTGCGACGGCGGGCAAATGTTATGTGGTTTTGACTTTTTTTTTTCAATTATAACCTGACAACATCACAATTGCGACGTTAATGGGATATAAGAAAAAAAGAAAAGAAAACGTTGGTCGTTTCTATGTTCAATAGCACCAAGAGGGATTTTTACAGCCGTTGGGTAATTTGTATGTTGGACGAGGAGATCTCTGTGGCCAGGCATCTCTGCGGCGAAAGGGATTTTTCATTGATAGCTACTGCATTGTACATTCAGAATCCAAAAGGCTGAGAAAGGTAT
>MU226019.1:100034-135395 GCA_018584345.1 Thuja plicata
ATGGGATGGATGGGTAGTAGGTAGGTGATGGAAAAGGTGATGAGATCAACATTGACACACCCCTTGAAGGGTAGTGGACAAATGGAGGAAAAGTGAATGGAATAGCTCGAGACTTTGATGGATGACTATAAATGGATCTTGGTATGCAAGGACCCAAGATGGATGAAGTATTCAAGGTAATGGATTTTAGGATAGGAGGACCCAAAATAGAGTTCAAAGACGGGAGATGTTTAGATGGAGATAAAGTGGAAGTCTTTGGAAGCTTGGATGCAAACTCTGACCTTTCTATTTTGTTCAAGCCTTTTAAGAGAGACTTGGGAATCCACATAGCTTTTGATTTTCTTTTTGTATCCAAGTCCTTTGGAAGAGACTTGGGAATCCACATAAATTTTGATTTTCTTTTTGTATCCAAGTCCTTTGGAAGAGACTTGGGAATCCACATAGCTTTTGATTTTCCTTTTCTTTTGGATGACTTAGAACGCAATTCTTCCATGATGGATTTAGGAACCCATATTTCGTTTGATTTTATTCTTTGCTTGGATTTAGAATGCAATTTTTCCATGATGGAATTAGGAACCCATATTTTCTTTGATGTTATTCTTTTCTTAGTTGACCTTTGTGGTCTCTTGAATATTTCCTTTTTCATTGTAGTCACATGTCGATTAGATGGGACATAGTGATCTTCATATGTACATGGATTCTTCAATTTTTTATTTATTCGTTGCACATCCAAATTGCTTCAAAAAGACTTAGGGATTGTGGATGAATAGGGCTAATATGGATGGTTCATATGGATTGGTTGATAGGGAGAATTCAAGGATGTATGTCTTTGTTGATCTTGATAGGAGATAGGGTAAGTGGATGATAAGATAGTAGTGATAGGCATGGTGGATGGAGAGATAGACGGACCCAATATAGATGGAAGGTTTGATGGTTTCAAATTTGGTATATAAGGACCAAGGATGGATTTGGAGGATAGCGAAGGATGATGCTTACATTTGAATGGAGGGATATAACGTGTGGGAGGGATATCAACATCTTTAGAGTGAGCTGCATTACCAAGGCTCTTCTCTTTTGAATTAATTTGTTTATCAATAGTGCATGAACAAATTTGATAGGAGAAACTTGGATAGGGGCAGCTGAAGCTTGAGGGGATTCATTATTCTGCAAGGGATTTTGAGGAATGATAGTTTCTGGATATGGAAGAGAATGACAAGGGGATGATGGGATGCTCTGATCTTGATAAGGATCTTTAGATGATGTATAAAGGGTGCCTTTCTCTTGATTTTCAATAGGCCCATTAGAGATGCCAAAAAGGATATCTTGATCTTTCTTGGGAGATGGATAAGATATAGGAGGTGTTAGAGTTTCTTCTGGGAAGAAATGGAAGGGGATGATAAACTCATCATGAGACTCTTGAGATGTGTGACTCTGGTCAACCATTGGATAAGGATGGATTATATCTTGATCTTGATCATCACTGGTATTTGTTTCTTCACACATTGGATTGTCTCCTTGACATGGAGCGACTTCTAAAGATGAGGTAGGAGTGTTGTATTGCATGAAGGATTCTTGACATGCTAATGGACAATCATTTGGAATAGGCATGACAAGTGTTGAAGGACATGGATGCTTTAGGTCTATGATCTTTGAAGCTTGAGAAGGACTTGTAGACATATGCAGATTAGCTTGGATATCTTTTAGAGATAGTCCTTAAGGGTAGACATAGTCATAATTAGGTTCAGTTCTTGATGGAGATGGTGAAGTTTTAGGAGATGGAGGGATGGTGGAAGAAGGAGATGTGATCTGCGAACCATTGCTAGACATGGATTCTTGATATTGATCATGCTTGAGATTAGATGAATCATTAGGATTTTCAAATTCAATTATGCCATCATCTATGTGATCTTGGATTTTATGTTTCAACTCCATGCAAGATGCAGTTTTATGTTCATTATGTTGATGATATGCACAATAGTTACTCAAGAATCTTCATCCACGTGATGTGGCTTGAGGTAATGTGATGAGATCATTATCAAGAATCTCTTCTAATGTAGATTCATAATATTGCCCCAAAGGAGTGAAGTCTCTCATGCATTTAACCCAAGGTTTTTCTTTCATGATGTTACTAATCCCTTTGGAGAAAGAGTTCATGGTGTTTTTAGTAGCTTTTAGGGCTTTGGAGACACTCTCTTAATAATGATCAAATAGAAAAGGATAGATTGAGCTTGATGAGGATTTGTTGGATTGTGTAGACTTTTCCCCCTTTAATTCTTGGATTTCAGATTGCATAGTTTGAAGTTGTTTTGATAAAGCTGCCAAAAGAATCTCTTCTTGCGCATTGTTAGGACCATAAGGTTTAGCCCATTTTCTTTTAGACATTGTAAGATTGTGTTGATGTGCTTGCATAGAAGATTGAAGAGGAGGTATGATGAATAGTTTGATTGACTGTCAGGTGCTGAAGTGACATCTAAAGTGTTGATAAGTCCAAGACCAAAGGACAAAGGAGATAAAGTCCAACTAAGAGAGATAAGTGATGACTCTGATCTTGAGTCAAGGTTAACGAACTTGCTCTCACAACTTAGGATAAGGACATCGAAAACAAAGATGAAAAAAGTAACAAGTCACTTGGACTAGCACAACGAAATCAGATTTCAGAGCATCAACGAGCTAGACTGTCAAAATATTGCAGTCAAAGATAGACTAGTGATGATGTTGATGAGAACACAGATTTGTGAAAGTTTGGACAGAACCTTCACAGCAAAATACAGAATTGGACAGCAAGTTGATAGATTTCTAGAGTTTGATAGTAGATGCAAAAAATTGGACAAGAGTTGACAGTTAACACCTAAGAGTGCATATTTTGAAGTGTTGATTGCTTTGATGTTTCAGACGAGATATGACAGAAAAGTACCTAAAGTGTATAGTTTCTAGATTGTTTGATCGTTGTTTTTGTTGTTTTAGTGAACACTCACGTAATACACATCATGGAGATTGTTTTTTGTAAAAAAAAAATAGACACACCACAATCCTAGGATAGCCAGGGCAATATCTTCTGAATTCCCACTTGAACCGAAGTTCAGCCATGCCTAATCATAACAGACAACTTAGAATCTTGGAGGCACGGGCTCCTCCTTATAGTGCACTCACTTCTTAGGCACACCAAGCTTCAAATCCCAAGGGTAATCACTTCCCAAGGGACCATTGTCTCTAATAAGAGTCATGAAAGTGTGGGATGTCTTAGTCAGTCTCTAACCTTCCATGCCAATAGATAGAGGGATTTTGGATACTAGAACAAAGTTTGTAGTAAGGATATCTGTTCAAGCGGTTGTGATCAAGTCATTTTCCCAATTAAGGGGGCTCTCCCAATCCTTTCAAAGAAAGGTTTTCACCTTAACAATGTAGGGACCTTAACATATCACTAGGGTACTAGAGGAGATTTTGGTTGCCACAATGAATTCACACCTGTCCACTATGAGACTAATCACAATAGCATTTTTTGTATACTGGTTTGGAAGGGCTTGGATTTAGCCTATTACCGGTTGGGCAATCCACTCTCACCGACTCTGTTAAAGCACTCGGGAGGTAGCCATGCTAAAGGATTTGTATGGATTTTTCTTTCACACAAGATCCACAAAGGCGAGGGGAGAGGATACGTCCATGCAATTCCTTGGGTTTACAAAACTAAAAGACACTTCAAGCAGAATAAGAAAATGACAATAATGTTTTTGGATTTTTTATCATCCCAAAAGGGTGAGAGCATAGTTTCCTGACATTATTGTCATTCCTAAAACAACAAACAAATGTTCATTTTAAGAAGTCTTGCATGTGGGTTCCTATTTTAAGAAATCAAAAACAAAATGCAAGCACAATGTTTTGCAATCTATCGATCAAAGGAAACTTGCAAAACCAATGCATGAGTAGTTTGTGTTTCAGTCTTCTTGGATAACATTCTGCACACCACTATTAGGCTGTATGCAAAAGATAATCACATGAACATCAAAGCCAAAGATTACTTCATATTATCAAAATCAGAAAATCAAAAAATAGATCACATATTCATAAAGTATATAGAAAATAATGGATTTTCAAAAAAAATTGCACTGAAAAAGGTGATCGTATGAGCCCATACAAGGCTCCAGAATTTGCAAAATGTGGGATTAGGCAGGTATCATCAACAAAAATGGTGATTTATAATAAATCCAGCAACCAAAATCAGAAAATAACTTCACTGCAGTGATCTTTGGGAAAATCTACCCAAAATTAAAAAAAAGTGCTCCAGAAAAGAACCTAAAACAAGCAAGTTATAGCACTTCAAAGTTAGGCCACAAAATCAAAACTGCCAATGGTGAAGGAAATTTTTTTCAAATTTCAGAGATGTCAGCATTCACTGTGCTAAAATTGACAGTCTTTAGGCCATCACAGAAAGTGAATAAAAGTTGAAAATGACTGTTAGAAGGCCATTAAAGTTAACAAGGCTAATTTCTCTGCGTGATACAGTCGCCACAGGTTTTAAATGGCATCATAATACTACATTTTGGACTGTTCTGATGATGGTCCCCAAAAACATGAAGGTCAACCATTGAAACATCTAAATTGAAGCTTACAAATTTAGAATATATCTAAGAGTCCTTTGATAATTCAAAAATCTCCAGAGCTTCCTTGAGACGATGCCTCTTTAAGACATTATGTCACATAAATCATGAGACTCTGTTTATCCTTGCGTTATTTCCATACATATCTACCATGGCTTGAATCCAACTTTGCACGCACCAATTGCATTTGTACATCGATAAAAACATTATGTATGCTCAACAAACCAAACACGATTGATCATTTTCTTTCTATAGATATATTAAATCTAGAAATATAATGTTAGCCGCGACAAGTGAGAAGATCCACACAACCACCACAGGTTTGACAACCATCTTACGAACAAAGATTATTAATTGGAAATTTCTAATGCCTCTTTCAGCAAACCATTTGAGAATATATCTGTAGTCATTTCATACCATAAGTTTGTATCTCTTTACCCATTGTTTTAATCAATGTATCTACGCATATTTAAGTGTGGGGAATGAGGTTGCAGCGTAGATGAAGGGAGGAATGGGGTTTTTGTGGGAGGGTTTTGGATTTTTCAATGCATGATGGAGGGTTGTGTGCGGCAGTGTGGGAAGAAACTTAGCATAGGAGGGAGGTGCTACAGACTGCATGAAGGTAGGTGTCAGGGGTGGGAAGGAGGCAGAACAACAGAGGTTGGGAGCTACAGAGGTAGCTCGGGCTATGCTGGGAAGTAAATGGTGGGAGGTAGTAGCCGATGATTGGGAGGAGTGGTTTGTGGAAGCGGGTGGGGTTGGAGGAAGAGGGGAGAGGTGAAAGCTATGCGGGGGAAGGGAAGAAGGGAGGTGTGTGGGAGGTAGAAGTGTTGTGAAGTACGCGTGAGGTGGGGTGAAATAGTCCCGAGGGAGGGTGAAAAGTGGCATGGGCAGTGGGGTGTGTAGGGATTTAATCCCACATTCCCCCTACAATAAGATATTCAAAAGTTTTTAAACAAAGTGCCACAACCCTAATGTGAATTAAGGTGTTGGCTCGGAGTTGGCCTAGTTTGCCTTTAGATTCAAAGTGCACACACTTAGAAAATGAAGTCCCTGATTAGTAAATTCACTACAGATAGCCTAGAATGAAATAAAGACAATATTTGGAATACAAAAAAAATTTCTTTTAAAAAAAAACAATTTCAAAATATTTTCCTCGGTCTGCGTTCTGACAAACTACCTTATTTTGCATGTAGAAGGACATACAGCTTCTATTTGCAAAATTTATTTGTGACAGATTCAACTTTGAGTGACATAGACATGTTTATAGTCGTTTTAAATCGAAACGATGACCCGGACATAATGGTGGACCCAGATTTTGCACAAAATGAAAAGAAAATAGAATTAAAAATAGAATTTAATAATGAGGCCTGAAATTGATTTTCAGCCCCATGGTGGGTGCCAGAAATGTGTGTGCTAAAATTGGACCTCTACTTTAGTAGTACACTTCAACATGGTCATTTTACTTTAGTTGCATACATAAATGAATATTGATTAATTCATCCTGCATGTCTGAAAGAGTTGACCTATTGCCTTATAAAAGGCAAGAGTATGAGCTTTCTCTTAGATCATTGCAAGCTCAGTGACTACACCAAAGACCTAAATGAAGGATTTAAAAAGATATGTGCTGAGAGTAAACTACTGACTAATCTAAATGCAAATGCAAATGTGGATTGTTGTTAATCCAAGCTAGTTAGAATTCAATTTTAGAACACCAATTGAAATGTGAGATATTCAATTTTAAACCTAAATTGAAAGTGTGCTCTAAATTTATGTTTGCATGCTTGAATAAAAGTAAACAACAATATTAGTTAAATGAAATCTAAAACATGCAAGAGAGCTAAGACAAAAATGTAGCATAATAACATTAGATAAAAGGTTAGCATCCTTTGTGAAGGAAAAGAGTTTCTCTTTTATAGAAATCTCTCTCGAGTTGATGGTTGAGGTTGAACAAAAAGAGTGGCTTAGATTTGATTGAAGAAGCACAATCCATGTACAAGTGATTCGATTGGTCAAGAGAGTCAGTTGACTAAATTGACTGATCAGTTGTTTTGGAAACTTCCATATTCAATTTTAAGTTAACTAAAATATTTCCAAAATGATAAACAATGGAGAATCAGTTAACTAAGTAGAACTAGATTGTTTCCATTTTGATAATCAGTCAACTAAATTTGATGATGTCATATGCATTTTTAATAAATTAACTAATTTTGAATGCACATTTATGTTTATATAATTAATTTAATTCCTTTTTGATTTAATTGACAATTTTGTAATTTTTATTTAATTAATATATCAAAATATCAATTAAATAATTAACATAAGATATATTTTCCAATGTAATGTGATTTTAGGAATTAATTAATTAATCAACTATGATGATTGATTAGACCTAGGGTTGAGTTCAGATCAGTTTGACTATGATGAATTTCCTGTTTGATTTAGGACTTAGAATAATCAAGATTAGGGTTTCTTGATTAATTGTTGAGATTGGGGGTCTAGGGTTTAGGTGACCATTTTTAGGTGATTACAGTTGTTACCTAGTTTTGATAAACCATTCATTGTTGAGTGTGATGCAAGAAGCATTGTAGTAGGAGCTATCCTAAGCCAAGAAGGCAAGCATGTGGCCTTTTTCAGTGAAAGACTAAATGAGGCTAAGTCCAGGTACTCTTCCTATGACTTGGAGCTTATGCTATTGTGAAATCCTTAAAGAAGTGGAGGCATTATCTATTGCCTAAAGAGTTTGTTGTTTTCACAGACAACCAAGAAGTGAGTGACATAAAAACTCAAGACAATCTTAGCTTGAGACACATCAAGTGGATGGAATTCCTACAATCTTACACTTTTACCATAAAACATAAGAAGGGGGTGCAAAACAAAGTTGAAGAAGCCCTTAGTAGGAGAATACTTACCATAAAAGAGATTCAATTGCAAAGTACAGGATTTGAAGGTTTTAAGGACCTATATGAGGGAGATATAGATTTCTCAGAGATATACAAGGTGTGTCAGAATTTTGAGAATCACTTTCATAGTGAGTTTAAAGAGTATACATTTTAGAATGGGTTTCTATTCAAAGGCAAGCAAATTTGTGTTCCAAAAGGCTCAATGAGGGAGAACCTCATATAGGAAAAGCATAATGGAAGCCTAAGTGGACATTTTGGACTAAATAAGACATTGGACCTAGTGGAAAGGTTCTATTGGTGGCCAAAGATGCAAAAGGAAGTGAGAAGATATGTGGAGTAGTGTGGCATATGTCAGAAGGTTAAATGTACTCCATCAAATGCAGGACTTTACCAGCCATTACACATCCCAAGTAGACCTTGGGAGTGCATAAGTATGGACTTCATAGTGGGGTTACCTAGGACACCAACTGGTTTAGACAATGTGTTTGTAGTGGTAGACAAGTTTAGTAAGATGAGCCACTTCATACCATGCAAAACAACACATGATGCTAGTAATATTGCCTACTTGTTCTTCAAAGAAATAGTGAGGAGTCACGGCCTACCAATGAGCATTGTTGCAAACAGGGATGTGAAGTTCATGGGTCACTTTTGGAAGACCCTATGGAAGAGATTAGGTACAAAATTATCTCATGGATCTGCCTATCACCCTCAAACAGATGGGCAGACTGAATTAATCAATAGATTTCTTGGGAACTTTCTTAGATGTCTAACAAAGGAATATGGACAAGGATGGGAGCAAGTTATTCCATAGGCATAATTTACCTATAATGATAGCACAAATAGGAATACATGAAAAAGTCCATTTGAGATTTGTATGGGGCACATCCAAGGGGTGTGATGGAGCGTAGAGACCTCAAAGGATATGAGGGAGTTAGTGGGCATGCTTATGATTTCACACAATCAATGAAGGAAGTTCATGAACAAGTGAAAAAGACCTTAATGGAGGCCAATCAAAAGTTGAAGGCAAAAAGAGATGAGGGAAGAATAGATTTGCAGTTTAAAGTTGGAGAGTTAGTAATGGTGATCTTGAATAAGGAAATACTACAAAAGGGGATACCTAGTAAGCTATAGATGAAAATAATTGGACCTTGCAAGATATTGGATAAGTATGGGCCTAATGCTTATAAGGTGGAGTTTCCCAAGGAGATGTCAATTTCTCCAATCTTCAATGTAAAAGATTTGATCAAGTATAAGGGGCCAGAGATGGATAAGTTGCAGTATAGTATAGAGGTGCATAAGGACATGGGAGAGTTCAAGACTCTGGAACAATTCAAGCCACAAGTGGAGAAGATATTGGATTCAAGGGTGAAGAAGAAGACAAGGCACAAAGTCTATATGGAGCATCTAGTAAAGTGGAGATAGAAACCAAAGTCAAAAGCCACTTGGATAGCTAAGAGTGACTTCAAGAAGCATTGAATTAGTGAGGGGTTCCTGACACCACATGTACCTTAACTTTATTGTTGCAGGGGGAGGATGGTGCAGGAGCACCCTACGGTCTTTAATAAGATCTTGAGATATTTTGGCTTGTAGTTTGGTTTGGAAAACCATCCATGAATAAGGACTAATTTATAAAGTCCCTAGTGTGTTTTGAGGTGTGATTAGAGTTAGGAAGGATTAGGGTTTGTATGTTTTTAGGTCTAGTTGATTCTAGGGGTCTAGAACCTAGAAGTCAACTCAAAATTCAAAGGGTTGAACAAAGTCCCAAAATGGGAATACTTTTAAGGTTTTAATTTTATCTAGTCATTTGAGGTCAATTGGTAAGGTTTGGAACCAATTAGGACTCTCAAAATGGGAAAATTGTCATTTTGACAAAAAGTTGTCAAAGTTGTCATGACAACATTTCCTAGATTTTAGGAATCAGCTCTTATGGTGCCCAAATTCCAAATAGAGGGTCTAGATAGGTGGGATAATAGTATATAAGGTGATTTAAACCCTAATCTAATGGTTAGATTAGACATTGTACGGACTAGTGTTTGAGAAGAAGTAATTGATAGTGTAATTAAGTTACACTAGAGCCATCATCCACCACTTTATTGGATTGAATGGATTTAATTAATGAAGGAATAGTGTCTAAAATGTAATTCCTAATATATTTTTTGCATTATTTTATTATATTTTAATTTTTGGTTAGGTTTTGTTTAAATTATTGCATTTTGTAAGTTCACTGGCTAGTTTTGGTCCAGTCATGTAAAGAATGGGTTTATTGGGTGTTCCTGTGGTTCAAACTCCATGACAACTTGGAATACATTAGAGAATTGTATATAATTTGTACATATGTCTTTTTGAGTGTGTGTGTGTAGGGGAAGCTTGAAAACAATCAGGCCCTAGGCGAGTACTAGCTATTGAGGCTAGGGTGACTGAGCAGTGCAGCAATAATGGAGGTTGCAAGTTGATTGGTATGTGCCAATCAATGATAGGGTCATGAGGTTTAGACCTTTTTATGGAAGGAGGAATTTTTAGGAGCTCATTAGATTAGTGGAAGAAGATCAAGAAACCAGACCAGTCTTCATGCCCTAGAAACCCTTATTTTTAGGGGTTTGGTAAAAGTTCATTATACAAATAGAGTTGAGACCAGAGACCTAGAAAATAATAAAGGGGAAAAAAAACCAAAAAATAATATGTAATTTATTTCTAGGGTTGTTAAGGGGTTTTAGGAGTAAAATCACATCTTCATTGATTAGGAGGGCTAATAGGCCTAAAAAGGTTAAAAGGCTTAAAAGGCTTGATTTTGGAACCCGATTGGAAAATGGATGAAGGATTCACAAAATTGACTCCATAGAGGTTGGATTAGGCCTAAGGGGATTTTGGAAACCAATCCTTAATAATTTGACACCATTGGAGTGGCAGAAGGCTAGTGAAGCCATGGATGCAAGAAAGCTATAGAGGAGAGGATATAGAGGAGTTTGAAGTTGTGGGAAGTTCCTAGGGAGTTAGGGGATTAGGAAAGAATCCTCTAGTTAGGGTAGAGAAAGAAACCCTAATAAAGACCAAGTGAAGGTATTGGAGAGAGATAGAAGGCTCTAGGAGAGGATCTCCCCATCAAGTGGTTTGGGGTCATGTCAAGCACCTTGAATGGGTACCCGACTTGGATTTGGCTTTTTCCCCTGTTCTACCCCATTTCCACTTTTTCTAGCTTATTTATGACACTCCAGAGTAAAAAAATTGGGAATTTTACCTCAGGTTCAAGGTTGAAATTTGTGGTTCAAGGTCAACCTCGACCTTGACCTAGGCAAGAATTGACCTTTTTCTGACTTAGGGTTCAAATTCTAGAATTTCAAGGTTTTCGGATGTCGGGCTTTGGAAAGAGATAATTCCTACTTCCAGGTCAGCTGTTTCACTCTTTGAAACAACAAATCTTAAATTATGTTTAATATAGGTCCTCTTCTAGGGGTATAGGTCTAATTGGAAATTAATTCTCCTATGTAGGGCTCCTTAGAAGATTGTGCCCTAGATTCATATATAAGGAAGCTTTCTCCTCTCATTTTCTCTAACAATCTAAGAATTGAAAAACCATGATCATAAACTTTCAAAGACTTGAAGAGTGAAATCCAAAGGTGAAGAAGAAATATTTGAATCAAGACAAGTACCCATTGAAGTATTCATCCATTCGCAAGCATTCAAGCACTTCTCAAGCACTCAATTCATCAAGGAGATCCATTGGTGGCCATTGAAGAATTCAAGCCACATGGATCCCTCTTGTTGAAGATTTCTCTATCCACATCCCTCCAAGACTCTTCCTATTCAAAGACCCATTCAAGATTGATGTTGAAGATCTACAAGAAATTGATTTGAGACATCCTACATTCTACATTCTATATTCTACATCCATTTGGTGCATATATACTTGTGGATTCATGGATTCAACTCCCCCATAAGGACTTCTACAAGCAAGGTGAATTTGTTCATTTACTTTGTTTCATTTATGCAATTTCAATTATACTTTGAGGTTAATTCCAAAACTAGGGTTTGACCAAGGCAAACCCCTTTCCCCCAACAAACAATCTATTTTTCTTGTAGGTACAAGTTCAGAATAACAGACCGAAGTGCAGATTCGGGTACCATTTTTGGCAAAATTTCAGGATCTGAAAGTAGATTTTCTGTCATAGAATTTTTAGGTCAATTCTACCCTAGGTCAGAATTGGAAATTCTAGGGCAATGGTGACATTTCCTTGAGGGTAAAAATTAGAACTGTGTCAGAACAGAAAAATATTTTTGGGTTTTGTTTGTCTTTGTGTTTATGTTCTAGATCAGGTCTCAGATTTTCCAGAAACTAAGTGAAGACACCTGAAAACAACATTCTTTAGATCTGCTACATTTTAAGGTTGGCACTTTCCTCCTATTCATCTCAATTAAAAGTTCTTAATCTTTCTAGATCTATCACACAATCAAATATATAAATGGGTATTTAAGATCTTCCTCTTCGCTCTTATTTCGAAATGATTGATTCATTTATGCATTGATCCTTCCTTTGGGGTTAATCAATTTGGATCCTTTATTTGTGTATCTAAGGATAAAAGGAGAGTATCTTATTTACAACCTACATTTCAAATACATCTATTTCAAAAAAAAAAAATTTAAATGTAATATTTTATATCTTGCATTTTGGTGAACCCGCGATAGACAACTCTTTCTTTTTGGTGTTAGATTTACATCTTTTATATTAGATATTGCATGCATATTAGATTATCTTTCTTTTATGTTCTTCCATTTACATTTCAAAAATTAAAAATCAAAATCTTATGTTTCCTAAATTAGTTCATTTGCATTGCATTGGTGTATGAGCATTACCACTTCTAGTCCTACTTATAGTATCCCGGTTAGAAGAAGTCATAGACTTATGGGTTCCTTTGATCCTAATTCTTCCTCTCCTTTTCTTAGGATCCCAGATGAAAATTTGATCACTCATGATTCCAATCCTTCCATGGAGCATAACTCTTCTCACTCATCTCATGATTAGGATGATGCTTTAAGAGTTCCTCCTGAACAAGTGCAAAAAAATTTAACCGAGCTTGATAATATGGGAAATTGGCTTATTCAAGAAAACAATAATCAAGATTCCATCCAAGCTATAGATGCTCTTAAGAAATTCCTTAGTGATATTGATAAACGTATTAATCTCTTGCGTGGTATCACTCATATTGTGCATTTGAATGTTAAATCTTTAGCACAAAAGGCTCAAGATCTAGGATTCACTCCTCCTGTCACTAGTGAAGGACCTTCGTCTATTCCTTTACCTAGAATTCCTACTTATAATCCTCCTTTGATGACTACATCTCTCCCAATTTCATCTATTCATGTGAGTGTTCCATCGGTATATCTACCTACCTCACAACCTTCATATCATAGTGTGCCTTTTACTTATTCCAATCCCCTTCCAACTATGGTTCCAAGTCTTCCACCAATTGTGTATTCCATTCCTACCACTTCCTACACTTTTCTTAGTGTTCGTAATATTTCTATGCCACCTATTTCTTCTAAAGATTCCACAATTATTAGTTTGTCTCAAACTGTGTCATCTTTACAACAACAAATTGCATCTCTAACCCAATCCAAGTTTAGCATTCCTACATGTGACATGGGTAGTCCTTTATCTTTATACATTATTTGTGCTATTGTCCCTCAACAAGATGATATGCCTCATCTTGAAAATTACAATGGTAAAGGCGATCCTGTTACTCATGTTAAAACATTTCAAATCCTTTGTAGTGATTATGCTCATGACCAAAGGATTTTAACTAAACTTTTTGCTAGAAATTTTCATGATAAGGCTTTGCAATGGTATATTTCTTTACCTCCTTATTCTATTGATTCTTTTCCTAAAATTGATAATACATTTATCTAACAATTTCAAAATAGCATTGGTCCGCAAGTTTCCTTAACTGATTTAATGCATTATAAACAAAACATTAAGGAAAAATTGACTGATTTTATTGGTAGATTTAAGCATTTGTATGCTTATATTTCTTATCCTATTCCTAATATTTATATTTAGTATATGTTTATTTCAAATTTTAAAAAGGATATTAGAGATAAGATTCTGCTTACTGAATTTACCTCTTTTCAACAACTTTGTGCAGCACTTGTTCATTATCAATTACAAGTGATTCAATTTGAGAGAAACACTCCAATGGCTCATGTTCCAGTTGATAAGAGTGACACTACTCCTAATCCTAATAAGTTTTAGAAACCTAACAACTTTATCAAGATTAATGAACACACAAATGCGGTTACTGATCAAGTTGTTGTTGCATCTCACAATGCCACTTCTATAGCCATTGCTTTCTATATGAATCATACGTTTAATCCTCTCTCTGAATCTTTACATTCTATTATGAGTATCTTTTTAAGTGCTAATATGGTTACCATGCCTCCTATTCGACCTCTCCTTCCTACCACAATAGCTTAAAAATCCTTTGATTCTAAATCTTTTTTCCAATACCATCACCAGAATGGCCATGATACTAAAAAAATTTATTCTCTAAAGAATAAAGTTCAAGATTTAATTGATTCTAATGCTTTATCTATTGATAATTTTTATGGTAATGGGAACAAATTTGTCTCTCCTCCTAATCAAAACCTTCAAATCTATATGAATCCTTTACCTACACATGATGCTAATACCATCGCTCAACCATCTTCTATGGATATTGTTTACAATTCAAAGATGGATGATCTTAATCACATCCAAGTAATTATGTGGAGTGTGTCGTTTCACCTCAACCTACTGTTCAAGATCCTTCGCCTCAACTTCAACTTCAAATTCTACCTAAACCCCCAAAAAAAAACTAAGGATAAATGACCTCTGGAACTATCAATTATCTTTGATGATTCTGAGACTATTAAGGCTCTTGATGGTCCCCTTTATATATATGATAGTATTGCTAAGATACCTACACGTGGTTTTCTTTTTGATCCCACATCTTTAATAAATTTCATTACTGAGGAAAATCTTTTTATGAAAAACCTACAACGTGATTGTTATGATCCATCTAATGCATGGATCCAAACTTGCAATGGTTTTCTCTATCCTGCACTTGGTTCTATTAACTTGCCTGTTGAACTTTGTGGCAAGGTTGTAGATACTACCTTAATTGTGATTCCTACTTCTGATCAATTTCAAGTCAAATTTGGTTTGCCTTGGATAACTGCTATGCATGCTATTGCTTCTCCTATTCATAAATGTCTTAAGTTCATTCATAATGGAGAAGTGAAAATGATTAATCATAGTTTGTATCAACCTTCTAGGGCTAGAGATTGTGCTACTCTTGATTTATTTTGTCCTTCATTACCTAATTCATGTCCTCCTCGCCCTGACAACCTTTGTCGTTCATATCAAGCCTATAAACATCGCAAGATTGTTGAGTTAAGCATGCCTTGGATAGATCTTAACCTTGGTCTATTTCCCACTCCTTCTATACCTCCTTTATCCATTACTGCTAGCTCTCTTACACAACCTTCCAGTGTTGCTTCTTAGCCTACTGCTAATCCTACCAATCCTCCTATAGAACCTGTGAAGGAACCCATTGTTATTCCTCCTATGTCATGCCCAAAATATGTATGTAGAAACACAACAAATTTTTTTTGAAAAGTTTACTAAGGGTTGAAGTGATTTTACTCTCTAGTTTACTAAGTGCCAATATGAGAAGCAAGTTAAAATGGCAAGGTTGAGTTCAAGGGGGTAATAGGTCCAATTTTGAAGCTAGGGTTGAGGGGTAATCATGACGTGAGTCAACATCCCTCAACCCATGAGTGTACCAAGGTCTAGCTTGCTCAAAGTAATTTTTGTAAGTCTCCTAGAGTTAAGTCTAAACTTGGTTTCACAACTACCTCTTCACATTAGTTAAAATTAAGTCAAGATTTTTATCTAGTTATCTAATTTATTTCATAACATTATTTTTACACTGGCCACATGTATTGACCACGTAAAAATAACATTACCTAGTTAAGTACAAATACAAATTATTGACCAATGATTTTCTAAAACATCTTATGGACCTAATATTTTAAAAGGAGACCTTAAGTTAAAAAATTTATTTAAATCAAATTATTAAGGTTTCCTTACTAAAGAAGGTTACATAGGTCAATCATAAATAATTAATTATGTATTATGCAACTCTAAAAAAAAAATCTCCTTAGATTATAATAATCCAATATTTAAAAATGATCTTAATAGGTTAAAATCACTTATTTAAAATTTACCCTATATTACTAGGAAATAGATATATAATATAATTAACCTTTTAAAATCCCCACATTTTATACATTAGACTTTCCCACCAAAAGCAATCCAAATAATTAAAAAAAATCTATTCCCATAAAAGAAAAATCCACTAAGTAGGAATAAAATTAAATATTTCTTACTCCAACATTAAATTTATTCAAGCATAAAATAGTTGCAATAAAATTTCCATTTCCTTAAACTAATAAAATTTAAAGTTACCATAGAAAAAAAATATTAATCATTTAATCTCCATTTAAAAATGGGAGAGTAATAAAAGGAAACTTATAAAAAAAAATAAAAATAAAGATTAAAAGATCTCCCAATTAAAGGAATTCAAAATAAATACATCCCCACAAAAAAAAAAAATCCACTAAAGCAAGAAATAAAATAATAATTTTATTAAATTAACAAAAAGAAATCAACTAAAGAAAAAAATAAAATAAAATATTATCAAACTATAATATCCCACTTACATTAGAGAATCCCTAACCCTAATTTGAAATTAGGGTTAGGGCTCCAAATAAGAGTGTCAAGAAATGGATTTACTACTTTGTTTTCCCCTCTTTCTTTTCTAAAACAGTGACCTAACCCTATGATTTGTTTTGTTTTATCTTTTCTTGTTTACATCTACAGATATGAAGGTTGCAACAATGGAGATGGAGTTTGTGAAAGAAAATATACATACATTTAAATGTATATACACTCAAGGGTGTGTATATATATTTATATGTATATATATATTTTTACATGTATTCTCTGCTGCAAATGCAAAGCTACAACTATGACTATATGATTGTTTTCTTGTTGTTTTATTTGTGTAGGTTGTTATTCTATTTTCTTTTAGTCTCATTTTTAAAGGAAAGTAAGGGTTTTTAGATCCATTTATTTATTTATTATTATTTTATATCATGTATAATATATACACAGCAACAGTAGATTTAGATTTACAACAAATCTCTAGTTTTAGATATGTGATTTAATATATAAATAGATATATATTTATTTGTACAGATTTGTTTTAATAGACCTATGTCTGCTTGAAAGAGATATAATAATTTTTTTATTTTCATATTATATATATATATATATATATATATATATATATATATATATATATTATGTATATATATAGGAGATATATAATATGCATAACATTGAAATATCTCCTCTCTACTCTAGTATACATAGCAGCCCTAAAAAAAACATTTCCAGTTCTCTAATCTATTTATTTAAATTTTATTTTATTTATTACTTTTACTTATATCCATAATGTACATGTTTTGTTACACGAATTTGCAGAACTCAAAGACATAGATGTCATAAAAATAAAGATTGAATAATATTTCAGATTTAGATATATATAATGCATAAAGAAATTTCAGCTCTATATTACTTATGGATGCTTCTTTGTAGCTTATATAAACATAATAATAAGAAAACAATAGAGGAAACATTGGTGCAAGGGCACCTCAAAATTTGCTCATTATCAGAATATTGATGTGTCTAAGTCATTTAGAACTTCATGTTTTCGTTCATTAAACTATATGATAATGTACTCGATGTATTTGAAATCGGTTTAAATGATGTTTGTAATGAAAGTCTGAATATGAATATGAAGAGACACGGGAAGGTAAAATGGTTGTAACCGTTCTCAATTGTCTTTAAAAAAGACATGATTGTAATAGCAAGGAGAGATCAGCAGAGTGGTTACGAGAATAAGGAATAGTTTGTGAAAGGAAATCAGGCTCTCTGGTTTTTAACCAGAGAGCCATCGATGTTATGTGTTAATGAAGTGTAATATTAATATAGTCAGTTGTCGGCATTTCAGATTTCATGATGTTATTTGTTTAAGTTTATCGTAATTCAGTTTTAAGATCCAATTTCATGTTCGGTGAACCTTAGTGTCGAAGCATTATCATTAATTGAATTTATATGTTTCCCTTATATCGGGTTTTGATATCTTTTATAAATAATGTAGCAGTGAATTGAATCAGGTTCCATGACAAAGATTATAATGGGCTCTTCTTGTTTGTATGTCAGTTTATGACAGTCCCGATTGGGACAATAAAAAACTAGTCATTTTGTGAAAGAATTTTAATGGAAGAGAGTATTAAGTTGATGCTATTGTCTATTGAATGTTGAAAGAAGAATGAATGACATGTTTATGAAAAAACACAGTCTGAGTGTGGGGGCTCTATCTTCCAAACTAACCATTGGATCTTGCTAAGATTTAAGTATGTTAGTGATAGCCTAATTGCACAGATTTTCATCGAAGGGATTGACAAAATATTGTTTCTATAAAAAATTGTTAATCTCTGAGTAGACGTCTCTCTGAGAAGGCAACAGACTGTCATAAAGGATAGTCAAGTTTTAAGGTTGAGTTTGTTTCATGAATTCAACAATGTTAATGAAGCATAACATGTAGTTGATATATTATTATTATTGGAATATTGATGGAATATGAGCCTCTAATATATGTTTATAGAGAAAAGAAGATGTAATAAGCAGAGATTTAGATATCTTTGATGCAGATTGAAGAAAGCCAATGAAGTATTTGCAGATGTTGAAGATTGTTTTGATGCTCCTCTGCATCAAAGTGGTATCAAAGCTTAGAAGATTCTGAGCATGTAGATGGAATCTACACCAGGAAGTATTGTGGTTATTTTGTTTGGATTCTTGTTATGATGTTTTGGTTGCAGATTGGTGCCAGTTCACTCAGCTGCAAATGGGTGGATAGGAAGGTCTACCAAAGGATCATGGGATATGATCCAGTGCCAGAGATTGGTCCTTTGTGTCGCCAAAAGTCTTGGGGAGAGAGGCATGATGGGACTCCCAGGTGAGGGATAGGAGGTTGTGATGCAACATGGAAGAGTGGATTGTGCAATGGCTGAAGCACCATTGAAGGCTACCAGCATAAACTCCAGTGATTGGAGCCACAGTTGAAAGAGATAAAGCGGAGGAGGCATCAATCCTGTGATGATGAAGAGGCGATGACTTTATAGATTCTCACCAATACATTTCCATGAGGACATGGAAAACTTTGAAGCTCGGGAGTATGGTGCAGGGGCACCTCAAAATTTTCTCATTATCAGAATATTGATGTGTCTAAGTCATTTAGAACTTCATGTTTTCGTTCATTAAACTATATGATAATGTACTCAATGTATTTGAAATTGGTTTAAATGATGTTTTTAATGAAAGTCTGAATATGAATATGAAGAGACACAGGAAGGTAAAAACGGTTGTAACTGTTCTCAATTGTCTTTAAAAAATACATGATTGTAATAGCAAGGAGAGATCGACAAAGTGGTTACGGGAATAAGGAATAGTTTGTGAAAGGAAATTGAGCTCTTTGGTTTTTAACCAGAGAGCCATCGATGTTATGTGTTAATGAAGTGTAATATTAATATAGTCAATTGTCAGCATTTCAGATTTCATGATGTTATTTGTTTAAGTTTCTCGTAATTCAGTTTTAAGATCCAATTTCATGTTTAGTGAACCTCAGTGTCGAAGCATTATCATTAATTGAATTTATATGTTTCCCTTATATCAGGTTTTGATATCTTTTATAAATAATGTAACAGTGAATTGAATTGGGTTCCATGACAATGATTATAATGGGCTCTTCTTTTTTGTATGTCAGTTTATGATAGTCCCGATTGGGACAATAGAAAACCAGTCATTTTGTGAAAGAATTTTAATGGAAGAGAGTATTAAGTTGATGCTATTGTCTATTGAATGTTGAAAGAAGAATGAATGACATGTTTATTAAAAAACACAGTCTGAGTGCGAGGGCTCTATCTTCCAAACTAACCATTGGATCTTGCTAAGATTTAAGTATGTTAGTGATAGCCTAATTGCGTAGATTTTCACTGAAGGGATTGACAAAATATTGTTTCTATAAAAAGTTATTAATCTCTGAGTAGACGTCTCTCTGAGAAGGCAGCAAACTGTCATAAAGGATAGTCAAGGTTTAAGGTTGAGTTTGTTTCATGAATTTAGCAATGTTAATGAAGCATAACATGCAGTTGATATATTATTATTATTGGAATATTGATGGAATATGAGCCTCTAATATATGTTTATAGAGAAAATAAGATGTAATATGCAGAGATACAGATATCTTCGATGCAAATTGAAGAAAGCCAATGAATTATTTGCAGATGTTGAAGATTGTTTTGATGCTCCTCTGCATCAAACATAAACCCAAAAAAGTTACAAAAGATAATACATTCTTTCTAAACTAATCTTTAGAATAAGTACTTAATTTAACAGAGGTGTTTCCTTTATGTTTGCTTTAAACAGATTAAAATTCTACATGCAAAATCTAAATTTATGCTTTTCTGTGCATTTTGTAAGTTTATATAAACAGAAAATTAAAAAGGTCAACTTATTAACAACTAATACTTTTCAGAGTTGGAAAATAGTTTTCTTAGAAACATAACATTTCCCTTAAGTACACAAGCACAGAAAAGGATCTATTAATATAACACAAAACTTATGCATCTTTATTTCAAGTTTGAAAAGAATATTTTTCTCATAAAGATAAATAATTTCCTTACTTTTAAGGAATATATAAACCTAAGCTCACACATAATACATAGAGGTTTATTTATGAATTTCATTTATATCTAATATCTCATCTAGAAATAAACAAATTATATGTCATCTACTTTTCTCCTTCTACAATATCCAACAACTATTATAAAATTTCCTACATGATTTAAGCATAATTTTCACAAGCTTATTTATTACAAGATTTAGCCCTATGGCTTGAGATGGAACTCAAAATCACATAACATACTAAAGATACAACCATCTTCTTCTCTCCAAGCTTGAGCATACCCTCCCAAGAAAATAGACAACTACAAATCTCCAAACAACAAGATCATGGAACAAACCATGGGAGTTCACCTCCCATCCTAGGTCTTTATGAGACCACCCCCGAGATAGGGGAAACAAGAAGAAGCTGGGAGACATACAAGAAAAACACCACACCTAAAAAAACACAAAAACAACACATAACTCCCTCCCAAGTTCATGCACAAAATGAGTCATTATGGACTCAAAATAGGGGTGAAGTTGGGACAACCATGGAGGAGATAACCAAAAACAAAATTACCTCAAAATATGCACAAATATTCCCATGCCTTCCAAAGGCTACTACCACATCCAAAGAGATCATAAAACACATCCATACCCTTATCACCCCCATAAAACTTTCTAAGTTTTTATGGAACATGGAGCCTATAACATCCGTGCTACATCCCTCTTCTTCCCAAGAAGAGACTCTACACTACCATGGTTTCCCAACTAAGCCCTTCACCCACAATGACTCTCCTCCCTCTCAAGGGTGAGATATGTCATTCACTCCCATAAACAACACAACACAAACAACAAGTTAATAAAGAAGAAAAGATACAAAATCAAATCCTCTCACAAACATAATATTATAAATCAACATTTCACAACATTAAAATTTGAATAACTAAATTTCAGCAAGATTGAAGCAAGGATTACAATTTAAAAATCCTTTTAAAATTTAGGTGCACCAACCTTAATTCTAGAAATATGATGTGGTTGAGATGATCCCTTTCCTCTTATCTCTCTTCCCTTGGATTTTCTCTAGTATTTCCTCCAAGCACATTCTAAGAGTCTCCAAAAATGGAGAGTGGGAAATCAACCCCAACTCTCCTCTCCCTTTCCTGTAAAAGGCTCTCTCTCCCACTCCACCTCTTTACCTTCAAGAAAAATAGAGGCATGTGTCCTCCCTTCTAACATATGTCAACTTCATACAAGGATGGAACTCCACTATCTTGGAGAAGGTGAGGGTCCTTTTCCCCTTCTCCCAATTTTCGCCACTATCCTAGAAGGGCAATTAAGAAGGCCTAGAAAAGAGGTTTTGTCACTCAAAACAATGAAAAAAAAACCCTAAACCAAAGTAATACATAAAAACTAAATAATATTAACTCTAACTACCTCAAAGGACTCAATTTAACCCTTCAAAAACCCCTTTTTAGTTTGTATTCAAAATTCAAGAATGGTA
Source organism: Thuja plicata (assembly GCA_018584345.1). NCBI lineage: Eukaryota > Viridiplantae > Streptophyta > Pinopsida > Cupressales > Cupressaceae > Thuja > Thuja plicata. The sequence continues at coordinate 121,860 of MU226019.1, forward strand.
CTCATGACTTGGGTTATCAAGGCAACTTACCTCACATGGTAACACTTCAACTAACCTAGGGTATAACTCCACTTAAAACTAAATCCACCTAGGCATTTCATGTCACAACACATGTGTCAATTGACACTACATAAGCACCTCACATTTACACCATGGCATGTTTTAAAAAGAACTATAAAAATAAAAAAGAAATAAATTTACAACCATGCAATACCACATTTATAGTATTTATAACATTTACAAATTAGGTTATTTCCCCTTTAGGGCGAACCTTGGCTTCACAAGGATATTAAAAATTTATCCCAATCATGTTTCCCCGATTGACACCATGGTTATTCCTCCTGCACACTCGAACAAGCATCAATAGTCCAAGAATGAAAAATACATATTCATGTCATATCACATTATAATATATTCTTTTAACCATTTATACATCTCTATCCAGAACTAGATCAATCATAATATTTAACTAATAATTCTCATTACCATGGAAATCACTTATCTAACCTACTAATATGAAGCATTTGCATTATTTAAACCAAATTTCATATCATATTGCAATATCAAATAAAAATGGAAACAGTTAAATCATGCTAACAAGGACTGAGAATCATATATGTAAATACATCTAAGCATCATCAAAATAGAGTCATCATATGATATCTATACTATAAAAGGTCCAAAATGAAATGTATCAAAAATAATGTATCATCTAGATAAATATGATATAATAGTATCAACTCTAAAAAGGATGGATCGGGGTAGGACCTCACATCCTAGTTCTCAACATGTGTCAAACAAAGCAAAACGTAAAAAATCTGCTAATGAACATTATAAGAAGCATAGAGCTAATGCTAGGGCCCATGCTTCGGTTCTTCAAAATTATTTATCTTCTTTTGACCAACCTATGCCTGATATGTTGAAGGAAGTTAAGGTTCATAATGATGTTAAGATGAACAATTATGATGATCCTATTCATATCTTAGATCCTATTTTAATTAAACTTGATGAGGAGGATACTCTTGAGGATCCTATTGATCTTAGTGATGAATATGAGAGCATTAATCTTGATACTGATTTACCTCATATGCTTTCAACTCAATAGGTAATTACACCTAGTATCGAGCAACATGATTCTCAAGAGGATCCTTGTTTGGAACTGGCTATTATTCCTACTGTATTGGATATAGTCCCTCTTGCGATTTTCTCACCTTCCCTAAATGATATAAAATGAGATGGTGAGAGTAGTCGATGTGCTTGATTGGTTTATCCTTCATGGTAGCCATTTATGTGTTTGTATTTCATACTGTGCTTCTCCCATAATGTGTTTGCTAAATGTTTGTTAGACTCTTTTATACGACCCTTTTTACTTTGTTGGTGCAAGGTGATAAAGGAATAAAAACTATTGTATAATTCTTCTATATGTATCTTTACTCTGCTATATGTTGTTTTCATGTTATGTTGTACTTGTGCTATTATTCATAAACATTTTCCTTGTGTAGTCCACTTGGATATGCGACATGGTAGCACTGATTCTTTTTGGTCTCCATATTGTGGTCCAAAAAGACTCTTCTTCGTAACTCTTGAGTTTTATTTCCTCCATTGTGATTGTAGTTCTACTTTCTTTGGGGAATGATGTCAATACATTTGCAATATATCATATCTATATATACATATTATCTTATGATCATACTAACCCCACAGTAGGTAGATCCCTTATGTGTTCTTTGTATGTTTATGTGGTATTTCCCTTGATTTGTCTTCATTTGGGGGCATCTCGTAGTGGAAATGTAATCGGTAGAGTTGTTTATGTTTCTGTCAAAGCCATTGCTCCTTTTAAGTGTTAGCAATGAATTTAACATGGGGGCATATGCTCTACTCACTTTTTTCACACACGCACCTTCAAAATATTTTTAAAAACTTAAAACCTTTTCCCTTTATGGATTAAAGACTAATCCTTAAAGCATGGATATTTTACTTTACATGATCTCTTGATCCCTCTAGTTTAAATTTACATGGATCCCTTGATCCCTCTAGTTTCAATTTATAATGTTTTGATCCCTTAAGGTCAAAAGGTGTCCTTAAGAATAGATCTCCTTAATGGGTTGACTAGTGAGTAGCCATATTCACTAGGTGGTTCAACTCCATCTTTCCAATTGCATTGTTTCCTTTTGTGGTTCACAATGGGACATAAGTTCTCATTGGGTGAGGTAACCACACCCTCTCTATTTTTATTCTTAACTGGTGATGTCTCTCTTATCATGATCTTAGGGTTGATAAAGACTTAAGTCCCTTTGGGGCTTGATGATTCCTTTGTCCCTTTTGATTTCAATAAGATTATCTATTCTTTATGATCTCCTTTAACAAGAGTTTGCGTCGAGTCCATACTCTTGCTAAAGTGGGGGCTAAATGTATAGTCAGAAAATGGAAGCACTTCCATTGTAGAATGGTTTATCCTTTTGAGTAAGTGGTTTGGGGTCATGTCAAATGTCTTGAATGGGTCCTTTACTTTGATCTAGCCTTTTTCCCCTGTTCTTCCCCATTTCCACTTTTTCCAGCTTATTTTTGACACTCCAGACTGAAAAATGGGACTTTGACCTTAGGGTCAAGGTCCACATTTGTGGGTCAAGGTTGACCTCAACCTTGACCTAGGTTAGAATTGACCTTTTCCTGACCTAGGTTTCAAATTCTAGAATTTTAGGGTTTTCAGATGTCGGGCTTTGGAAAGAGTTAATTCCCGCTTCCGGGTTGGTTGTTTCAGTCTTTGGAACAAAAAATATTAAATTATATTTAATATAGGTCCTCTTCTAGGGTATAGAACTAATTGAAATTTAATTCTCCTATGTATTCCTCTCTAGAATATTGTGCCCTAGATTCATATATGAGGAAGCTTTCTCCTCTCATTTTCTCTAACAATCTAAGACTTGCAAAACCATGATCATCAACTTTCAAAGACTTGAAGAGTGAAATCCAAAGGTGAAGAAGCAATGTTTGAAGCAAGCCAAGTAGCCATTGAAATAGTCATCCATTCTCAAGCATTCAAGAACTTCTCAAGAACTCAATTCATCAAGGAGATCCATTGGTGGCCATTGAAGAATTCAAGCTCCATGGAGCCCTCTTATTGAAGTTTTCTCCATCCACATTCCTCCAAGCCTCTTCCTATTCAAAGACCCATTCAAGATTGGTGTTGAATATCTACAAGAAATTTATTTGAGACATTCTATATTCTACATTCTACATCCATTTGGTGCATACATACTTATGGATCCACGGATTTGAATCTGCCACAAGGACTTCTACAAGCAAGGTGAATTTGTTCATTTACTTTGTTTCATTTATGCAATTTCAATTATACTTTGAGGTTTGTTACAAAACTGGGGTTTGACCAAGACAAATCCCTGCCCCCAAAAAACAATCCATTTTTCTTGCAGGTAGAGGTTTGGAACAACAAATCAAAGGGCAGATTTAGATACCCTTTTTGACAAACTTTCAGGACTCGAAAGCAGATTTTCTGTCGGAGACTTTTTAGGTCGATTCTGCCCTAGGTTGCAATCAAAAATTATAAGTCAATGGTGACATTGACTTGGGGGTCAAAATTGGAACTGTGTGAGAATGGAATTTTTTTTTTTTTGGTTTTTTTCATCTCTGTGTTTCTATTCCAGATCCGGTCTCAAATTTTCTAGAAACTGAGTGTAGACCCCCAAAAACAACATTCTTCAAATCTGCAACATTTCAAGGTTAGTACTTTCCTCCTATTCATCTCAATTAAAAGTTCTTAATCTTTCGAGATCTATCACACACTCAAATCTATAAATGGGTATTTAAGATCTTCCTCTTTTCTCTTATTTCCAAATGATTGATTCATTTATGCATTGATCCTTCCTTTGGGGTTAATCAATTTGGATCCTTTATTTGTGTATCTAAGGATAAAAGGAGAGTATCTTATTTATCCCCTACATTTCAAATACATCTATTTCAAAACAAAAAAATTTAAATGTAATATTTTATATCTTACAGATTGTAACTTTATCATTTCTTCAATTTCTTCTATTTTGGACTCGGGTGGCATAACAAAAACTGTGGATCTTTCCCTTATCTATTTTTTAGAATATAATGTGAATGTCCACCTTGCCGATAACATGTCTAGAAGTTCTTGTGGAATCTTATTTTCAAATTTTATAGGTATATATATTTGAAAATACACAATGTCGTGATGATGCCTTCTTCTATCTTATTCTAATCCTTAGGATTCAGAGTTAGCCATTTTCTAATCTTAGGCTCATTTATTGAACCTGACTTGATGATTGATGCAGCAATGTCATCAATTGTAGTAGGAATTTTTTTTTTTTTTAGGTTGTTCATATTGTTCAGTGTCCTCTATATCTTCCTTGCTTTGAATTAGTATTTTTCCCCTCTTTAGTTCAAAGTTTTCCCAGTTTGAGGCTTCCTTTTGTAAGTCCTCACTTGTCCTTTCTTAAACGGTGATGAACTTGCATCTTTAGTTGTCTGACTCCTTGTTCTTGATGCAGCATTAGTTCTTGGCCTATTTTGGGGTGGTGCATCAGACTCTGTTGATTAAGAGTCACTCTTTTGTTCATCTTCACTGACGGGAGACTGTCCCTCAGTGTCTTGTTGTTGTTCTGTTTCTTATTCATTTACCAACAACTTCTTTTCAAGTGTCTTAACCATTTTGGTCTTCTTTTTCTTGATCTTCTTTACTACTAGGCCTCTCTTTATTGTTTCCTTAGTCTCTTCATAGGTTCCAAACCTTGGTAGTGACTTGTCTAATGGTTCATTTAATAATGCTTCAATAGCATTGGTAGCTTGATCTATGTTGATCTCATAGTCTAGTGGTGCTAACCATGGTGTCCTCGGTACAACTAATTTGATCAAGGTGGTATTGGTGTCCACCATAAAACAAATATCAGTTTTATATTTTTCTACCATTTGTTCTGGTGCCCTCATCCTTTTCTGCATCCTATCCTTGAATCTAGTGAAATTTTCATCCATGACTGATGTAAATGTGTCACCTAGTGACTTAATGAATTCACTGATCTGAATTGTCACTGGTCGGGTAGTGTCCCAGTTGACATTACCAACAGATGGAAAAGTATTCAAAGTAGAAAAATATGCACATTATAAGTGATCTGAACTTACATGAATTGGAATTTTTAGACCTAATTGTCCTCATGCTCTCATCTAGCTGCTTAAGTAGAAGCTCAGATAGATCTAATAGTAGACCCTTATTCACAATCTTGTGGGCAGTGTCAATAGCTCCACATGTAATACTATTAATTTTGTTGGCTTGGAATATCTTGTATCCCAACACACATGCACCAAATTTCAGTTCTGGATCTTTGATGGAATTTACCTTTAATCATCTTCTATCTCATTCTGCACCTGTCATATTCTCAATTTATTAGCGAGGAGGGTGTTTAAGTGCCTTGGCCTTGTGGGTTATTGGATAACCAGTCACTGCATGTATCATATCCCTAATGATCTTTTTTGGCTCATCTAGCCACATCTTTTGGGCATGCACTCTGCTCAGCACTATCCTGATCCACTTGGTTTTAAACTCCTTTAGGAACATTAGGGAATTTTTTAGTCCTTTCACCTCAATGTGTTTATTCTCATCCTTGATGGTTCTATCTATGCAAAGATTCTTGTAAGATTTCTCAACCTCTATATCTCCAATTTCTACAAATTTGTAGTGGATATATGCCCAAACACCCTCGATGAGCAAAACCCTGGGTGGTATGCTTGAGAATGCTCCATCATCATCGGTTTGCAAAGAAACTTCTAGATAGAACTTGTATTTAGGTTCTTCACAAGTGGTGTTCTTGATTATGTTAACCTTTTTCTCCTTCACGTTTTTGATCTTGGAAATGCAAGATGGGGTTGTCGTGGTTTCTAAAAATTAGGTATTTCTGCATAAAACAAGTTGTGAGCTCAGTGATTCTAGTTGCTCACTTGTTCTTCTATAGTTGTTGAAGATTGGAATCTATCATAGTAGTTGTAAAGGTGCTCATGAATCTCTTTGCAATCTTTTCTCCTTTGGTCTCTCTGCTTCACTCTGCTCTTTTTTCTCAAATGTTGGTGCATGAAATGAGATCTTCATCATCCTTTTATAGACGGTGCCCTAAGTGGTTCATTTAATGCTTGAGACACTTCTTGGTGTTTGAAGGCAAAGTTGCTTGGGTATCACGCACACTTCCGGCTCAGGGTAAGTGACAAATCACTTGACCTTTCACAGGTTTACCAACGGTGTTTGGTAAATGGCAAAGACTTCAATGTCTTTTACATGATTATTGATGAGTCTTGGTTTACATTTTTAACTTTGCTTTCATATGTACACCGATGATTCTTGGTATGTATTGATTGACAAGATTCTATTTACAAAATCATAACAAGTAATACCATAATGCATCTTTAATCATGCTAGTTTGGCATTTTATTAATGTATAATGGAATTGATGTAAAGTATAGCTTGGTATAGTGTAGTTCCATACTTTTTTAGCTTAGGTGGGGGTGGTGATGTCACCAGATCCATTGGATAAGGTGTCTCCAATTGTATTTCTTGGTCCAACATCATTAGTGTTTGTAGCTTTCCTCCACATTTTATTTCTCATCTTCCTGATGTCTTCAATGGTGTTGCCATTGGAAAAAGTACTTGTCTTTGTCACTCAGTCTTTGTAGTCCTTTCTTAGATAGTGTAAGCATGCCATTCTAGGGTTAGTCCAACTTCTAGACCTTCTCATCCATTTTCTCATGTAATTTTTAGCTGTGTCCATATCTACCACATGTTGTGCAATTTGTCCATGTATTGTAATCTCAAACATATGAGTTACCGACTCTTTTTGGTTGATAATCATTTTCTTGTTATTTTGGCTTCCATACTTGTTTTTTCTTCTTCCTGCATTCAAGAGATGTGTGCCCATGCATTTTTCAAGTGGAACAATATTTTTCCATGTAGGTTTCCTTCTTTGGTTTTTTCACCTTAGATTTACATTCATATGATTTATGTTCCTTCTTGTTACAATTATAACAATTTCCAACTAATGTAGAATTTGATTTAGGAATACCTTTAATTTTTCTTCAGCAAATGTTTGATGTGTGGCCTGGTTTTCCATAATGATTGCATGACTGCTTCCTTTGTCTTGGATTTGTGTAGACATCTTTTTGATTAGCTTGGTATGGTGATTCTCCATGCTCGGTATACCCTAGTCCGGTATTGTTATTGACTCTTCTTTGTCCATCTAGAAAATCATCCATTCTTTTTATACTTTATTCAGGTCTTTTGATCATATCATTGTGTTGTTTATGAATTCTTACTTCATGCTTCAGTCTTTCATTTTATTCTCTTAGCTAACCAATAGCTTCTAATTTTCCATTGAATTCTAGGTTCATTAGGTTTTCCTCCTGACTCATAAGAATAATCTGATTGGTGATCTCATGATGATGTTCAGTAAGTCTTTGTATTTCTAATTCTTTCTCTAGTAGCTTTTCAGCGATCTTCCTCCTGTCATCAATAGCTAATGTTCTTTCTTGTTCAACTTGTCTAGCATTAGTCATAACCTCAATCATCCTTACCATCTATGTCTCTTGACTGATTTGTAGTGATTTCACTTGTCCATCTAGATGTTGATTGATTTCATTTAGACTTGTAAAGATTTCTTCAGATGTATCTGATGTATTGCAAGATGTAGATCCTGATGACTCAAATCAATTAGGTGTCTCTTCTTCACAATAGTCTATTTAATTACAGCGAGATGTCATAACCTTTCTTTCATCTATTATCTCTCTCATCTTGATTCTAGCTTCTTTATATTGTTATAGAAGATCTGTATCTCCAAATTATAATTCTCAATACTCTTGTCTAGCTTATACCTTTCCATTGTATGATCTTTTCTCTCATGTGATTTAAACTTTTCCAAATAAGAGGTCTAGCTCTGGCACCAATTGTTAGAATAATGGAATGGTGTGTACTGAGAGGGGAGGGGTAAATTAGTGCCCTTAAAAATTTTATTCAATTAAACTTAATCCTTTAGTAATCAATTCCTTGCATTACTGACCGTATGTGCTATTCTTTCTTTATGCATGTAATAACAATTCATAAACTTAATTTTCATGTAAACATTCATGAAATGTAATGAAACATGACACAAGATTTGGTAATGCAAAAAACCCCTGTTAGAAGGTAAAAAATGGTGTGGGGATGAAACCCACAAAACTTCACTATTTTTAGAATGGAAGAGGTCAGTTAAGGCTTAAAAGTTTGATCACTTCTGATGATCTTACCTTGTTAGGAGTAACATGTTTAGACTGGTTAAGGTCTACTCTGTTAAGAGCTTTAGCAACCCTATTTAGTATGCACTCAGTTAAGAGGTTTACAAAAGGATTGTTAAATCCACCCTCTCAAAGGATTTCTTCTATTTGCTACACTTGTTATAATGTAGTCAAAAATACTTATTGACCTAAGTATATGCAATATAGAATTGCTAATTACAGATCCATTAAAGATTATTATATGATGTATCACCTATACTGACTGATTAATACCTTTGTTCTTCTCGGTAGCCTTGGATCTTGTTCTTGGTAACTGATTTCATATTTTTTTGTCCCTCTACATAAAACTATGTATCTTACCCATAGATGTGTCTACGGCTACAATCATCATCACATCATCTTGTTCTAATTGATTACACATCTATTTATACAATGATTTTGACCTAAATGAGTTTCACGCTTTATAATGATAACTCTATGATCAAAGGTTTACAACTTGACCTTGAACTCCTAGCTTGCATGTTTTCAATCAGTTAGACTGATTAAAACAATTACAATTACTTTACTTGTCCCTCAAGAAATGGATTAAAAGATAAGATGTAAGATAAATAAAAAACTTAAGTGTTTTATCTGACGTGTAAGTGAGATCCACATTTCTCAAAATAAAAAAATTTCTTGGTAAACTAGTGCTTGGGTTTTCTTTTTAGTCTCCCTGTCAAGTTGCTCTATAAACTTGTCTGTCGGGATCCTATGTTGTCTGATCTATCACTTTATACTATTCAGTTATGCTGTAAAATTCTATCGAGTTCCTCTGTGAATTATGTTTTCAGTTTACACTATGATCTTTCTATCGGGTTCCTCTATACTTAATAGTTTTGGTGACCTCTGTTAACTTCTGTGTCGGGTTGCACTATAAACTTGTCTTTCAGTGATCATGTACCGATGGTTCAAAAACTATTTCTTTTGCATACTAATGACAAAATATGTCATCATCAAAAAGAAACAAAAGTTTTGTAAGCCATCTTCTGTATTAAGGACTATCATTGTATATTGCATGTTTGGGTAGTGGGCTCTGTTGGAGTTTTTCTTCTATGCAAATAATTGATTGTATGTTTGTCATTGATGACAACATATAATACACAGCGGTGTTCTATAGGCAATTATTAGTACAGGTGTTTTGGAGCTATGCGTGTTTACTTCCATGATTTATACATGTTCTAGATGATATGTGCATTCACATCGAGTCAGATATGAAGTTTTAGTTGAGTTATGTTAATCAATTATAATAGTTACAGTGACTGAAGATTATCTATGAAGAGCCGACGTAATTACATTATTTCTTGAGTTGCACCTATCTTTGGGATATGCGTGTTTGTATTCATGTTTAGTTATGAGTTAAAGATAATTATCTAAAGGCACCAAATGTGTTCTATCAAAATCATGAAGTTGGAGTTAATTTGGTGGAGCCGACTTTGTGAAGTGTTGCATCTATACAGTTTGGGTTGCGTGATTCTAATCAGGTTGCATGCTTGATGTGGCCGACTAAAGAAGTATTGAAGGGACTCCTAAAGCCGATCAAGATCACATCATTTGGGAAGATACTTATAGTAGTTTGTATGGTGAATGCTAAGTGTGAATGATAAGAAAAGAGACAAAAAAAATTACAGAACAGAATGTCCAATGTTGTCGGATAGTAGAGACATTTCATTCATCAAGAAAATATCTATGTGAAGAATAAGTGGAAGTATACAAAACACTAGAACTGATCAAGATAGAAGGTCTACTCAAATAGTTCATTTATCAGATATAGTGCATATCTGTTTTACTGAAGGTTGCAGCCTTCATCATTTTAGTAGTGAGATTTTGGACAGTGAGTCCTCACCCCTAACAGGGTTATCTGTAAAAGACTCCTAACAGGGTCAGACCCTTAACTAGGTCACTGTACTTATTGCATTGTAAATAACAACTCCTAATAGGGTTGCGAGATCTCCTAACAGGGATAATTATACTCAAGTGCAGTTCTTTGTGGGTGCTAATTCCCACTGGGGTTTTTACCTATTTGGTTTCCTCATAACCAAAATTGTTGTATTCTATCTTGTGTTATCTGAATGTGTTAATGCTTAATGTTATTCTGTAATTAATTAAAGAAAATATTAAGCTAGTTGATAACTGATTCACCCCTCCCCCCCTCTCAGTTATCCCTTGGGACTATTCCAAAAATTGGTATCAGAGCTAAGTGCCTTGGAGAGAAAGCCTAACAGCTTAAGGTAGATTAGATGGCATACTTTAGGAAAGAGAGTCCTAAGTTTTATGGAGAAAAATATCTTGACTGGAAGAACAAAATAATTAAAAATCTTCAGTGCGTTGGATATGAGATCTATGAGATTTCCACTCATGCAATTGAAGTTCCCACCTTGAAAGACCTTGCAGAAGAAGACTCTACAATTAAACAAAAGGAAGTGTTCACTCAAAATGCAATTGCCAAAGAAGTCCTAATCAGTGTCCTATCCGAAAATGAATTTTCTGAGATCAAGAAGGCAAATAAAGCATACTCTATTTGGAAATACTTAGAAGATATGTTTGAAGGAAACATCCAAGAAAAGAATGCATGTAGAAAGACATGGAAGAAAAGATACAACAACTTAGAGATGCTACCTGAAGAAAACATCAGAGCATACAATCAGAGAATTAATGAAGCAGTTTCAGGTATCAAGAACAATGGTGGAGAAATTTAACAGGATGATATAATGTACAAACTAATGACCACATTGACAACAGATGACCACATTGACAACAGACTATGAGAGAAAGATCAATATCTTAGATGAGACTATGAAATTTTCAAAAGACTTCAAGAGGGAGACTTTGATCAGCAAAATATCTGCATTTAAAATATCAAGATTAAAGACAGAACCTAAAAATGAGATATATTTCAAAGCCTCGGTCCACAACAAGAAATCTATAAGCAAGTCTTGTAATAATGAAGAAGTGGATACAAAACTAGAAGAAATAATTTCTATGATTTCCAAGAAAGAAAGGAAAGGTAAAGGGAAATATGAAGGACAGCTACCATTCAAATGTTTTTCATGCAACAAAGTTTGTCACTTTGCATCCAAGTGTCCTACAAGAGTCAAGAAGTTCAGATCATATTACAAGCCCAAGTACAATAAGGAATGTTGTCATGCTGAAGATGGTGTAACTGATGATGATTCAGGAGAAGATGAAATTGGATTCATTTCCATTAAAGAAATTAAGAAGATGCTTGAAGAAATGGACAAAGAAGATGAAGAAAAGGCACAAGAGTTAGCATTAGTTTCAAAAGCTGACATCAGAACTGACTGGATCATTGATAGCGGATGTTCACACCACATGATAGGAGACAAAGAAAGATTTGAAAATTTGGACAAGTAAAAAGGTGGCATAGTTGTATTTGGAGATAACACTCCCAAACCTATCATAGGCAGAGGTTTTATCACCTTAGATGGAAAGAATAAGACAGATGATGTTCTTTATGTTGATGGCTTACATCATAACTTACTAAGTGTTGGACAGTTGCTTGATAAAGGATATCAATTGGAATTCAAAAACAACTAGTGCATCATTAAAAGAAAAGAAGGAGACATGATTGCATCAGGTTCAAAGACCAGAGGTAATTTCTTTCAGCTCAATTTAGAAGTAAGTTGTTTTGTTGCAAAAGTAGATGACAGTTGGCTATGGCACAAGAGACTTTTTCATATCAATTTTGACAACATAGTCAACATAAGTAATGTAAAGGCAGTAAGTGACCTTCCAAGTATTGCAAGACCAGTTGACACTATGTGTAGGCAATGTGTGATGGGGAAGCATGTAAGGACTTCATTCAGGAGCAAACAAGACTCTACCAAAAAAAAATTAGATCTGATACATACAGACCTATGTGGACCTACTCAGACAAGATTATACTAAGGAGAAAGGTATTTTATTTTTGTTCATTGATGATTTCTCAAGGATGATGTGGGTTGCATTCTTAAAAGACAAATCTGAAGCTTTTGAGAAGTTCAAAATATTCAAAGCTAAGGTTGAGAATGAATCTAGATTGAAGATAAAATGTTTGAGATCTGATAGAGGAGGAGAATTCACCTCTTACCATTTTTATGATTACTATGAAAAACATGGAATCAAAAGACAGTTAAGTGCACCTAGAACCCCTCGAAAGAATGGGATTATAGAAAGAAGGAACATAATAATACTTGACACAATACACACTATCATGATTGAAGGAAAGGTTTCCCATACCTATTGGAGAGATACGGTCAATACATCAGTTTATACTATCAATAGAATACAATTGAGGCCAGGCGCAGAAAAGACACCCTATGAACTTTGGTTTGGTAATGTACCTAATATAAAATACTTTAGAATCTTTGGAAGCAAGTGCTACATCAAGAGAGATGATAGCATTGGCAAGTTTGATGCTAGAAGTGATAAAGGTGTTTTTCTTGGTTACTCTACTAAAATAAAAGCCTATAGATGTTTTAATCTAAGATTAAAGAAGATGATTGAAAGTACTCATGTGAAGATTGATGAGAAGTTTATGATTCAAGAAAGATATTATGAATGTGCTCCCATGATTGAAGATGAGCCCAGACCCATCAATAAGGATACAATACAGACCTATGTGGACCTACTCAGACAAGATTATACTAAGGAGAAAGGTATTTTATTTTGTTCATTGATGATTTCTCAAGGATGATGTGGGTTGCATTCTTAAAAGACAAATCTGAAGCTTTTGAGAAGTTAAAAATATTCAAAGTTAAGGTTGAGAATGAATCTGGATTGAAGATAAAATGTCTGAGATCTGATAGAGGAGGAGAATTCACCTCTTACCAGTTTTATGATTACTGTGAAAAACATGGAATCAAAAGATAGTTAAGTGCACCTAGAACCCCTCGAAAGAATGGGATTATAGAAAGATGGAACATAATAATACTTGACACAATGCGCACTATCATGATTGAAGGAAAGGTTGCCCATACCTATTGGAGAGATACGGTCAATACATCAGTTTATACTATCAATAGAATACAATTGAGGCCAGGCACAGACAAGACACCCTATGAACTTTGGTTTGGTAATGTACCTACTATAAAATACTTTAGAATCTTTGGAAGCAAGTGCTACATCAAGAGAGATGATAGCATTGGCAAGTTTGATGCTAGAAGTGATAAAGGTGTTTTTCTTGGTTACTCTACTAAAATAAAAGCCTATAGA
>MU226019.1:142487-154293 GCA_018584345.1 Thuja plicata
TTTGAAACTGAACTCATAGGGTCATCAAAAAGATCTTCCAGAAACCCAACCTCTGGAGTTTGATTGAATGTGATATGTAGAACATGACCCCTCAGTTGTCTTCCTCTGAAAAGAAACTTCTGAACTGGTACCAATCTGCAAAGATAGCACTTTAACACTTCCTGAATTTTAACACAGTAAATATGCAAAAATCAGGTTCGGAATCGGCAAAGAAAAGTGATCAACCAGATTGGTCAGCGCTTGGGAATCTTCAAAGGAGTTCATTCCTAGGTTTATAATGTAGGTCAACCTTCAATTATCCAAAATTTTCACCCGGGTATAGACTTTCAAAAGCTCAAAGTGGGTCACGTAGTAATTCTGAATTTGAAATCATAGGAAATCAGATTTAATCACTATCAGAATGGTTCTTGAAAACTTGTCATCTGATTTCATAAAGATCTGCAGACTGGAAAATATGGAGTGTGTGACCACTAGAATATAGTACAAAAGGAATTTTCTCAATTGGATGAGTTGGTCAAAAGTTATAACATGTCAAACTGGGCTATTCAGATTTCTAGGCAGGACAAAAACGCAGATAGTTCATGAACAACCAACTTTGGGAAGTATGAAAAATTATCAAACGGATTCGGAATGACCTGAGGTTTAAAACATAAGCTCTCTGATATGCATGCTAAAAATTCCCAAAGTGGTGAACTATGAAACTCAACAGGGTGTAAGATACTCAGAAGCAAAGTAGGCTCTGGACAGCAAATTGACAATAAGCAAAGTGCAGAATTAGGTGACCCCCTCAAAATGACTACTCCATAAACATGTCAAAATTGGAATTTAGGAGCTGGGACCCACTGCATACATCAAATGAAAGGAATTAAAGCCTCTTCCAAATTTATATCTCATGAAAATCATCCGGGCACTATTTTCAATCACTCTTAACTGAGCCTTCTTACACAAAATTTCAAGGGTATTTACTTTTGCTTGTCTAAAAATTTAACATGGTCACTCCAAATTTGTTCCAAATTTAGGAGTACCAACAGGTTGCAAGATCTCCTAATAGGGATAATTATACTCAAGTGTTGTTCTTTGTGGGTGCTAATTCCAACCGGGGTTTTTACCTATTTGGTTTCCCCGTACCCAAAATTGTTGTGTTCTATCTTGTGTTATCTGAATGTGTTAATGCTTAATTTTATTCTATAATTAATTAAAGAAAATATTAAACTAGCTGATAACTGATTCACCCCCCCCCCCCTTAGTTATCCCTTGGGACTATTCCAATAGGCTCACCTTGCATACAGTCTTATTTTGTAATACCAACTAACCGAGTTGAGGCTTTTAACAATTTCTAGTCCTCTAACAAGGAAAGTGATAACTACAATTGTAATAGACTCCTAACAGGGTGAATATATTTTGTGAGATACTTTATTAGTGTATCATCTTGTGGGTACCATTGACGCCAGGGTTTTCCCTTGGCCAAGCTTGATAACAATTATGGTGTTATGAGTTCATTTGTGTTATGGTTTTGCTTACTGTTAAGTATATTCAGTTTAGTTTCATATCCAGGTTTGAAGTTAATTAGTTATATCCATATTTTTGCAAAACTTTGTGAAATACTGATTCACCCCCCTTCTCAACATTTCTTATTTCTAACAATTGGTATCAGAGCACAATTACTCAGAGAAGGTTTAACATCTTGAGTAAGATTTCTATGGATATGGATCAGTTGCAGAAAAACCTAGAAGAAGCCCTTGAGTAGATTGACATTATTACTAAAGAAATAGATGCTTTGAAGAATAAGTATGAAAGTGCAAAGAACTACATTAAGAAACCGGAATACATAATAGAAGACCTTAAATAAAAGAAAGAACCTGAAGAAAGTGATGAAGTGTCTAGATTAAAGAAAGAAAATGAAATTTTGAAGCATGAACTGAAAATTGTGGAACTAAAGATAAGTCTGAAAGATAACTACAACAGAATTGAATCATATTTGAAAATAGAAAATGTATATTTGAGATCTAACATTACTAAAGTGACATCCGGGCTTGAATCTACAAATTTGCAGTATGCTAAACTTGAGAAATATCATACTATTGTGAAAGGAGAGCTAAACCAGTCTAAACTACACCTTGAGAAATTATATTCCAAATGTGAACTGATTGATGAACAAATTTCTATTTAGAAACCTACTTATGATAAAACTAGACTTGGATATCTTGAAGAAATTTTTTTGAAGAAAGTTGTAGAATGCAAAAAACCAGAGTCTACAATTCAACAACTTGAGATCAAAGAAAAAGAATAAAAAGAATAAAAAAACAAAGTTGACTCTAACCAATCTGAAGATGTATCTGAAAAACCTAATAAAACTAAATCACCTAAAGAAGTACAAGTTGAATTCAAAGGTAGATGTTATGCATGCAATAAATTTAAACATATGCAAAGAGATTGCACAGGTAAGCTATTCAAATCTATTACTGGTTATTGTTATAATTGTCATGGTTTTGTTTATAGAGATATTGATTGCAAGAAACCTAAATATAATAATAGTAATGAAAATAGTAGAATGTTTAGAGGTACTAACCCTACAGATAAGAGACCTATTGGAGGAACAAACAATATAAGGAATGAATTTGTATGCTTCAAGTGCAACAACTTTGGACACATTTCTAGAGATTCTAGATCACGGTTTAATCAGTAAGGACTGAAATATGGAAACAATGTTATGGTTTGTCAGATTTGTAACAACATGGGACATACAACATGATATTGCAGAAAGAATAATATGAGGAATTCTAATCCTAGAAGAAATATAACTTACACTAGAAGGAATGTGGATAACAATGACAATTAGAGAATAAATAGCAGTAACATAGAAGAAGTTCTATTTGTCAAAATTAAAGATCCAACAAGTTTACCCAAGCACCTGAGAATAAATTGAAGTAAATTATTGTTTCCAACCCATCTCAATCAGATTAAGCATTACATTTCATCATATTAAAGGATAGAATGAGCATTAGAATAGTATAGGATTTTACAGAGTTTGAATTAAGATTTGTGAAGTTAATATGTATTACTACTGTTAGTAATAACTAAGAGGGGGGGTGAATCAGTGGCCTAAAAAATATTCTAATTAATCAACCCAAAAACTTAGTACCACAATATTAAGCCTCTAGTTATATTCAGTCCTATGATATGAATGCCTTCAAATATACTTATCAAATTACTACTGCTCAGAATGCGTTGTTAAACCTTATTCTATTTGTTTACCGTATAACGGTCTATTAATTTACCAAAAAATAGTAAATTACTTAGATTATACTAATCAATCCAAATTAGCTATGTGTAATGAAAAACACTAAAGTAATGACTCATAAACACATTGACACATGGATTTTTAACGTGGAAACCTTGTTAAGGGAAAAAACACTTGGGACCAGTAACCAAAAATTTTCACTCTTCTGAAGTGAGCTCAGTGAAGAGCCAACCCTGTTAAAGGTTACAAACACACTGTTAGGTGTGACCTTGTTATAGAATTTAAAAGATTAGTTTGTCACTTGATATTGGGAATCTCTATGCTACCTTCCTTGATCAAACAATATCTTGGCATGTCAAAAGGTATCTTGCATCTCATGCTATCTTCATGATCAAAATTTTTGATACTCCTTGGGATGTATCTCAATATAGAAAGGATCTTTAAATCCTGCTCGGTTAAGAGAATTTCTATAACAATGGTTAAAATAAACAATATGATCTGTTCACATATACAACTTATACTTGTAGATTTTCAGATCTATTGTAAGCTCATAAAACCAATCTGATCAATATATCTTTTCAATACCTTTGCTCCACTTTTTTTCTGATTGGTGGTGCTATGCTCTGTTGCTCGGTGTCTACAGAAATATTTAGCTCTACCCTTATCTTGATTGATCAAGATTGTATGAAGTTGTTCTTCATCAGTTTCTCTCCAGCATCCTCTTTTTCATTCACTACCCTCAAATCATGATGAATTAAGTTGTCTCTTTATAGATATGATATCACCATTTCTAGGTTCTTGATTTTCTTGACCTTGGCATGATCTACAATCTTTGCCAATCATATTTAAAGCATAACTCATATTTTATCTCGTAGAGATCTTCTTTCCAACTAGATAAAACAACTTTAAATCCTTTACTCATCTCTGGCTTTATCTTGTCGGTGAAAAAAATGATAACTACCAGTTAAGTCTATATTTATCTCTACTAGCTAGATTTTTTTTTTCATTTTTGAACTCTAGTTAATTTTGGTGTTTTAACTCTTTCATAGCTTCAGTCAACACTCTAGTTCTCCTTGGGATTCTCCATCCAGGTTGTTTGTTCATCGGGGTTGTCTGTCCTTTGGGCTTGTCTTTCCTTCAGGTTAAACTATGATTCTGGTCATTGGGTATGCTTTTGATTCTGCTTGTCGGTTTCTTTTCTCAGGCATCACTATGACTTAAATTTTGGTGATCTTTGTCCATCAGGTTCCACTAGTCGTCGGTGTTTGAAGTTACATAGTGAATTCTTGTCTTTTATGTATTACTGAAAGCATAATATTTATATCTCTGATTCTCTTAAGTCTTTGACACATTGATTATAACCATTTATATTATATCAAGTTGACATCAATGACAATACAATCCATTAACTAATTTAATGTCTTGCATTATCTTTAAGCATTTTGGTGATCAACTTAACATCTTCAAACATTCAATTAGTTACATGTCATCAATCTCTCCCTTTGGCATTGATGGCAACACACTACATTACCATACTATAATATCACTAATACAATATGAAATATAACAGTTTCATCAATCTTTCCTATTGTAACTATTATAAATGTTTGGATTTTGGTAAGCTCAAATAGCTTAGATTTGTTTCTTGTAGAGTGGTTTATTTAATCTTCAATCCCTTCGCTGGATAGATGTAGCATCTTCTTTCTTTGTTCTAATATGTGTTCTACCTTGACTATTCCTCTTCTTGATAATCTCTTTTTCCATTGACAACAATCTCTCTCTTTATATGAACTCTCTCCCTTTGTTACTTCTCTCCCTTAGATGGATATTTCATATGTAATCAATCTCTCTCCCTTTGAATATTGATTAACTCTTCCTTTTGATTCTCAAGAACTTCTTTTCATGGATAATGATATAATATTTTCTATTCAATGAGATAATCTCTCCCTTGTGATTCCTTATAACTCTCCTTTATGATAATGAGATAATCTCTCCCTTTAACAACAATGCCAAACAAAAACCCTTCTCTTTTTTTGTACCATCTTCCATCCCTTTATATAATATATTCCTTGAATTTCCCTATCCATCAGTAATACAATGTGTCTGGTATTTGGTGCAGATTTGTACCTTTCTATGTTCAGATGTATCTATCATTTAAATCGATCAGATTTCCACAATCCATTGAATTGGAGCTGAGTTTTTGGTTTTTGATTGTGTGTATCTATCATTTTTTATCTTTGTGCTTGCATCAACATGAATGATCCTCAGATTATGTGTAGGTTGATACAAACTTCTATTCAGCTTACTAATCGATAGACAAGAGTTGTACTCCTAGTCTCTGTCTCAGGTACTCAAAAGTATCTTTCAGTAATGGCTTGGTCAATATATCAACTAATTTTTCCTTTGATTGAACATATTCCAGTATCACCTCCTTTGATTGCACTTGTTCTCTTCGATAGTGATACTTGATAGCAATGTGCTTAGTCCTAGCATGCATGACTAGATTTTTAGAAATGTTAATTGCACTAGTATTATCATAGTAGATAATTACTGGTTCAAGAATCTTCATAATCATACCTTCCAGTAGTTGTTTGATCCATGCAATATTGGAGCAATTTGCAGTAGTAGCCACATATTCTACTTCTATAGTAGACTGAGAGATGCATCTTTTCTTCTTGTTGATCCATGTGACAAGTCTGTCACCCATGAAGAATGATCCACCAGTTGTGCTCTTTCACTCATCAATGTTTCCAGCCTAATTAGCATCTGTATAGACTTGTAGCTTAAATTTTCCTTCTCTTTTATACCCTAGGCCATAGTCTTAGTGTTCTTTAGATATCTCACAATTCTCTTGACAACAGTCATATGTGATTCTTTGGGATTAGTAGAGAATCTTGCAGCTATTCCCACTGCATGTGTTATATCTGTTCTGGTATGAACAACATACATTATTTTTCCAATCATTAATCTATACAAAGTTTGATTTACCTCATTTTATTTGTCTTCTTTTGTCAGCTTACATCTGGTAGCCATAGGCATTCCAACTGGTTTGGAATCTTCCATCTTGAATATCTTCAACACTTCCTTGATGTATTTGGACTGAGTGATATAAATGCCTGCATCTTGTTGAAGAATCTATAGACCAAGAAATAATTTTATCTCCCCAAACATAGACATTTCAAACTCTTTTCTCATTTCATTAGCAAAGGACTTGCATAATATTTCATTTCCCCCAAAAATGATATCATCAACAAAAATTTCAGCAATAGGAATATTGCCATCGGTATCTTCTTTTAAGTAGAGATTGTTATTTTCACTTGTTCTTACAAATTCAATTCTAATGAGATAGGAGTGAAGTCTTTCATACCAGGCTTTAGGTTCTTGTTTCAATCCATAAAAGGCTTTATGTAGTCTACATACCATATTTCTCTT
Source organism: Thuja plicata (assembly GCA_018584345.1). Classification (NCBI taxonomy): domain Eukaryota; kingdom Viridiplantae; phylum Streptophyta; class Pinopsida; order Cupressales; family Cupressaceae; genus Thuja; species Thuja plicata. The sequence goes on from MU226019.1 coordinate 149,161, forward strand.
CTCTCGATCAACAAACCCTTCTAGTTGTTCAATGTATACCTCTTCTTCAATTATTCCATTTAGGAATGCAGATTTGACATCCATCTGGTATACCTTGAATCCTTTGAATGCAGCATAAGAAAGTAATATTCTAACTCCTTCTAGTCTAGAAATGGGTGCAAAGGTTTCACCATAGTCAATATATTCTTCTTATGCATATCCCTTGCATACTAACCTTGCTTTGTTTCTAGTGACTTCTCCATTCCCATTCAGCTCGTTTCTGAATATCCATTTGATACCGATGACATTCTTGTCATCTGGTCTTGGTACCAGTGTCCATGTACTATTCTTCTCAATCTGTTCTATTTCTTCATTCATAGCACTGACCCATTCTTCATTTTCAAGTGCAGTATTAACAGATTTAGGCTCAAAATCACAAAGTAAACATATGGTGTTTAGTGACTTACTTCTTGTTCTCATTCCAGCCTTCTTGTATCCTATGATTTGATTATGTGGATGATGTCTTCTGACATACTTGGCAAGTTTCGGTTCAACATTTTGTTCATCATTCTGATCAGCTTCATGACCTTCATTATGAACTCCATCGCTTGGAACATTATCTTAAGGATTTTCCTGATTTTTGGTAATTGCAGCCTAATGCTTAGGTGCAATGTTCTGTTGCTCAAGAGCGATACACTATTTCTTGGGTAGAGTGTCAGGTTCTATATAAAAAAAACCTGTTGTAGTCCTCAGGTTCTCTTCTACTTTCCTTAGCATTCTTTTCTGCAAATTCATCTATTTTCACATTTTCACTTTCAATGATCTTGTTAGATGGCTTGTTAAGACATATAGAAGCCTTGCTTTTGGTTGAGTACCATAGAAAGATACGTTCTTCACTTTTGGAGTCAATTTTTCCATTTCTATCATTCTTCAAAATATAACATTGACTACCAAAGATTCTGAAGTAACTTACATTGGGTGTATGATCATACCAAAGCTCATAGGGTGTCTTCTTTGTGTCCTTCTTCAATTGTACTTTGTTTAATGTGTATACAACAGTACCAAAAGTTTCCCTCTAGAAAGTTTGAGTGATTCTCTTCTCTATAATCAATGTTATTTCACAGTCAACAATTGATCTGTTTCTCCTCTCAATAATTCCATTTTGTTGTGGTGTTCTTTGTGCAGAAACCTGTCTTTTAATTCCATGCTCATTTCAATAGTTTGTGAATTCACCTGAAGTAAATTCCCCTCCTCTATCTAACCTTAAGCATTTCAATTTATTTTCACTTTGCTTTTCTACCATAACTTTATACCATTTAAACATCTTGAATGCTTCTGATTTCTCTTTTAAGAACATAATTGTCATCATTCTAGAATAATCATCAACAAAGAGAATAAAATACCTATCTACATAGTAACTCTTTTTCCTCATGGGTCCACATAGATCAGTATGGACTAATTCTATGATTGCATTAGATGTATGGGTTTTACTCTTGAAACTAGACTTTGTCATCTTACCTTTTTGACAATTCTTACACATTATATGCTTAGGCTTAGTCATGCTCAATAAGCCTCTAACATTCCTTTTGTTACTTATCTTTATCATATTGTCAAAATTCACATGACACAGCCTTTTTTGCTACAACCATATATCTTCATTTCTAGCCATTAAACAAGTGGTGTTAATGTCATCAAGATAGAAAAGGTTGGCTTTTGTCTACTCACCGGTTCTAATCAACCTTCCTGATTCATTGAAGATCTTTGCCTTCTTATTTTCAAATGCTACTCTGTGACTTGAATTGTTTAGCTGTAAAACACTTAGAAAATTATAATTCAATCCTTTTACCCAGTAAGAATTTTCACATTTGATCAAGTTATTCAAAATTATAGTTCCTTTACCTTCAAATAGACAAGGTGTGTCATTACCCATTCTTACTGAACCACCATTATAATATTCAAAAGTCTCAAAAATTTTCTCATCACCGGTCATATGGTGAGTGCAGCCACTATCTATGATCCATACATCACTCTTACTAACCTTAGATATGAGTGCAATTTCTACATACCTTTCTCCTTCTTCGTCTGAACCATCCTTCATGGCTACAAATACCATCTCAATGTCTTCTTCTGATTCGGTGTTAGTGTCATCAGCTCTGTTCTTAGCTAGGTAACAAGATTTTTTCCCTTTTTCCTTGTAGTCTTGGGTATCACTCTTGTCAGATTGTTAGTTTCTTCAGTAATCTTTGTTATCACCTCTATCAAACTTCTTCTCATATGATCTATCATTATTTTTGTCATCTTTTATGTTGTTTGAACATCTTGCAGCAAAGTGTCCAACCTATTGACAATTGAAACATACAAGTGGTAATTTACCTTTGTATCTACCTTTGCTTCTCTACAATATTCTTGCCATTAGTACTTCAATCTCATCAAGTCCTTGATCCTCATTATCACTTTCACTATCATTTCTAATAGCATGTCTATGAATTGAATTACTTATCTTTAAAGAAGATTTGAATGTAGATTCTACAGATGGTAAGGCTTTATTATCAAAGTTATTCATGTCAAATTAAATCAGTCTACCAATAAGACTATCTAGAGTAATTGTATTGTTTGCAATTGCTCTCATTTCTTGAATAGAAGAAAATCTAATAGCATATAAAGGCAATAAGGTTCTTAATATTTTACTTACCACTATCTCCTCTTCAAGTGTACCTCCAACTCCTCGAATAGCATTGACTATCTCTTTGATTTTGCAGCTATATTGAGTGATATTTTCTCCTTCATCTTTAGGTCATCAAACCTCCCTTTTAGACTTTCTACCTTGGATCTTAGTACATTAGCATCTCCTCCATGTACCAGCTTCAACTTATCCCACATTTTCTTTGTAGAGGTGTAGGTTTTGACATCTTCAAACTCAACATCAGAGAGTGATGAGGCAAGTTCTATCATCATTCAATTATGCTCATGTTTTTCTCTTAATTGCTCAAGAGTGTTAGGTCCTGTAGGAAACACATATTCTGTATCTAGGTATTGAACAAAATCATTTCCAATACCTGATAGGTGGAGTCTTATTATGCTTTTCCATGATGCAAAGTTGTCTTTATTCAACTTGGGCACATCTCATCTATTCATCTTGTGATCTTTTACTTGAGCTGTTAAACTCCCTTTCTAAGTACACAAGCTCAGATACCAATTGTTAGTAATAACTAAGAAGGGGGGCTAAATCAATGGCCTCAAAAATATTCCAATTAATCAACCCAAAAAATTAGTACCACAATATTAAGCCTCTAGTTATCTTCAGTCCTATAAGATGAATTCCTTCAAATATACTTATCAAATTACTACTGCTCAGAATGCTTTGTTAAACCTTATTCTGTATGTTTACCGAATAGCAGTCTGTTAATTTACTGAAAAATAGTAAATTACTTAGAGTATACTGATCAATCTAGATTAGCTATGTGTAATGGAAAACACTAAAGTAATGACTCATAAACACATTGACCGATGGATTTTTAACGTGGAAACCCTGTTAAGGGAAAAACCACTTAGGACCAGTAACCCAAAATTTTCACTCTTCTAAAGTGAGCTCGGTGAAGAGCCAGCCCTGTTAAAGGTTACAAACACACTGTTAGGTGTGACGTTAGAGGATTTAAAAGATTATTTTGTCACTTGATATCGGGCATCTCTATGCTACCTTCCTTGATCAAACACTCTCTTGGCTTGTCAAAAGGTATCTGGCATCTCATGTTATCTTCATTATCAAACTTTTTGATACTCCTTGGGATGTATCTCAATATAGAAAGGATCTTTAAATCCTGCTCAATTAAGAGAATTTCTATAACAAAGGTTAAACTGAAAAAATATGATCTATTCACCTATACAACTTATACTTGCAGATTTTTAGATCTATTGTAAGCTCATAAAACCAATCTGATCAATATATCTTTTCAATACCTTTGATCCACTTTTGTTCTACTCAGTGATGCTATTCTCTATTTCTTGGTGTCCGTAAAAATATTTAGCTCTATCCTCAGCTTGATTGATTAGGACTTTATGAAGCTGTTCTTCATTAATTTCTCTCCAACATCCTCTTTCATTCACTCCCCTTAATTCGTAATGAATTAAGTTGTCTCTTTATAGACATGATATCACGATTTCTAGGTTCTTGATTTTCTTGATCTCGGCGTGATCTATAGTCTTTGCCAATTAGATTTAAAGCATAACTCTTTTTTTATCTTGCAGAGATCTTATTTCCAACTGGAAAAAATAGATTTAAATCCTTTACTTATCTCTAGCTTTACCTTGTCGATGAAAAAATGATAACTACTAGTTAAGTTTATATTTAGCTCTGCCAGCTAGATATTTTGTCATTTCTGAACTCCAGTTAACTTCAGTGTTTTAACACTTTCATAGCTTTGATCAACACTCTAGTTCTCCTTGGGATTCTCTTTTGGGGTTTTTTGTCTGTCAGGGTTGTCTGTCCTTCAGGCTTGTCTATCCATTGGGTTACACTATGATTCTGGTCATCGGGTATGCTTGTGATTATGCTTGTCAGTAATGCTCATAGGTTTCTTTGCTTGGGCATCACCGTGACTTAACTTTCGGTGATCTCTTTCCATCGGGTTCCACTAGCTGTTGGTGTTGTCATGCCCAGAAATCCACTACTAGGCAGACACAACAAATTTACTCTATTAACCAACAGGAATAGGAGATAGATGTCTATCAAAAATTAAGATGCTTTATAAACTAGAATACTCTTCTGATCTAGTTTCATCTTATATTTCAGCTTCTTATTTTTAAACACAAAAATATGTTATAATGCATATTTATTGAAAGATTCTTAAATCTGGAAGCCTTTCTTACTTAAATCTCTTTTCTTTTGCAAAAGTAAACTAAACTTAGACAACATGATTCACATAGGCTTGAAGCTAACATTCAGAAATATGAATAATTCATTTACAGAGGAATAAACATTTACAATATAAGAATTCTTTTCATATTTTCACAAGGTCATGTAACAACCTCATATTTCTTTTATAATTGCAGAAATTTTACATATAATGAAATATCTATTCTTGACAAGACATACTTTGAAATGCACCTAATGCTGGTATCTTCATACAAGAGGAAACAGGTCAACCTTTATTTACA
>MU226019.1:201340-255344 GCA_018584345.1 Thuja plicata
ACATACATATGTATACATATATATATATACATACATACATATATATATATATATATATATATATATATATAAGGTCAATTTTGGATTAAATAAGGTGTAAATAAGAAAGTGAGATATGTTTTTATGACATGAAGTGTGGAGGAAAAATTAGATGGGATTTTGATTGAGGATAGAACATACAAAACTGCAACAAAATATCCGATCAGTGAGGATCAAGTAATTAAAGCCAGACCAGAGATCTGAATCAGCAAAGACAGTTGCTTCTCAAAACAAGTCAATCCACTGTTACTCTCTAAAAAATGTAGCAGTGATCAAAATCTCTCTATAGAGTAAACTTAACAATATTTTGTAAATTCTCTCACAAGGTGAGATTTCGACATTGAAGTGTTTGAAGACCTCTAACAAGACCACTCCTTACAGGGTGATTAAATCCTCTAACAGTGTCACACCTAACAGTGTGTTATTGTAACCTTTAACAAGGTTGGCTCCTAACACGGCTCAATTCAGAAGAGTGAAAAATAGTGACTAGTTACAATTGGTGGTTTTTCCCATATTGGGTTTCCATGTTAAATATTTGTGTTATCTATGTACATTTTATTTTCTTTATGGTTTATTTTTTTGAAATTAATTACTAAAGGATAATCACAGTTAATATCGTAAGATTTTCTATGTTAACCAAGTGATAGTAGAATGTTTGTGTTAACCGAGGAACAATGATAAATTTGTTTAAGATATCTAAGGGAATTGGATTTTTTTTTATGGTAACTGATTCACTCCTCCCATCTCAGTTACTCAACTCATTTCCAACAATTGGTATCAAAGCACCAAGTGCTTATAGGGAAGGTTTAAATTCCTAAGCTAAAGATCAGAGATGTCTTACAGAAGGGAGATCCCCAAGCTCAACAAGGGAAACTTCACTACATGGAAATATTTGATGAGGCTACATCTATCTACTATTGGAGACATTGGTTTGCAATTCCTAGATCACAAGTATGTGGAACTGCCGAGACCTATGTCTATGGAACAAATGGTGGACATGAAGCATCATAACATAATGATGATTGATATTGCTTCTTCACGCAGCTATTCCAAATTTGATGAAGTTAAGGACTTCCCTACTGCCTATGATATGTGGAAGAAACTACATGATATACATAGAGGAGATGACAATGTAAAGAGAGCCAAAGAAGAAAGTCTCAGAGTTCAATTTGATCTGATGAAAATGAAAGAAGGAGAAGACATTACTAAGTACAGTGAAAGAATCAAGAAAAGTGTCAGTGCAATCAAAGCTTCCGATGGAACAATTGAAGATAAAAAAGTGGTCAGCAAGGTATTGAGAACTTTAATTCTTATCTACGCAATTAGATTTTTAGTTATTCAAGAGATGAGATGCATTAATGATGTAACTCTAGATGGATTGGTTGGAAGACTTACAACTTTTGAGTTAGACAACTTTGACAATTATTCTCCTAATCCTATCAATCTTGACTCTGCATTCAAAGCTAAATTAAACCTTGGAAATATGAAAGGAAAACAAATTGACAATAACAGTGATGATGAATCTGATGATGAAGATCTGGAAATCATTGAAGCATTACTTGCAAGGAGAACTACAAAAGGAAAAGGACAATACAAATAAAGAATACTATTGATTTTATTTTCATGTGATGAGGTTGGTCACAATGCTGCTAAGTGTCCAAACAAGGAAGACAAAGGTGAGATAAAGTTAAACAAGTAAAAATTCAAGAAAGATTTCAAAAGCTACACAAGCTAAAAGGACAAAGGTAAGAAATATTGTTATATTTCAAAAGATTATAATAGTGATGAAGATGAAGATGAAATGGTTTACATTGCTATTAAGGGTGAGTCAGATAATGAAGATAATGAAAAGACTATACTTTACTCTCATATTAGCAAGAATGACACTTGGATAATTGATAGTGTTTGTTCTCACAACATGATTGGTGATAAAACCAAATTTAAACATCTTGAGGACTATGATGGTGGGAGTGTCATTTTTGGGAATGATGAACCTTGATATGTGAAAGGTAAAGGTTGTATTTCTCTAATTGAAGGAATCAAACATGATAATGCTTATTGGGTTGAAGGACTAAGGCATAATTTAATAAGTGTGGCACAGTTGAATAACATTGGTTTTAAGGTAGAATTTATGAATGGTAAGGCCAAGCTCCTAGATGGTAAGGGAAACCTACTTGGAACTAGAAAGAAAACAAAAGGTAATCTATTTTATCTTGATCTCAATGAAAGTTCATGTTTTATTGCACAAGTAGAAGAAAGCTGGTTATGGCATAAAAGGTTGTGTCATGTGAATTTTGATAACCTGGTCAACATAAGAAAGAACAAAAGAGTAAGAGGTATTCCTATGTTGAAGAAACCTAAATTAGCAATATGCAAACAATGTCAAATTGGGAAGATGGGGAAAACTAGTTTCAAGAGTAAGAATTACAAAATAGAAGAAGTTCTAGAATTAGTGCATACTAATTTGTGTGGACTAATTGAAACAAAAAATTACATAGGTGAGAATTATTTCATTCTATTTTTTGATGACCATTCCAGAATGATGATTGTTATGTTTCTCAAATAAAATTAGAAGCTTTTCAGAAATTCAAATGGTACCTTTCCAAAGTTGAAAAAGAAATAGGAAAGAAACGTAAATGCCTAAGATTTGACAGAGGGGGAGAATTCATTTCTAATGAGTTTAATGAATTTTGCAATGAAAGAGGAATCAAGAGACAAGTATTTGCTCCAGGTAAACCACAAAAAAATGGTATAGTAGAAAGAAGGAATAGATCCATTATGGATTGTGCAAGAACCTTGATGATTGAAAATAATGTTGCAACCAAATACTGGAAGGAAGCCATCATCACTGCAATTCACACCTTGAACCAAGTTCAACTAAAGAAAGGTACTGAGAAGATACATTTTGAATTATGGTATGGCTATAAACCTAATGTTCACTATTTAAAAGTATTTAGAAGTAAATGTTACATCTTGAAGGAACAAAGAAATGGAAATTTTGATGTAAAAGGTTATGAAGGTATATCCCTAGGCTACTCCTACAAAAGAAAATCATATAAATGTTTGAATCTTACTACTCATAAAGTCATAGAAAGTGTGCATGTAAAGATTAATGAGTTTGATAAGAGAAATGAAGAATAGGGTAGTAAAGAGCCTAAGGACAACATGAATTTTTTGTATTATGAACCTGATACTATACCCAAGACATAGGCAATGGTGATTGGATAGAAACCATGTCAACCACTAAATTCATCAGCACAAATATTGTTGCAACATGTGCAACCTGTGAAACCAGCAATGCTAACTGAAGAAACCGAGTCTCAGACTGAAGAATCTGAGTCATAGATAGAGGGAACCGAGTCATAGAGAGAGGCAACTGAGTCTTAGACAGAGGTGCCAGAGTCTCAAATAGTGGAACCCAAGTATCAGATAGAAGAACAAAACATAATACTTGAGAATGGTGAACCTATTGGATCAAGCTCAGAATCAAAGAGGAAGGAGCCTATACTTGCAAAGTATGTCATAAGGAATCATGCACCTGAGAAAATAATTGGAGATCAAATAGAAGGTATAATAACAAGGAACAAAATCAAAGGTAAATGTTTGCTTAGTAAAATTGAATCTATAACTATTAAAGATGCATTGAATGATGAAAGTTTGATCGAAGCAATGAATGAAGAGATTGAGAAGATAGAAAATAAAAAAATATAGAATCTTGTACCTAGACCAAAAGATAAGAATGTGATTGGTACTAAGTGGGTTTTCAGAAACAAGATGAATAAAAAATTAGAATTTTCCATAAACTTAGCAAGATTAGTATGTAAAGGATATGCTCAAGAAGAGGGTATTGATTATGGAGAAAATTTTTCTCCTGTTGCAAGACTTGAAGGAGTTAGAACTCTTCTGGCATATGTTGCACACAAAGGATTCAAGGTATATCAAATGGATGTAAAATATACATTCTTGAATGAAATTCTAGAAGAGGAAGTCTATATTGAGCAACCTAAAGGTTTTGTAGATCCTAGCAAAAGGAATATGGTTTGCAAACTACATAAAGAATTGTATGGAATGAAGCAAGCTCCTAGAGCCTGGTATGAAAGACAACATGGTTACTTGATAAGTATTGGATTTCAAAGAGCTAATGACAATACTATCTTGTACATCAAAGAAGGACTTCAGAACGAGATACTATTAGCAGATATATTTGTGGATGATATACTATTTACTAGTTATGATGATTTGTGAAAAGCATTCTTCAAAGCTATGAGTAAGGAATTTGAGATGTCTATGTTTGGTGAAATCAAATTATTTGTTGGTTTACAAATTTATCAGATGAAGGATGGTATTTACATTACCCAGTCTGAAAACATCAAATAGATACAGAAAAAATTTGGGATGGAAGACTCCAGACTAGTTTGAACACCTATGCCTACTTGACATAAGTTGTCTAACAATGATGACTCAAAGGAGGTAAATCAGATTACCTATAGGTCCATGATTTGTAAACTATTGTCAATCAAGATTATGCCTATAGCTAGATGCAGAATCTAGCCATCCTGTTGAAACATGAAAACATTCTCCTAGGTAGATTAGAGAATGAATCTTCGGATTCTAGGCCAGTTTCTATTGGATTTGAAATATCACCTAATACTAAATTCTGTGGTTTTGGTAAAAAGGAGAAGGAGAACTTTGGAAATGAAGAAAACCAATTAGGGAAGGTGATACACTAAAAATGGGTGTAGATTTATCAAAATTTGCAAGACTGTACTTATGAGACACATACTGCTAAGTTCTGCAAATAATTTAACTTTTCAACATCTAGGATGGTTTACAATTCCTTATTAGGGTTTGGTACCACTAATGAAAGGAATTCAACCAACAAATAGATAACTTTCTGCAAAAGGTTAATTCTTTAAAAATAGAATAGGAATTTGTATTAATTCACTATTATATGCCTAAAAAGGGATAAACACTTGAATGCAAAAAAAACTTAAAAAGGATAGATGCAAGACTCAGAAAATATGTGTGGATGGTGAAGCTAGCTTTATTATCTCCCAAATCTGCATAATGGTTACAAAATACCAAGAAGATGGGAAAATGAACAAATGTGCTCACTAATACCTCAAAATCACAAAATTTTGAACCCCTTACAATGAATAAGAAGTTCCAATATATAGCCTCCAAGGCCTATTTTGAAAATCAAGTATCTCCCCCAAAGAGTGCCTCTAAAATAGATAGATCTCTGATTTCTAGGCCCAATTGATGCCCACAAATATAAATTTTAAAAATCCCTCTACCATTTTAAAAACCCTAAATCTAAGGCACAAACATGCCCTAAAATATAGCCTTAGATCTATCTCCTTTAATTTTTATACTTTTTTAATTTTTCAACTTTACAAAATAATATAATAAAAAACATGACCCCAAGAGCACATCTAAGATGGAACTCTAGCTTAAAAAAAAAATCACAACATATGGTAATGACCCAATCCATATTTGCATGAATCTAAAAATAAGGAAATGACACCCATATTAAAACCCTAATATATGAGACATGCTTTTAGACTCACCCCAACTCGACACCCTCCTACCATGGTCAACATGACCCAAAAAAAATATCTCAGTATTGCTTTGAGTCATCCTTTAGTTTAACTATCGTGGCAATTGGAGTTAGAAAGCCATGTACTATGACTGTCAGGGACTTAACTCCGCATTGTGGATTCCAAAATTTTATTGATTCTGCCATAGGCATTATTTGTAATGTATTACATTCAACATTTTTTGTGTGTTGAGAGGCAAAGAGTTTAGGGTTTTCATATTGTTTGAGCACCACCATGCATGATTGTAACAGGAAGTTTGCAATAGAAACAAATGGCACTTTATGTATTAGTTCATCCTATGGTAGCTTCAACCCATTTTGCTGTGCACTTTGAGTTGTATGTGGGTCATCATATCTTCAAAGTTGGCAAACTTTGGATTTTCTGTTGATGAAGAGCTTGTTGAATGTTAAGTTAATGTTGCTTCTGTTTTCGCCATATACTATCTGTAAGAACACCACATGTATCTTAGCTTCACTTGGGTTCAAGCTCTTGTTGCTGGGAATGAACTCATCCTTCACCATTTGTCACTATCTCTGCATCTCAAACTTGAGCTAGGACCGTGAACTTCAAGTCTTTTCTTTCTATCTCTTCATGTTTAAATGGAACCTGAGTTCCATTAAGAGTTAGTTGTGGGGCATCTCGAACTCAGTTTTATTGTTTATTTTGGCAAGTATTGAGCCCTCCCTGCATTTCAGTGTTTGAAATGTGGCTTTTGTGATGTGGGTATCTCTCACTATGGCATAATAATGGCGATGTAGAATTGGCCTCCAGCTGTGTTCAAACTTTACTATCTCTGCATCTCTTATACAAAGTACATGCATGTTTCATTTGGGTTATTCCAAAAACAATGGCGTTGTATGTACTCAGACTTCAGCTAGTGTATGTGAACTAGATGAGAACTGGATCTTTACCACTGTGATTTTGGAGTTAGTTTGAAGTATGATTGAAGGATGTAGGGTTTCTTAGCCTCCTCCAGTCATAGCTTTAGACTCATCCCAAATATATGGTATGCTAATAGCTCAAGCTTGGACAACATGCTTCAAACTCAGGCTCCATACTTGATTTGCAAGTTAAAAAAGATAAGTTATTGTCTTCTATCTCCTTTGATTTATTTACTCTTCATGCTTTTATTCAAACTTGTTGTAGAATATTTGATTTTTTAACTATATCTGGGTGTTTGTTTCTTGCAAAAATAATTCTAGGTTTTCTAATTTCCTTTCTTCTCGACTCCATCTTTCATGATCTTTGCACAATGATAAGGTATAGAATTACCTCATTTTCTTAGATTCTGCCATTCTATTCCTGGCACTTTGATAATTCATTTCAATCAAGAACACCTTCTAACAATATTAATGAATTCTTAACTTTGTCTCTAATAGCATCAAAATTTGTAACAACATTTATTTACCTTGAAGGAACTCTTATGAACTGTATCATTTATTTGATTTCAAGCAATCATTCATCTCCTTTTCAAACTGCATTTGAAACTCTATTTTCATAAAATATCAGCATTCTTTTAATGGTTTGTACTGTTGAATATTTGCACATGTTAATGAGGTTTTAGAATGGGCTCATGACACCCGTTACATATTTTAAAAATAGAAAAGGATTTCATAAATATATGTCTTTTGATGCCATTATCTTGTTAATGAAGATGCATATCTTTTTATTGCATTGATGTTTACGGTAGATATGCAATTCTTGAAATTTGATTGATGTATGATGTTACAACTTAGCTTTGTATACATGGCTGAAAGCTTGAAGTGCATCATTTAATGTATTTTCATAGTGAATGTATAATTACATATTTTTTTATAACTCTGTTGTAGATCAACATTCTAGTTATAACAAGAATCATAGCACATATTTTCATTTTCAGCAACAAAATATGTTTATGTACTTGATTTTTTAGTATCTTTTTAGCATATTCAACTATCACCCATGGGTTTGAGCATGGGCTCGTGACTCCCATGGGTCAAATTCATAACATAAAGTGCATTTGAAACATTTAACCTTCCTGCATATATTGTAATGATTTTGCGTTCTAGTTAGTCTTTAATCTGCACATGAAGCAAATAGTATTAGTATTCAAAATAATCTCTTTTTCTGTCTTCCTTCCTCTTTTACTGTACTTGATAACAACATTTTTTGTGAATCTCTTGCATTGTAATTCTTTCAGCACACCTATCTCTTATAACAACAACACTAATATTTCATCTTGTGTATGCTTTACTATTATAAAGTGAATATCATTACTTCCTTCTATTTCCTTTCTGAATTATCTTATTGTTTCAACACAACATTAATATGGTATCTCATGCATGCTTTGTATATTGAAAGGGTACAATGTTACCTCATTTCCTTGCAAATATACTTCTTTGTCCGCTACCACATCCTTCATTTAGGAAGACTCTGCATTCTTTTAATTCACTTGTAACTTATATAACAACATTGTTACTATTCTATCGCGTCCCATTTCCCTTCTGCATAACATACTTTAGAATTTGTGTACTTCTCACTTGCACACAATCAGTTCTGCATCCCTATGTTAGGTTGATGAATTCATGTTTGTATGTAAATGTTATGTGGGATAACATTTATGTATGAATATGGGTTTGCTAATTGGACTTATTGACCCCACATAGGAATTTCTCTACTTGTTTGTTAATAATCTCTTTCTAATGCAGGATAACAACTACATGTAGTAAAAGGTTTCATAAGACTATATCCCTTTGATACTTTATTTAGTTATTGCTGATGCATACCTTGTTATTTCATTTGATGTTTACTAAGTAGATATGTAGTTCTAAAAGTGTTGATTGCAGCATGTTGTTCTTAGGGATTTATGCACTATTTAGATCCAATCTTGGATCTAACTACTCTTTCTCTCTATGATGCAAGATCATACTGGAAGGAGATTTAGGGTAAAGTTAAAGAAGAAGACATAGAGACACAGATGACAAACTATCAGCATGCTTAACGACCTCTCCAAGGCAATGCTTAGATCCCTAATTTCTCCAATGCTTCTTTACTACTTTCTACATTGTATATTTTCTCAGTATTCTCTACTGAAAGATGTAACCTATAAAGGAATACTTGCTGATTGCATTTATTTAAAATGTTCAATGTAATTATGAATTCTCTAAATTTGAAATTTTAAAATCAGATCAATACTTAGAGAACAACATAAGTGCTAAATATGAATGCAATAATAAGATATTTGTCTTAAATATCTGAATAAAGTTTGAAAGGATGTACCTTTATGTAAGTCCTTTCTTCTGTTTGTAGTTTCTATATTGCATGTGTACTTTCTCTGATGTTTTTCAAGAAAATTCTGTACTTAGGAGAACTTATCAAATCCATAACAATATAGGATAACAATCAACTTATCAATTTGGGATGCAACTAAAATGATAAAAAAATTTAGCGACCTCTTAGGGGTGTTTTCCTGCTGAACAAAAAAAGACTAGTTGCCTTTTTCTTATCCATTGGGCACAGAGTTTTCAACAGCTGAAATTCTCAAACGGACAACCAATTGAAAACTAAAAACTGAACTACAAACTAAACTTGTGCTGATCAACACTTAGAGAAAGAAAAACTATTAATGAACAACACCCTCCACTTTGATATTGCTATTTGAACCTATGTTTATGATGTGATATGATGGAATTTGTCCATGTATCATATGATGGACATAATTCAGATAATGGTAAATGCTTTCCAAAAATAGGTACAACTAAACCAAATGCAGAATGAGCCTAAATAGTAATCTCAGTGATATGGTATAGGTGTGGGCATGATGCATATGATATGGGATAGAAAAAATTATCCATGTCCCATATGATAGGTATGGTGTTCATGCATGTATCATGTGATTGACCTTGCTATTTTTGTTCATTCTTCCTTTGAAACTACAAAGTAAAGTATCTGAAAAATAACTTCTCTTTCTACCACAATTACATTATTGAGGTATTCATCATTTATAACCAGGAACCCCAATGGGTTCTTGATTATGCATGGTGTGTATCTTCATGATGTGGTCCCAGTGGGAATAGAAGTACTAACAGCTACTAACCAAAGAAAACTAACTATGTGCCAAGCACTTATTCAAACCAAACTCACCTCAAAAGCAATGCTTGAGGTGGATCCCATTAACTAGGATTGGCAATTCTTCTCCCTCCATGTTTGAGAGCTGAAAAGCATTAGGGGTCTTGCATCCTGTAATCACAAATGGACCATCCCAAATGGCATCAAATTTTGAATGCTTACTAGGTCTGCTCTTCATCTCATCCCATTTTAGAACCAAATCACCTTCTTGAAAGACTCTTGCGACAACTTTTCTATCAAATGTCTTCTTCATTTGAACATGATGTTCTTCCAATTTCTGAAAATATTCTTTCCTAATCTCTTCTAACTCTATTAATTCAGCCAACCTTACCTCCATTGGTTGCTGGTCCAGCAAGTCCAATTCTTTGATCAGGCTCAAACTTGGCAGCTCTACCGAAATTGGCAATCTTGCCTCTCTTCCATAAACCAGCTTATAAGGTGAGTTACATGTTGATAATTTTTTAGTAATTCTGTCAGCCCATAAGTCTTACTTCAACTTGCTGCTCCAAACTCGCTGATTGTCTTCAATAGTCCTCTTGATGATGCAAATTAGATTTTTATTTGTTGATTCAGTTTGTCCATTACCCTATGGGTAATAATTAGACAAGGTACTAAGATAAATGTTATTCTTTACTGCCCAATCAGTAATTATGGTGCCTAAAAATGGCAAAGCATTATCAGAAACAATGGTCTCAGGTGCTCCAAACCTTGCAATCAGATCTTCATAGAAACTTAGAACTGAAGTTTCATTTGCATCTTTCAATGCAACAACTTCAGTCCACTTAGTACAATAATTTTTTGTTGTCAATATATATCTATACCTTGAACTTGATGATAGGTTTATGGGACCAATAGAATCTATACCCCATTTGACAAATGGCTTCTCAACTTGAATTGGATTAAGAGGTAAAGCTGCTAACCTTTGCTTGTTTGAGAAAATAGCACATTTTAAACACCTTCTTACCCAAATAAAGGCATCTTTGTATAGGTTTGGCCAAAAATAGCCAGCTTTCATTACCTTCAATGCTATAGTCCTTGCTGCAAAATGGCCACCTATTGGTCCATCATGGAATTCTTCTAGGACCTTATCAATTTGATCTCCACTGATGCATCTTAACAATACACCATTATAATCCCTCCTATACAACACATTATTCAATAAACAATAAGGTATAGATTGCAATCTAAAATAACTTCTTTTTGATCTATCCAAACCTTTAGGACATTGTCCTATTTGCAAGAAAGCAACCATCTCCTTTATCCAATCATTCTACAAATTTGGGACAACAACTTGCTCATTGTCTTCTAAAGCCAGAATTTCTTCAAGATCCTCTTTTGGAGTATTATCTTCATTTCCAGCAAGCTATTCACATAAACCCTTAACTCTTACCAAATTGGTAACTTTAATTTCAATGTCATATTCCATTGCCTTTGTGATCCAGCCAACTCTTTTGGTGTTGAAATCCCTATTCAGCAAAAACTCCTTAACAGAAGGATGTGAAACCATTAAATTTATCTTACTGTTAGAGAGCATATGCCTAAATTTATTCAAAATTCTAATCACAACAAGTACGTGCTTCTCAAAAAATGAATAATGCAGTTCATAGTCCTTTAATCCTTGACTGAAAAAGGCTATTGGTTGTTCACAACCTATGTCATTCTTCTAAACTAACATGGTAGAAATACTATCAACATTCCCATATGCATACAAAATGAAATCCTTTAAGAAGTTAGGATTTAACAAGGTAGGGGCAGTAGCTAACGCTTCCTTAATCAATTCAAAACTGAGTTTCCCTCCTTAGTCCATTTGAAAGCAATGTTTTTCTTGAGCATGGTTGTTAATGGCATTAGTAATCTAGAAATATTTGGAATGAATCTCCTAACAAAGTTAATCCTTCCTAAGAAGCTTTGAAGGCCTTTTTTATGAAGAGGAAATGGTAAGGCAAGGATAGCACTTACTCTTTCAAGTTCAATGGTGATACCTTCCTTTGAAACAATAAATCCCAACAATTTGCCTTCATGTATAGTAAATATACTCTTTTTTGGATTTAAAGAAATAACATATTCCCTGCATCTCTCAAAAATAATTCTCAAGTGCTGAAAGTGTTCTGATGCATTTTTCGAGAACACAGTTATATCATCCAAATAAACAAGTATGAACTTGTACATCAGATTTATGAAAGCTTTTTCCATAGCTTTCTGAAAGGTTGCACCAACATTAGATAAACTACATGGCATCTTTTGATAAGCCATAGTTCCCCATCTGGTTGTAAATGTTGTTTTGAATCTATCTTCCTCTTTTACCAAAATCTAGTTGTAATGAGAGAAATCATCTAGCAATGAGAACTGCTCTGAACCTGAAACAACCTAAAAGATTTGTTCCATGGAAGGTAAAGGATGCCTTCCTTTAATGAAGCTTTGTTCAAGTCACATAAATCAACACATAATTTGATTTCTCCATTCTTCTTCCTAACTGGAACCAGATTGGACACCCATGAAGTATGCTTTATTGGAAAAATAATATTGCTCTCAATCAGCTTATTTAACTCTTTAAACATAAGAGGCTCTAATTTTGGATTTATTGGCCTCTGTTTCTGCCTAATTGGTTTGGCTCCTGGTTCTAACTCAATTGTGTGCTATGATATACTAGGATAAAATCCTTTCAAATCTGAATAACTCCAAGAAATAATATCAATAAATTCATTGCATAAGTTCACAAAGGTTTGATGTTCTTCAAGTGTACATACCTTTCCAAGTTTCAACACTTTATCCTTTGCAACAACAATCTCTTCATAATGTTCCTCCTTTATCTGCAAGCTGGATTTATCCCTTTTGAACTGATCATTAGTACCAAACATAGATTCTAAGGTCACAAGACCTTTAGGCATCTTGTTTGTTCTCAACTAAATGATTTGGTCCTTGTATTGCTCCTACAATCTTTGCTGGTTTGGCTATGCAAAGTCAACTTCTTCTCTAAAAAAATTTACAATATGCTGGTCAGATTCAAAAACTTGCCAAGAATCAGCATTGTTAGGGACAACAGGTATAACAATTACTTTAACATAGTTCAACCCCTTACTATTTCTGATTTTTGTAGGGATATCATATTGGGCTCCAATGGCAGCAAGCCTATCAGCATGTTTGTTCTAATTCCTAGGAATGGATTGTAGATTAAAAGATTCAAAACCCTCAACTAAATCCCATACAACATGTTTGTAACTTTTCAACAAATCATTCTTAGTTGCATGTACATTCCTAACTTGATTCACAATTAATTTTGAATCACCATAAACTTGCAAACAACTAATACCTCTTTTGATGGCCCATTTTAATCCATTTATGAGGGCTTCATATTTAGCCACATTGTTTGTACAACTAAAAGTGAATCTGAAAGAAGCATAATACCTTATATTTGCTGGTGAAACCAGCATGCAACCTCCTCCTGCACCCACTTTGTTGCGTGATCCATCAAAGAATAACTTCCAAACAACATTCGGTTGCTGTACCAGATTTAAATTTGTATCTATTCCCAAGGCTAGAAGAAGATCATAATTCTCATGGATAACATAATTACCCAAACTTGGCTCCTGAATCTCTTGCTCTATAATTTTTCATTTTTAGTTGCCCAATCATCTAACAGCATATCAAGAAACTTTCTTACTTGTGTTTGAGCCTCAAAAACCTCAGGTATTTCTTCTTGATCAAATGAGACAATTGTTGATTCATTTCTAGCATTAACAACATATTTTTCTACACATATTTTTGCAATTGGTTCTGAGGGTATAGTAATTTTTATACCATACCTTGTGTGGAAAAGCATGTGAGTACAATCTGCTGATAAATAACCTCCAATCTTAGTAGTAAATTCTCTTGACAAGCATATAGAGAAGTTAGGAGGTAAATCTATAATGTACACATCAATAGGAATTGAAAAACTAGGACAAGAATATAGTGTTAAATCTAAATTCCTTATAACTCCCACAGCTGCTATAGTTGTTCCATCTAATTGTACTACCCCTCTTTCTAATGGCTCATACTTCAGTCCTAACTAGTCAGCAATCTTTTTACGCATGACTGAACTAGTTGCACCAGAATCAACCATGCATTTATGGACTAAGTGTTGTCCTATAATAACAGTTACATAGAATGGAGGTGGCTTAATCAATTTAGAGGATTGCTGAGATTTATTTGTATTGTCAGAACCTAAAACCTTAGGGGTTTGCTAAGATAGAACTTCATCAGATAAGGTAGGTTTTTGTAAGGCTTCCTGTAATAAATATTTTTGTCCTGGAAGAGACAAAACATCCCATATGGATAAGGGAACATTTGTTTTCTTCAAATGATCAACAATATTAAAGTTCTAAAAATTAACCTTCTACTGCCATTTTAAAATAGAAAGCTCTTTGGTTGTTTGAACTAGTTTTTCTACTCCTTTCTGAGCATGTACATGCTACTTTGTTTGTTGTTGATCTGTAACAGTAGGTTGTTGCACTTGATCTTTTGGTTTTTGATCATTTCCAACCTTTACTTTTGTCCTTTTTCCTACTACTATAGGTCTCCATACTTGATTGGGATCAAAATTAGTTGCTAAAATAGTATCTTCATCATTAAAATTTACCAAAGACATATCAGGGTTAGCTTGTATTTGAGATTGATCCAACTATACCTATGATTGATCATTAGCTGGCTTTCCTTTCAACACATCTTGTCTTCTAGCTTCTAGTGCATGAGGACAATCCAACCAATAATGCTCATCATTGCATGTGTTGCACCATTCCGTTTCTTGCACATAATTATTTTGAGGAATTATTGTTAACTCTTTGGAAGTACTTGGAATTGCATAATTGTATGCTTGGCCCACTCTTTGATTGTACCCTCTTTGTTGTCCTTAGGTTTGTCTCAGCTAGTTTGAGCTTGAATCTTGATTCAAATTCCTATTTCACTAGTAGGAAGCCTGCGGAGGTCTATTGTATTGACCTTGCTACCTCTTCAAATTTGTAATCTCATTACCAAAATTCTACAGTGTCTTCAAGATGCTATCACTTGTGTCTCTTAAATCCCTAATAGGAGCTGTAGAAACATATTCCTTTGCTGCAACCTGCATATTTAATGTTGGTACATGTGGAATAACCACAATTGGTGGTATGACAACTGGTCCAACTAGTTGTATTTCCGCACAATAAGGCATTGGAGGCCTTGGAGGTAACTTTCCAGCCTGTATCAAACTATTCTCAGCTCTGACAGCAACATCATAAGCAACAGGTAAATTATTACCTCCCATAGACTATATCATAAGTGCAATATCAAGGTTAAATGCTTTCAAAAAGAAAAGAAATGCATAGTCATTAGATGGCCTAACAGATCTTGGAATTCTTTTCCAAGTTCATTGAAAATGAAAGTTGAAATCAGAAATATGCTAATTAATATCTCTCTTAATAGATTTAATTATTCAACCAAAGAGAAATTATCCGATCTATCTTCAAACTTACTGATTAAGACAGTACCTAACTCATCCCATGTACCAATAGAGTTAATTGGCAAACTTCTAAACCATATTAACGCTTTCCCCTTAAGTGAAGCTCCTAACTATTTTAATGCTACATCATCATGAGTAACTTGATGTAATCTACATAAAGTAGAAATATCTTTAATATTCTCTATTGCTGAAATATGACCCTCACCATTGAAATATGTCAAACCTTTTAGTACTCCTGGTGGAATATCATGATGAGAAGCAATTTGTAATGGGCTGCCAGCATCAAAAGCCACAAATGGAAAATTTCTAGCCATATGTACTGGTGGTATTTGCTACTAAACTGTAGGTGGTACAATAGAATTGTTAGATTGAGTTACCTTTCTTTGATATGTTTTCAATCCTGGGGTAGTAGTACCACTTGTGGATGCTACAACAATGAAATGATCCTTTGCTCTTTCTTCAAAAATAAGTAATTCTGATCCAGAATTATCAAGCATGCTTAAATCTTCAGGAAAACTAAAATCATCAATAATTACCTCATGGCTTTCGGTAATGGTAGCTTGATCTTCAAAGATAGGATTTTTTAATAATGAAAAATTAGACCCCCTGAGAAAAGAGGATGATTCTCCTGCACCTTGAGATATTCTGCTTCTTCTTGCTGATCTGCTACCTCTTCTGTTGGGCTATAACTCTTGATAAATGAACCCTTCGTTGTTTTCTCTTGTAGGAGTCCTAATTAAAAATAACCTTGCAACTGAATGTGCAAAAACACCTTTAACCAGAGTCACCAGGTGCTAATAAGATACCCTCTAAAAGGTAGAAATACTGCTACCCACACCAAAACAGCAATAAGAAATAATATTTTTGAAAGAACTGTGAAGCAATTCATGTCCCATAGGGCGTGCCAAAAATTGTTGTCAATCAGGATTGTGCCTATAGCTGGATGTAGAATCTAGCCATCCTGTTGAAACATGGAAACATTCTCCTAGGTGTATTAGAGAATGAATCTTCGGATTCTAGGCCGGTTCCTATTGGATTTGAAATATCACATAATACTAAACTCTGTGGTTTTGGAAAAAGGGAGAAGGAGAACTTCGAAAATGAAGAAAACCAATTAGGAAAGGTGATACACCAAAAATGGGTGTAGATTTATCAAAATTTGCAAGATTGCACTTATGAGACACACACTACTAAGTTCTGCAAATAATTTCACTTTTCAACATCTAGGATGGTTTACAATTCCTTATTAGGGTTTGGTACTACTAATGATAGGAATTCAACCGACAAACATATAACTTTCTGCAAAAGGTTAATTCTTTAAACTTAGAATAGGAATTTGTAGTAACTCACTAATCTATGCCTAAAAAGGGATAAACACTTGAATGCAAAGAAAAGTTAAAAAGGATAGATGCAAGACTTAGAAAATATGTGTGAATGGTGAAGCCAGCTTTATTATCTCTCAAATCTTCATAATGGTTACAAAATACCAAGAAAATGGGCAAAGGAACAAATGTGTTCACTAATACCTCAAAATCCCAAAATTCTGAACCTCTTACAATGAATAAGAAGTTCCAATATATAGCCTCCAAGGCCTATTTAAAAAATCAAGTATCTCCCCCTAAGAGTGCCTCTAAAATAGATAGATCCCTGATTTCTAGGCCCAATTGATGCCCACAAATATAACTTTTAACAAGCCCTCTACCATTTTAAAAACCCTAAATCTAAGGTACAAAACATGCCCCAAAATCTAGTCTTAAATCTATCTCCTTTAATGTTGATACTTTTTTTTATTTTTCAACTTTATAAAATAATATAATAAAAAATATGACTCCGAGAGCACATCTAAGATGGAACTCTAGCTTAAAAAAAAAATACAACATATGGTAATGACCCAATCCATATTTGCATGAACCTAAACATAAGGAAATGAAACCCATATTAAAACCCTAACATATGAGACATGATTTTAGACTTACCCCAACTCAACACCCTCCTACCATGGTCACCATGACCCAAAACAAATATCTCATTATTGCTTCGAGGCATCCTTCAGGTTAACTATCGTGGCAATTGGAGTTAGAAAGCTATGTACTGTGACTGTTAGGGACTTAACTCCACATTGTGGATTCCAAAATTTTATTGATTCTGGCATAGGCATTATTTGTAATGTATTACATTCTCCATTTTTTGTGTGTCGAGAGGCAAAGAGTTTAGGGTTTTCATATTTTTTGGGCACCGCCATGCATGATTGTAACAGGAAGTTTGCAATAGTAACAAATGGCGTTGTATGTATTAGTTCATCGTGCGATAGCTTCAACCCTTTTTGCTGTGCACTTTGAGTTATATGTGGGTCATTGTATCTTCAGAGTTGGCAAACTTTGGATTTTTTGTTGATGAAGAGCTTGTTGAATGTTGAGTTAACGTTGCTTTTGTTTCCGCCATATAGTGTCTATAAGAACACCGCATGTTGTATCTTAGCTTCACTCTGGTTTGACCTCATGTTGCTGGGAACAAACTCATCCTTCACCATTTACTATCTCTGCATCTCAAACTTGAGCTAGGATTGTGAACTTTGAGTCTTTTCTTTCTATCTCTGCATGTCTAAATGAAACCAGAGTTCCATTAAGAGTTAGTTGTGGGGCATCTCGAACTCATCTTTATTGTTTGTTTTGACAAGTATTGAGCCCTCCATGCTTTTTAGTGTTTGAACTGTGGCTTTTTTGATGTGGGTATCTCTCACTATGCCATAATAATGGTGCTACAGACTTGGCCTCCAGCTGTGTTTGAACCTTACTATCTCTGCATCTCTTATGCAAAGTACGTGCATGTTTTATTTGGGTTATGCAAAAAACAATGGCGATGTATGTACTCGGACATCAGCTAGTGTCTGTGAACTAGATGAGAAGTGGATCTTTACCGATGTGGTTTTGGGTTTAGTCTGAAGTATGACTGAAGGATGTAGGGTTTCTTATCCTCCTCCAGTCATAGCTTCAAACTCATCCCAAATATATGGTATGCGAATAGCTCAAGCTTGGACAACATGCTTCAAAATTGGGCTCCATACTTGATCTGCAAGTTTAAAAAGATAAGTTATTGTCTTTTATCTCCTTTGATTTATTTACTCTTCACGCTTTTATTCAAACTTTCTATAGCATAGTTTATTTTTGAACTATATCTGGTTGTTTATTTCTTGCAAAAATAATTCTGGGTTTTCTGATTTCCTTTCTTGTCGACTCCATCTTTCATGATCTTTGCACAATGATAAGGTATATAATTACCTCATTTTCTTAGATTATGCCATTCTGTTCCTGGCACTTTGATAATTCATTTCAATCAGGAACACCTTCTAATAGTATTACTGAATTCTTCACTTTGTCTCTAATAGCATCAAAATTTGTAACAACATGTATTTACCTTGAAGGAACTGTTATGAACTGTATCATTTATTTGATTGCAATAAATCATTCATCTCCTTTTCAAGCTGCATTTGATACTCTGTGTTCATAAAATAACAACATTATTTTAATGGTTTGTACTGTTGAATATTTGCACATGTTAATGAGGTTTGAGCATGGGCTCGTGACACCCATTACATCTTTTAAAAACAGCAAAGGATTTCAAAAAGATATATCTTTTGATGCTATTATGTTGTTAATGAAGATGCATATCTTTTTATTTCATTGATGTTTACGATAGATATGTAGTTCTTGAAATTTGATTGATGTATTATGTTACAACTTAGCTTTGTATACATGGATGAAAGCTTCAAGTGCATCATTTAAAGTATTTTCACAGTGAATATATAACTACATCTTTTTTGATAACTCTGTTGTAGATCAACATTCTAGTTATAACAAGAATCATAGCACATATTTTCATTTTCAGCAACAAAATATGTTTATGTACTTGATTTTTTAGTATCTTTTCAGCATATTGAACTATCACCCATGGGTTTGAGCACGGACTCGTGACTCCCATGGGTCAAATTCATAACATAAAGTGCATTTGAAACATTTAACCTTCTTACATATATTGTAATGATTGTGCCTTCTAGTTAGTCTTTAATCTGCACATGAAGCAAACAGTATTAGTATTCAAAATAATCTATTTTTCTGTCTTCCTTCCTCTTTTACTGTACTTGATAACAGTATTTTTTTTAAATCTCTTGCACTGTATTTCTTTTAGCACACCTATCTCTTATAACAACAACACTAATATTTCATCTTATGTATGCTTTACTGGTATAAAGTGAATATAATTACTTCCTTATCTTTCCTTTCTGAATTATCTTATTGTTTCAACACAACATTTATATGGTATCTCATGCATGCTTTGTATATTGAAAGGGTACAGTGTTACCTCATTTCCTTGCAAATATACTTCTTTGTTCACTACCACATCCTTCATTTAGGAATACTCTGCATTCTTTTATTTCACCTGTAACTTATATAACAACATTGTTACTATTGTGTTGTGTCCCATTTCCCTTCTACATAACATACTTTAGAATTTGTGGACTTCTCACTTGCACACTATCAGCTCTACATCCCTATGTTAGGTTGATGAATTCAATCAGCGAATTCATGTTTGTATGTAAATTTGATGTTGGATAACATTTATGTATGAATATGGGTTTGCTAATTGGAATTATTGACCTCACATAGGGATTACTCTGCTTCTTTGTTAATAATCTCTTTCTAATGCAAGATAAAAACTACAAGTAGTAAAAGGTTTCATAAGAATATGTCCCTTTGATACTTTATTTAGTTATTGCTGATGCATACCTTGTTATTGCATTTGATTTTTACTAAGTAGATATGTAGTTCTGAAAGTGTTGATTGCAACATGTTGTTCTTAGGGATTTATGCATTGTTTAGATCCAATCTTGAATCTAACTACTCTTTCTCTCTATGATGAAGGATCAGACTGGAAGGAGATTTAGGGTGAAGACAAAGAAGCAGACATAGAGACACAGATGAAAGAATATCAACATGCTTAAAAAACTCTCCAAGGCAATTCTTAGATCCCTAATTTCTCCAATGCTTCTTTACTACTTTCTGCATTGTATATTTTCTCAGTATTCTTCACTAAAATATGTAACCTATAAAGGAATACTTGTTGATTACATTCATTTAAAATGTTCAATGTAATGATCAATTCTCTAAATTTGAAAGTTTAAAATCAGATAAATACTTAGAGAACAACATAAATGTTAATCATGAATGCAATAATAAGATATTTGTCTTCAATATCTGAACAAATTTTGAAAGGATGTACCTTTATGCAAGTCCTTTCTTTTGTTTGTAGTTGCTATATTGCATGTGTACTTTCTCTGATGTTTTTCAAGCAAATTCTATACTTAGGAAAGCAAATTATCAAATCCATAACAATGTAAGATAACAATCAACTTATCAATTTGGGATGCAACTAAAATTATAACATAAACTTCAATATCTTGTTTACACTAGACCTAATATTTCATTAGAATTTGGTATTTTTGCAAGGTTTTCAGGTAATCCTAGAGAGAATCACTTAATGGCTATCAAAAGGATTCTAAGATATCTTAAGAGTATAGAAGATTATGGATTATGGTATAAGAAAGGAGGAAACTTTGATTTGAAGAATTTTACTGATGTTGATTGGGCAAGAAGTGTTGATGACAGGAAGAGCACAAGTGGTGTAGCACTATTTCTTGGAAAGAGGTTAGTCTCCTGGACAAGCAAGAAACATAATTGCATTTCTTAGTCTATAGTAGAGGTAGAGTATGTTGCTGCAGCGGTAAATTTTTCAAATATCATATGGTTCAAACATTTGTTGTCAGGTATGAAGGAACAAATCAAAGAACCCTGTGATGCATACTAAGACTAAACATATTTCAACAAAGTATCATTTCTTGAGAGAATTGGTTCAAGACAAGGAAGTAAGATTGGAATATGTGAATACTAAAGAAGAAATTGTAGAAATATTCACTAAACCATTACCTAAGGATGAATTTTTGTATGTTAGAGGAAAGCTAGGGGTGATTCCCCTAACCGAGGCTCACTAAAACACAGTTTAGTGATGCATCAACCGAGCTACAGAACAGACTTAACATGTTGATGCAGATATTCAGAGCTTATTGCATATGAATCAGTACAAATAGATAGATTACAACTTCATTGGATGTGTAGCGGATGGTGTCTTTGGAATTGGTTGTCAAAGAGGGAGAGATTATTGGTGTCATAAAGATTACTGAGGGAGAGATTGATGATAGAGGGAGAAATGTTATTAGAGAATAGAGATTAATGTAAGAGGGAGAAATCTATATTTTAGAGATTGTGAAGACAGAGGGAGTTTTTGGATGAGAATCATAATGAAGCTAAGGACATTAATAAAATTTAATTCTTATGTTTGTTGCTCTATAATTATTTGTATTGTGACATGTTGTGTTGCCATCAATGCCAAAGAGGGAGATTGGTGATGACAATTATTTAATTGTGTATTGTCATTGATGTTTACACAAATGTCTAATCCTATCTAAGAATAGTCATTTTATGCCAAGAACTCTTGGGCATTGAGGAAGACCAAAGTGTTTTTTAGTTCTAACTGATTTCACTCGGGCATTACAATTTTGGTCAGGCATTGAAGGATTTCAGTATTAATCGAGTTATTCTTTTAGTGACAGTCAAATAACAACAGTTTATATTTTATGGTTAATTGGTTATATGAAGCCAACAAACTTAAGTTTTATTGATTATTTGGAAGGTTATTAAGGCTGACTTGACAAGGCTTATCATATATATATAAGGTCAAGTTTGGATTGAATAGGGTGTAAGTAAGAAAGTGAGATATGTGTTTATGACATGAAGTGTGGAGGTGAAATTAGATGGGATTTTGATTGAGGAAAAAACATACAGAGCTACAAAAAATTATATGATCAGTGAGGATTAAGTAATTAAAGCCAGAGCAAAGATTTGAATCAACAAAGATAGTTGCTTCTCAAAATAGGTCAATCCATTGTTACTCTCTAACAATTGTAGCAGTGATCAAAATATTTTTACAAAGTAGACTTAATAGTCTTTTGTAAATCCCCTCACAAGGTGACAATTTGACATTGAAGTGTTTGAAGACCTCTAACAAGGCCACTCCTTATAGGGTGATTAAATCCTCTAACAGGGTCACACCTAACAGTGTGTTATTATAACCTTTAACAGGGTTGGTTCCTAACAGGACTCACTTCAGAGGAGTGAAAAATAGTGACTAGTTGTAATTGGTGGTTTTTCCCATATTGGGTTTCCATGTTAAATATTGGTGTTATCTGTGTACATTTTATTTTCTTTATGGTTTATGTTTCTAAAATTAATTACTAAAGGATAATCACAGTTAATATCTTAAGATTTGCTATGTTAGCTGAGTGATAGTAGAATATCTGTTTTAACCAAGAAATAGTGATAAATTTGATTAAGACATCTAAGCGTATTGAATTTTTTTTGTGGTAACTGATTCACCCCTCCCCTCTCAGTTACTCAACTCATTTCCAACAATAGTATATGGGCGAAGCTCATTAGAACCAAATATATTGGCTCAAATGATTTGGCCAGAATCTTTTCACTTACTAATCCTCCCTCGGGGTCAGTTATGTGGAACTTCATTGTAAAAAGAAGAGGCGTCATACTTCCACACCTATCTTGGGTTATTAATTCAAGAAATTAGGCTCTTTTCTGGCAGGACTCATGGAGTGGTTTTCCCCAATTATCCACTTACCTGAATCTTCAGCAAGCCAGAATTATATTGGAACATCACTAGGGGGTGAGAGTAGCAGATTATTTTACCTTCAATGAAGGGAGAGCTAAGTGGAAGGATCTTTTTCTCTTACCCATTGATATATTAGAGAGACAGGAATTAGAGGATATTTTTAGGCAATGTTTCCTATCTATTAATGGTACATTGAACAACTTGATTTGGACTAAAAAAATTCAGGTAGTTATTGAGTTAAAGAGGGATATAATGAAGACATATTTTTTCCATTTGTATGAAAGGAAAAATATTTTTGAACTTTCGGTAACATTAACACCAAAAAAATAGGTTTAGTGCAACCCGACAGACAAGTTCACAAGGGAACCCGAAGACACAATTTACTAGTGCAACCTGAAAATGTTACAAGAGGACCCCGATAGAGAAAACCTGACAGAAAATATAACAGAGGAACCTGATAGAATAAAGAGAGACCCAAGCACCATTCTACCAAGAGACAATTATAATTTTGAGAAAAGTGGATCTACCTTCCACGTCAGATAAAACACTTGTGTTTTATATTTAGCTTTTTGATTAGCTTTAAATCCATTTCTTGAGGGACAAGCAATGTAATTCTAATTGTTTTAATCAGTTTAATTGATTGAAAACATGTAAACTAGGAGATCAAGGTCAAGTTGTAAACCTTCGATCATAGAGTTATCATTGTAATATGTGAAACTCATTTAGGTCAAACTCATTGTATAAATAGATATGTAATCTATTAGAATACATGTGTGTGATGATGATTGTAGCTGAGAAGAAGATCTATGGATCAGATTGAGAGTTTTATGCAGAAGAATAACAAAAGATGAAATAGGTTATCAAGAACCAGATTCAAGTCTACCGAGCATAACAGAGGTATTGATCAATCACTATAGGTGATAAATATACATGTAATCTTTATAGGATCTGTAATCAACAATTCTAGCTTGCATATACTTAGGTCAATGAATATTTTTGACTACATTTTGACAAGTGTAAAAAATAGAAGAAATCCTTGAGAAAGGTGGATTTAAACAATCATTTGTAAATCTCTTAACTAAGTGCACACTAAACAATGTTGCTAAATATCTTAATAGAGTAGACCTTAACCAGTCTCTATATAATACTCCTAACAAGGTAGATCATCAGAAGTGAAAAAAATTGTAAGCCTTAACTAACCCCTTCCATTCTGTAGATAGTGAAGCTTTGCGGGTTTCATCCCCACTGCAATTTTTACCTTCTAACATGGGTTTTCTGTGTTATCAAATCTTGTGTCATGTGTCATTATATTTCATGAATGTTTCTATGAAATTTTTACATGCTAATTGAATTAAGATTTGATATAAAATACACAAAGAGAGAATAACATATATGGTTGGTAATACAATTGATTACATAAAGGATTAAGGTTAAGTGATAAAAAATTTAATGGTGTTGATTCACCCCTCCTCTCTGAGTACATACCATTCTATTATTTCCAACAATTGGTATCAGAGCTAGATATATTATTTGGAAAAGTTTAAAGAATTAAGAGAAAAGATCATACAATGGAAAGGTACAAGCTAGACAAGAGTATTGAGAATCAGAAGTTAGAGATACAGATCTTCTATGAGAAATCTAAAGAAGCTAGAATCAAGGTGAGATAGTTTTTGGATGAAAGAAAGGTTATGGAATCTCACTGTAATGAAATAGAATTTCATGAAGAAGAGATAGCTGATTTATTTGAGTCATCAGGATAAACATAAAGCAATACATCAGATACATATGAATGCAAAATTACAAGTCTAAATGAAATCAATCAACATCTAGTTGGACATGTGAAATCACCGCAAATTGGTCAAGAAACACAAATGGTAAGAATGATTGAGGTTATGAATAATTATAGACAAGCTGAGAAAGAAAGAACACTAGCGATTGATGACAAGAGGAAGATCACTGAAAAGCTACAAGAGAAAGATTCATAAATACAAAGACTTACTAAACATCATCATGAGATCACCAATCAAATTATTATTATGAGTTAGGAGGCAAACCGAATGAACATAGAACTAAATGGAAAGCTGGAAGCTATTGGTGAGCTGGAGAAGAAAATCAAAGACTAAAGCATGAAGTGAGAATTCACCAATAACACAATGACATGATCAAGAGAGCTGAAGAAAGTACCATAAGGATGGATGATTTTCTGGATGGACAAAGAAGAATCAACAACAATACTGGATTAGGGTATACCAAGAATGGAGAATCACCATATCAAGATGATCCAGACAATGTCTACACAAATCCAAGACCAAGAAAGAAATCATGCAATCACCGTGGAAAACTATGCCACACATCAAATGTGTGCAAGAGAAAAATAAAAGGTATTCCTAAATCCACACCTTCATTCATAGGAAATTGTTATAAATGTAACAAGAAAAGGAAATAAAGTATATGAATGTAAATTTGAGGTGAAACAACCAAAGAAGGAAACCTACATGGAAAAATACTGTCCTACTTGAAAAATGCATGGGCACACATCTCCTTAATGAAGGAAGAAGAAAAAGAAAGCATGGAAGCCTAAATAAAATTAAAATTCTTATCGACTGAAAAGAGTTGGTAACTCATATGTTTGGGATTACAATACATGGAAAAAATACATAGCATGTAGTAGATATGGACACATAGAATAAAAATAGATGAGAAAGTCTAAAGCTGGACTAACCCCGAAATGGCATGCTTACACTGTCACAAAGTTGGTCATCTAAGAAAGGACTGCAGAGACCGAGTGACAGAGACAAGAACCTTTGCTAATGGAAACACCATTGAAGACATTAGGAAGATGAGAAACAAAATGTGGAGGAAAGCTACAAACACTGATGATGCTAGATGAAGCAATGCAATTGGTGACACCTTATCCAATGGATCTGGTAACGTCACCACCCCCACCTAAGATGAACAAGTAAGTATGGAACTACACTATACCAAGTTATACTTTACATTAGTTCCATTGTACATAGTTAAAATTCCAAATCAAAATGATTAAGATGCACTATGGCATTACTTGTTATGATTCTACAAATTCAATCTCGTTAGTTAATGCATACCGAAAAGATAAGTTGTCAAAGAATACTAGAATCGTCGGTGTACATATGAAAACCAAGTTAATCAATGTAACTGAAGACTCATCGATAATCATGTAAAATGCATTGAAGACTTTTCCATATACCAAGATCCGTCAGTGAACATATGAAAAGTTGAATGATTTGACACTTGCCCCAAGCATCGTGTTTTCGCCAAAAATAAAGTTTGCATGTCATCCAAGCGACTTTGTCTTTGACACCCAACAAGTGGGTAGAGAATTAATTATGCCACTTAGGTCATCATCTATAAATAGGGTGATAGATGAGCTCATTTTTCATAAAGTGATTAAGAAGTGGAGTAGAGTGACATAAAGCGATTAGATTGCAGAGCATTCCAAGCAGATTCATGACATTCAGATTCTAAACAATAATAGCTATAGAAGGTTAAACTAAGTAACATCACTGAGCTCACTATTTTTTTTACCAAAAGAGCCCTAATTTCTCAGAAATGATGGCAACCACTTCAATATTTTCAAAGATCAAGAACACCAAAGAGAAGAAGGTTAATTTGATCAAGAAATCCACTTGTGAAGAACCTAAGTATAAAATCTATCCAGAGGTTGCTTCACAACCTGACAACATTGGTGCATTCTCCAGCATTCCACCTAGGGTTTTACTGATTGAGGATGTTTGAGCCTAGATACATTGCAAGATCACTGAGATAGGAGATCTTGAGGTTGATAAAGCTTACAAGAAGCTTTGTACAGTAAAAACCATCAAGGAGGAACACAAACACATCAAGGTCAAAGAGATGACAAATTCCCTAATGTTCTTGGGGGATTTTAAGACTGAATGGATTCAAGTAGTTCTAAGCAGAGTGCACGACCAAAATATGTGGCTAGATGAGCCAAAACTGATCACCAAAGATGTGATACACATTGTGACCAATTATCCTATAACCGACAAGGCCAAGGCTCTAAAACACCCTTTTCATGCCGAGATAGAGAAGATGATAGGTGCAGTATGGGATAACAGAGGATTGAAGGTTAACACCATCACTTATCTTGAACTCAAGTTCAGTGCATGTGTACTAGGTTAACTCACTTTTAATATGTACATTTTTCTACTTTCAGAACTTCTTTCCATCTATAGGAAATGTCAACTGGGATACTACCTGACCAGTGACCATACAAATTAGTGAATTCATCAAGTCACTAGGTGACAAATTTGTATCATTTATGGATGAATACTTCACTAGATTTAAGGAAAGAATGCAAAAAAGAGTGAAGATACTAGAACAAATGGTAGATAAGTATAAGACTGATATTTTATTTATGGTGGAAATGAACAACACCTTTATCAAAATAGTTGTACTAAGGACAACATGGTTAGCATCTCTTGACTATGAGGTCAACATAGATCAAGCCACCAATGCTATTGAAGCAATGATAAATGAGCCAGTGGACAAGTCACAACCTAGGTTTGGCCTATGAGGAATCCAAGGAAATAATTAAAATAGGCTTAGTTGTGAAGAAAATTGATAGAAAGAAAGAGAAAATGGTCAAGACACTGAAGAAAAAGTTTTTGATAAATGATGAAGAGTCGGGAAAAAAGGATGACACCGAGGGACAGTCACCCATTGGTGAAGAAGAATAATTGAGTGACTCTGAATCTACAGATTCTAATGCATCACCACCACCACCAAAAAAGAAACCAAGGACTACTACTACATCAGAGATTAGAAGTCAGATAAATAAAGACACAAGTGCATCACCAGTAAAGAAAGGACATGTGAGGACTTACAAGAGAAAGCCTCAAACTAGGAAACATGCACCATCAAAAAGAAGAAAGTTCATTAGAACTAAGGAAGACATAGAGGACAATGAAAAAGATGAACAACTGATTAAGAATAAGTACCCTACCATAATTGATGATATATGTGCATCACTAATCAAGGTAGGATCAATAATAGACCCTAAGATTAGGAAATGGCTAACACTAGATCCTGAGGATCAGAATAAGTTAGAGGAGGAAATAATTACAAAAATGTGTGTATTCAAATATGTGCCAATACAGTTTGAAGATAAAATGCCTAAATAAATTCTAGACAGAATTTTAGCAAGGTGGAAATTTGCATTACATTCTGAGAAACAAATAAGGGAAAGATCCCTAGTTTCTGTTATGCCACCCAAATGTAAGATGGAAGAGATAAAAGAAAGATGAAGATGTCACTATTTCCCTAGACCAAACTAAGGAATAGGACACAACAACAGATTTTTCTCAAGTAGATACACCAAGAGAAATACTACTATTGATACAAGCTATCAATATTATCTCGAAGAAGGATAAATCACCCAAAAAAGATGAAAGCATACCCAAGGATAAGGGTGAAAAAGAACCGAAATACACATCTGATGAGAAAAATCAAGATGGAGAGGAAAAGGAAATAGGAGGAGAACAAATAGACAAAGGTGAAGAAGAGAAATAGGGTGATACCACTCCTAAGGATACTGAAGGAGATGCTATAGATAAGGCTAAGGTTGATGTGGAGATGTCTACTCCCAACCAACAGTCAGACACCAAGAAGAAGGATACAGGTACACATACACCAAAGCCTTCACCAAGAACATTAGACCAAGTAAAGGAACTTGTTATGGTACTGCATACAGGTCTCTCCAAAATACTTTCTAAGAAGAAGAAGAAGAATACATTGGATCCGGAGGCACTAACAAACTATGTAGAACTGTGTAGAAGAAAAGCTATACAAGATAAGCTTAAAAAGGAAACAAAGGACACGCAGGTACTTGAAACAACAAGGGATATACTTCAATAGATAGTACCAGATAAAAAATTGATCAAAATGCTTCAGTCATTGATCAAATAGCCATTCTTACCAATGCAATCCAATCACAGAATGTGGATGCAGAAAAGGTAATTGAAGAACAAGCAAAGGAAAATTATCAATATAAATTAACTGATAAATTCAGCCAAGCAGTGGTCGAGAACAAGGTAAAGCTATTTGAACAAGTAAATTAATTAGAACCAATCATTTCAAAATAAATCACCTTAGTTCAAAAGTTAAGCACATTACAGAAATTCACTAAGGAGAATAGTGAAAAGATATCAAAATTAGATACAGATCTTACTTCTAGTGCTCAAAGTCTCTCAATAAATGACAATGCAATACAATTGCTTTATGAAAATGTAATGGAAGAAAATAAGTTGAGACTTCAAATTAAAGAGGGAGAATGAAAGTTTAGAGATGAGGTAACCGAGCTACAGGCTCTACTGCTACCCAATCTTACACTACCGCAACAACATATGATAGTGGCAAGACAATTAATTGCCACCCCAGAGATGTCTGTCACTGAAAAAATCTATGATATGTACACAAGGATCACATTGGAGAACATGGCTCTGGAAAACCTTCAAGAAAAATGGGAGAAGATGATGGAGGACATGAACAACTCTCACTCCCACATTTTTGACAATTTGTAATTAATTACACCTTTTCCCTTACTATAAAAAAGGGGGAAAATGATATGATACAAGGGGATACAAGGGGGAAAATGATATGAATAGATGGGAAAATGATATGATAAAGATGATAAGCTGAAAAGAGAGAATATTATAAAGGTAAGTATACATACATATACTTATACTATACCGACATATACATAGGGGGAGTCATAAATGACAAGGTGAACACATGGTGTACATTACTAAATATTTTAGTATTTGCACATATCAATTTTAGATACTAATGTCAAAGGGGGAGATTGAAGACATATTTTTTCCATTAGTATGAAAGGAAAAATAGTTTTGAACCGTTGGTAACACCAACATTGAAAGACAGGTTTAGTGCAACCCTACAGACAAGTTCACAAGGGAACCTAGTAGCACAATTCACTAGTGCAACCCAAAAATGTTACAAGAGGAACTCTACAGAGAAAACCTGATAAAAAATATAACCGAGGAACCAGACAGAGAAAACCTGACAAAAAATATAACAGAGGAACCTGACAGACTAAAGAACAACCTGAGAACCAATCTACCAAGACACAGTTAGAATTTTGAGAAAAGCAGATCTGACTTCCATGTCAGATAAAACACTTGTGTTTTATATTTAGATTTTTGATTAGCTTTAAATACATTTCTTGAGGGACAAGAAATGTAATTGTAATTGTTTTAATCAGTCTAACTGATTGAAAACATGAAAACTAGGAGATCAAGGTCAAGTTGTAAACCTTCAATCATAGAGTTATCATTGTAATGTGTTAAACTCATTTAGGTCAAAATCATTGTATAAATAGATATGTAATCTATAACAACACATATGTGTGATGATGATTTTATCCAAGAAGCACATCTATAGATCAGACTAATTTTTATGTAGAAGAACATCAAAAGATGAAACAGGTTATCAAGAACCAGATTCAAGGCTACCGAGCATAACATAGGTATTGATCAATCACTATAGGTGATAAATATACATGCAATCTTTATTGGATCTATAATCAGCAATTCTAGATTGTATATACATAGGTCAATGAATATTTTTTACTACATACTAACAAGTGTAGAAAATAGAACAAATCCTTGAGAAAAGTGGATTTAAACAATCCTTTATAAATCTCTTAACTGAGTGCACACTAAATAGTGTTTCTAAAGATCTTAATAGAGTAGACCTTAACCAGTCTCTAAATAATAATCCTAATAGGGTAGATCATCATAAGTGATCCAAATTGTAAGCCTTAACCAGTCCCTTCCATTCTGCAAATAGTGAAGCTTTGTGAGTTTCATCCCCACAACAATTTTTACCTTCTAACAGGGGATTTCTAAATTATCAAATCTTTGTCATGTATCATTACATTTCATGAATATTTCTATGAATGTTTTACATTCGAATTGAATAATGATTTGATATAACATACAAAAAGAGAGAATAACATATATGGTTGGTAATACGATTGATTACATAAAGGATTAAGGTTAACTGATAAAAAATTTAAGGGTACTGATTCACCCCTCCCCTCTTAGTACACACCATTCCACTATTTCCAACATATAAATCATTAGTTACAAGTGCTAATACTACTAATCCTATCCTAAAGTTTCCCTAGTATAACATTAATCTTCCTAAAATTGGGGTTTGTATGTGGTTATCCATTCAAGATAGGATCCTAAACAACACACACCTTAAACACCTCGGCGTCTCAGACACTTTCACTTGTATTCTTTGTGGGAAAGAGTTGGAGGATTCTAATCACCTCTTGGCAGGGTGCAATTTTGCTCATAAAATATGTAAATGGACTCTAAACAAGCTCAGGTGGCAAGGCCCCCTTCATACCACACTTCATGGGATTCTACAGCAGTGGCCTTTACCACATACCGAGACATTTTTTCAGTAATCTGGCAAGTGATTCTAGCTGCATTTGTGGGGTCCATATGGCGGGAGAGAAACAAATGAATCTTCAAAAAATAGAAGGCTTCAGTGGCTCAGGTCTGTACACTAGTGGAGAAATTTGTTTCATAAATGGTAAATTCTCATGTCTCAAAGGTCAAGTCATTATCATCTCCATTTTCATCTTCCAATAATATAATTCTAAATAGTTGGAAACTTATTTCTATCCCGTTCAAAGGGGTTCTTATTGGGAAGATGCGCAAACTACAAGATAGGAAAGAAATTAAATGAACCCTCTTGATGCCCAATTCTATAAACTAAATTTTAATGATGCATGTAAAGGGAACCCTGGGAAATCATGTGTGTTTTTTGTGATCAGAAGGACAGAAAAATCCATCTTGGTAGCTACTCACTGTAGGATTCCAAATGGGTCAAATAACATGGCCGAGGAAAGGGCTATCCTTTGTGGGTGAGGTTGGCCCTAAGATTAGGTGTTGTAGACCTACATATAGAAGGAGACTCCCTTCTGATTATATCCTCCTTAAATACTAAATCTATAGTAAATCATGAAATCTAATATGTTCTCCAAGAATTGGTGAAGCTTCTCTCCCATTTTTTGTCTTAATCATTATCCCATTTTTACAGGGAAGCAAATAGTGTTTCTGACTAACTTGCTAACCTAGGAGTGGAGGGGGCTGAGGGGGACTGGGAATTAGATTTTATATCAGTTCAAGGGAAAAAAATTCCAAATTTTATTAAGGAGGAATGCCAATGGTAACACGTGTGAGGGGCCTAAAATGATGAGAAGTTGGGATGTTCTATGATCATCAATGCATTATTACATCAGTCTTTACACAATTGGGATATATGTCAGGATATCCAATTTTCACATAAGTGCAAATCTTTCTATATCACATTTCTTCTCTCTTAGAAACTGTGCGTGGCCAAATTTTCCTTCCTGTGCAGGTGATGAGGTTTGCATATGCCATGGCATCCGGCAGGGAGATAGAGCACATTAGAAAGGACAAAGAAAACATTTCCTAGTTCCCAAGGTAGTAAATTTGCATGGTGTACATGCAGGAAGGGAAGATTGTGAAGATCACCAAAGAGTTTCACTTTAATTTGGTTGCCCTCTAAATTATTTCTTGTAATGATAAAACTTATGTCGTAATGGGCTATTAAAATTGTGGCTCATCCCTTCATTTGAAAATTTTCATTTGCAGATAGTCTGATTATAGGTGTCTCTATTTTCTAAACATTGATTATCAATGCCTAAATCTATGTATCTCTGTTCATCCAAAAGAATGGGAATGCCCATTATTGGGACCCTGCCTGGGCCTTCATATGAAGGTAGCCTTCAAAGCAGTCTCAGGTGATGTTCTCAAGGAAATAAAAAATGTTATTGGTGATGACATCCTACTACCTGATGCTCCCGGACATATTCTCCATTCTTAGGTAAGTGCTCAAATGCATGGATTGGAGGCCTTTTCCCTCCAACCCATCTGGAAAAAAAAGGATATTGTTCATCTGTATGACATCCTGAGGCTAGTGTTGGAGGGAAGATATTTACAACATCTAAGGATGGAAGTTGTAAAATTTATGGATCTTCTACCAAGCGGCATCGTCACCAACACATTCCTCTTGATTGATAACCTATCTCTCATACTTGCATACATGGAGAAAACTGGTGTGATGACCTCTTCCCCACCTTTCACCCCTCAATCTCCTTCAGAAAATTCATCTTATTCATCTAGAAATGGGTGTTTTTCAAGAAAGGATAAAGGTATGTTGTGAGGCCACTAGACCAATTTCGACAGACTTTTCCCCTACTTTCGTTAAGCTCATGGGTATATGGTACTTTTCTGTAGGTGTCAAGACAACGAAAATATCTTAAAGTTCTATGCAAATTGGATTTTGTTGGTAGAATTTTGGTCTTTTTTCCATATCGAAAGGTTAGTTTTTGCAAAGCATCATCGGCCTGTATGGTTGCAGTATCTCTTTTATATTTTCATATTCAATCTTTAGTTGATAAGGTTGATATAACTTTGGTTGTAATGCTGGTCTGAATAGGCTATTTTATAATATTTTGGATATCACATCCAGGGGTTGGGATGGGAGGTTTTCTTCCCTACTTCTTTCCCCCTTGAGCTCCTTTTGAAGTAGTGTACTATATATATATAGTGGCTTTGTCATTTGGCCAAAAAAAAACATAAAATTGAATTAAATACTCAATTTACATTTAATATTTCAAAATCCAATTTTAAACTAATTCCTTATTTCAAACATAGGTATTTAATTAATCATATTAATTAAATACTCTACATTTAAATATTCAATTAATCTCAACAAGCATGAATATACTTAATTTATGACAATTAATTAATCCTAGAAATCAAGCAAGAACACTCATATAGACAACATCCAAAAATGCAACACAAACACATCAACTAGGAGGTAACCACAAATTCACATCTCTTGGAAGAATTTGGGTAGGGTACTCAAACTGATTCTTGTCTAATCATAGGACAAATTAGGTTTAGGTTAGGGTTTTTGGTCTGATTTTTAACTCTCCTCTTTACCATTTGAACCTTTATATAGGCACACTCATTTCTATGAATTTAGGGAATATGATTCCCTGTACCTTCAACCTTCCATTACAACAACACACATGTACATCCAATATATATAACATGGAAAATAATTATAGGGATTGGTTAAACGTGCAGAGCTCTTAATGCAAGTAACTACTTCTCCATCCCTTGCCACACCAAACACACCATATGAACATAAACATATAAACTAACCATACACATGCAAGTATGGGGTAGGTAGAAACATATAAACAATAATAATCATAAAATGTCATCAACATCTATTAGCTAACATGTGATATAGTATCATGAATCCATACATAATCAACTATCTGAGAAGATAAATACTCACAATCAGCAAAGCCCAAAATAATCTGATATAAACAACTGAGAAACCATAGCTTAAAAGGGTTTGGCACCAAAACTAAAAGTGACCTAGGGGGTGGGTAATAAATTGATAATATTTCATTTGGGGTCATTTTTTTAGATTTTTGAAACTCTTGAAGTTAGGGGTTAATTTTGTGATATAGTTGCTTTGTTAAATGAGCACTTTTTAGGCCTACAAACAAGTTACATTCAGGGAATTGGATAGTTGGTTCAAAACAACAATATCTAAGATTTGTATATGTTGAAGAAGGGTATAAATAGTGTCTAAAAAGTTAATTTGTTACTAATTTTTTTGGAGAAGTTTGGAGAAAAGAAGCAAATTAGGTCATTGCAGGGCTAGTAGAAGCTCTAGGCCTAATATGGCAGTTTGAAGAGTTTGGAGTGTTGGGTGTGGTTGTAGACCATAGAAACTTTTGAATATACTTGAATATTGTATAAATAGACTAAATATACTATCCTTGGGCATTGGGGAGTTATTTTTTCACTTGTAATCATTTGAGTGTCTTTTGGGCTAATAGGGCTATTACATAAACCATTCATATTTCATCTTGTTCGGTCCTTCCACCCAACCCTCTGCATTAATCAGTTACACCATCATGAGCTAGGTAATATGATTTTCTTTCTCTTGTCCTTGAAGTTCCTAAATTTCTTGAACTTATCCTTCCTACCATTGTCAAGAAACCTAGATGCAATGTGACCAATTTTATTACATGAATTTTTTTTTTTAAGAGTAGTTTACCTTGGTACTTTGATTTTCCTCTATGTAATCTTCTACCTAGTAGTTCTTCAAACTCTTCTTGTTCTCTTTCCTCATATAAGATAGAATCATATTCATGTTTCCCTTCAGAATTGTTAGACACTTCCCTTCCTTTATTTGATGAACCAATGGTCAGGGAAGATTTGAAAGAAGATTATAATCTAGGCATACTATTATCAAAATTACTTAACTCAAAAGCAGTAAGTTTTCCAATCAAAGAATCTAGAGTCACATTTGTAGGACTGATAGATCTCAGTTCTTGTATAGTAGAGACTCTAATAGCATAATGTGGTAGTAGGGTTCTCGAGTTTTTACTTACCACATCATCATCAAGTTGAAAACTAGTTCCTTTGATTTTAGAGACAACTTCCTTTAGCCTTTTTTCGTATTGACCAATATTTTCTCCTTCTTGCATTCTCATTTCATCATACTTTCCTCTGAGACTACCTAATTTGGCTTTCTGAACATGAGCATCACCACCATAGACTATTTCTAGCTTATCCCACATATCTTTGGTATTATCCATTTCTTTATTATCTATAAATTTAGCATCACCTAAATCACTTGCAATTTATATCATAACAGACTTTTGTTCCAACTTTCTTTTTATTTCATCAGGATTTAGGATGCCAGAAGGTTGAAAATACTGTAATCACCTAAAATTGGTCTAGAAAACCCATAACCCCAATTTTGATTAATTGGCCTTAAAATATCCTAAATAAAAGGCATTTATCACTAGACCCTAATTATGGGAGCATTTAATCAAACTTGATTGCATAGTTAAATATAACTTGTTAAATCAAATTCTCAATCAAAGCTCAAATAATTTAATTTCTTAAACTATAGAGTTTAATTAAAAGTCCTAAAGCACTTTTGATTTAATGAACCCATTCACACATCCCAGCACATGTGTGAGCACATAAAATTCAAATAAAAGAAATTAAAAGGGGATACTTATCAAATTTGTCTCATTCTCCCCCAAACAAGCACAAGGTTGACCAATCAATGACCTTCCACCCATATCAAGCCCGCATGCATTCAAGGAAAATGCATCTCAACCACCCTTCATGGCTCAATCTTGGCCATCTATTTCAAGGAATTTCCTATAAAAGGAATAGCTCCCCTTTCTCAAAGAGAGGCAATTTGGAGAAACAAATTTATAATGCTATTTTATTTCTACATTTTAGTCATGTTCTAGCCTCCATTTTAATTGTAGTTTAGTTGATGCATTTATATCTAACATGAATTTATAGCTTCATTTCCTTATTTTGTAGCTGCATTTTTCTTAGAATACTTCATGCTTAATATGCATTTAGCTTAGTAGTTTTCATGCATTTCATATCCATGGTTTTGAGGGAAAAGTATTCAAGTTCATACATCATGCCCATCTCCTTAATATTCCATTTTGGAGTTGTCTAGTCTCTGATTTTAAATGCCTATCTGATGAGTATCCTCCAAGAATCAAACTTTCTTCAACTAGGAAGCAATAACTCACTCTTGAGGATAGTTTCCATAATGATTTGATTTCAATTTGATGATACTAACCATTGAATTAATGGTTTACTAATTTTTTGGTGTATCAGGTTGAAGACCACATTTACCACACACATCTTTGGCACCCATCGTGGGGCTGGAATTGGTTTTTTTCCCCAATTGTCAATATTTTTTGACATTTTGATGAAACTGTGCTCATTGTCATATGATTTTTTATGCCTTCTCATTCGAAAAATCACTGGATAGTACATTTTCATTTCATAACATTTGTATTGTTGTGCGAGTTGATAATTGACTTGAATTATCATACTAACCTTTTTAGAATCATTGTACGAGAGATCATCTTAATATGTTTTGTCGTATGTTTACATTTAAATTGTCATACGAGTTTTGATGCCAGAGTGTTTTCTGTACTTTGTTGTTTAAACAACATAGAGCATTTTTAGGGGTTGATTTGATTTATTTTTGGATTTCTAACCTCTAACATGCTTGTGTTTGTCTTTTGGCTCTCTAGTTTGACAACTTAACATGTTTCTGTAGGACATTTAGTTGAAGGCTCACTTGTAAAAGTCACACTAGCACACTTATTGTTTCAAACTACTAACATTTTGTGCTTTTAGGACTTTTGAAGAAGAAAACAATTTCATTGAAACTACTAAACATTTGTTTTGTAGATTTCCTAATGACTTCATTAACCAAATGATTGTGTTTTCTTCAAATGGTTATTTAGGAACCTAGTTTAAATAGGGTATTAGTTGAGTGATTCAAGCTAAAACATTAGGGGATTATGCTATCTTCCCTTTTAGGGAAGATAAAAAACCTAGACATGTTTTAACTTTTCTTAGACAAGTAATATTTTGGGAAAACTTGGAATGTTTGATGTGTTTGGGAAACACAAAGAGAAATAGGAAATTGTTCTCTTCTCCTCTTTGAGGAAGAATCATAAATCCAAACCTTCTCTTTTCTATCCATTTTATTTTCATGTATGCCTTTTTAGATGGGCCTGCTAGTTGAGGAAAAAATCTCCAGAGAACAACCCACATGAGAGCGAAGTATGAGCCATACCACTCCAACTCATGTTAATAAAATTTTCTTCTTAGTGTTAAAGCCTCAGAAGCTGGGTACTATTTGAGCTTATATTTGTCTCTCACCTAACAAATAGTAGGGTCTTCGGGTCTCAACTACATTTACATGAATATTGGTGCTAAGGTGATTTGTGGTACTATAATCCTAAATTATGCTTGCATGGATGCAAATGATGTACTCAAATAGAGACCCTTACTATAATCCATAGAGTAAAAACCACTGGCTCACCTTTAAAAGAAGATAATCTAAGTGCAAGGGAGATAGTAACTCCCCCAAGAAACTCATCATATCATGCCCCCATTAGCATTTGGATTCGGCTGATATGACCTCATGACTAGAGCCATTGCATGCTTGGTGGTGACCATATTCTGATTAGCTATTATGTGTCTGCCAAAGTCAACGAGTGTAGATTTTCTTACTAAGACAAATTGACTCTAGGGATAAGAAGTGTTTCATTTTCACTCATTTGTGTTCGGTGTGTTTTAATCACCTAACATTGACACTAAAACAACATAAACACTTTTAGACATTGAAATTTTCACCTCAAGATTGTGCAAATTGGTCCAAATTCACTCAAAACATGTGGCAAAATATCCTTGTACTACTCTCTCACTTTCACCTATCACGTTTTTTGTACGACAAAACAATGTGACAACAAAAACTCATATGGGAACCTATGAATTTTAGTATGGAAACTTGGGAATTATTGTATGAGCTCTCATCAAAATCTAGTCAGTTACTTTGATCTTTGGTACCCTTGTGTCCACTTTACTACCTATTTGCATGGCCTGGAGTAATCATAGAACCTTCTCACAACAATCGTCAGTTCTTGATAAGGTGACTTGACTCATCATTATCTTTCATCCTAGATTATTGTATGGTCTTACTTTCCATGTGTTATCTCATCAATAGTCAACCCCAATCAACTCAATCACAAGTGTCATCCAGTAGACATTCAGGTCTTAAAATATGATACCTTGTACCAAGCTTAACAATCTGTCACCAAAACATCTCTTACCAATATCTCAGCAAGTGATCATTTGGAAATATTTGACATTGACCCATAAGTATATTCATTCTAAATTCTTAACTATAATTGTGTTTCATGGTACAAACTAAAATCCAACAACAAAAAGATGATCTTGATTCAAAAGGAAAATATGTTGACAATTTTACCCCGGGACCCTCATCCTATCACAAGACAAGATCTACTCAAATGATTCCAAATCAAGACACACCAACTATCTATCAATCAATACCCTTGTTTCAAATTTCAAGATCTCAACATCAATCAACTCATACTAAATGTCAAAACACATCGACAATGTCAGCCTACGACTGGGGATCTAGCCAAGG
This sequence comes from Thuja plicata, assembly GCA_018584345.1. Taxonomy (NCBI): domain Eukaryota; kingdom Viridiplantae; phylum Streptophyta; class Pinopsida; order Cupressales; family Cupressaceae; genus Thuja; species Thuja plicata. The sequence goes on from MU226019.1 coordinate 240,452, forward strand.
ACAACAGAGTCACTATACTAATGTTTCCTTCTTAGTTGAGGAACATACTAAAGAGGAGATCCAAATATTTCAACAAGAAAAAAACTTCCAAAATATGATGCAAATTCATATGCAAATGGAAAATAATAAGTAATTCATACACTTAGCATCTACAGACATTAAACTTCCTGTCGACTTTGATATTGAAGGATTAATATAGCATGAGGAAGAATCTCCTATTACCATCATCTATCAACAGTTAAAAGACATGAGTGTGAACTAAAGTAACTAAAAAAATCAAAAGAACAATCTTCTAACAAGTACTCACTGGAGTCTATATGTCCCTTCCCATTTTCTAAGAACTTACACATGTCTTCGTTCCCTCCTAAAGTTGAGATTTTGAAATATGAAAAGTATAATGGTGAGGGTGACCCTCAAGATTATGTGAGGTAATTTTTTGCTCTTAGTATGGATTTCATACATGAAATGAAATATCTAATGCAAATGTTCCCAAGGAGCATCGATGAACAAGCCTTGGAATGTTTCACAAAACTCCCGCCTGGTATTCAAATATTTGATGAGCTCGTAAAAATTTCATCCAACATTATTATTAAAACATCTTGCATATGGTCACCATGCTAAATATATGAAACACTAAACAACACAATGGTGAAACTTTTGTCAAATTATTTAAAAGATGGATAAATATATTCACAAGATATATTTGACAAATCCTAGAAACTAACAAAATTGATATCTTCATTAACAACTTGGTACCAGGTATGAATTATGCAATCTAGATGCAAAAGCATACTGCCTTGAGTGAGTGAGTGGAAAATATTATCTGGGTCAAAGAGGTTCTTGTGAAGAAAGGTGAAATCACCTTATACAAGGACACTAAACCCTCCAACAATTCTAACAATAACAATGGTAAAGACAAGAACAATTATTGGACAAAGAACTAAAATGTGGTCAATGATGGAGTGGTTGATTCACTCAATTTCAAACCCAAGGAACCAGTATTCAACCAATCTAGTAGAATCCAAGCTACTAAGAATAATGGGAATGCTCCAGCAACACCCAAACTAAACCTAGATGTGAAGAAAGACAAAGCAACTTGGATACCCAAACCCAAGAAAAATTTCACTCCTCTTGAAACTACATTAAAGACTATGGTGGCTTAAAAATCATCATGATACTAGACTCAAATACTAATGGAACCATCAATCAAACCCAAATGGTGGTGTTTGATCTTTTTCTTGCAGAATCCTATATAGAAGCAATGCTTGACCCAAATTCTGATTATGCCAAGAAACAAGTCCAATCAATGAGGATTAAATCCTCCTTCACTTAGAGCTCCACAAGCTTAGGTAGGTGTACCTAACTTATACCTTCAATGTTTAATAGTATCATAGATGGGAAGGCATAGTGGATGTAACATAAACATGTAAATGATAATAGATTTTATAAAGATTGATGAGAACCACACAATCTAACATACTATACTAGTGCCCTATCCAATGGGTATGGAGTCACTTTAAATGAAAATACCTTTAATAACAAGATACATCAAATGTAAAAACCTAAAAATGACCATTGAATCTGAATATATCTTATACAATCAGTTCACACTCTTGAAAGCAAAAAAAATCATCAAATTGGTTACAAATCTTTACTCAATAAAACTACCATAAGGAATTTAATTCTCTCATTGAAAGAAACCCTAAACCAATTAGACACCCTGCCTTACAAAGTGATGGACTGAGATGTCCTTAACAACCAATCTAAATGAGTAAAAAAGTTGGAACATAGACAACTATTCAATAATATCACACACATGAAAAGAAGTATAAACATATATTGATATCAAAGAATCAACTACATATAAAATTAGAGCCAAAAAGACCACTGATAGTCTTAATCCTAATATGCATAGCTTGCAAACCTTCTGTGGCATAATAATCCCATCCCTTCAAAATGATCTTGGAAATCCTTTTATAGAGCAAGGATTGCAACAAGCTTCAGATCATTTTAGGGAAAAAAGACCAATGAATATGTCATTCAAGACATTAAAATCATGAACTCATTTCAACTACCCTACCTTCAACCAGAAGTAAACTCTATCATCAATCTAGTTTGCACAATCTGAACTGTAGTCGCCAGCCATCTTAAATCTTAAGGAACATTCCCTAGCAAAGAAATATGGAATATCTTTGTTTATCTCAACTCATCAGGGAATGTATGTCTTCAAAATAAATCTAATCCTCCATCCAATAGACTTGGGAACAGATCCATGATTAAAGCATAAAAGAAAGGGAGTCAACTAAGGGTTTTAAAAATCTGCAAATCTGATCAGAAACCCTAAATATAAGATTACCTCAACATAAATGCAGCATAAAAACATTTAGAGCCATTAGATTTTTGTCTTGGTAGCATCCCTTAATTGGATAAAAATATCCCAGTAAATCAAATTCATCTATTTATTTATTACCAGCAACATGAATCGCAGAGCCACCGCTTCAAAACGCTCAGGAAAACTTTTAAAATTCAAAATAAAATGCAATGGCTACACCTGGCATAGAAAAATCCATCGATGATTGAGATCAAACCCTTTCTTAGCTTTTAAAACATGGTCATCGACACCAAGATCTTAGAATGCAACATGTTTCTCTATCACAATCCCACAATGACTATCTTTCAAGAAACTCCTGATCAAGGCAATGCGCCACCTACTAGATTGAAGTAGATCTACTCTATCTTTATCTTTCTTTAGAAACCTAGACCCACAATTTGAGATGACCCCATGACAAATAGGTGCAATGCCTTAATGAACACCTATCTTGCATCTTTAGTGAGGCATAGCACACACCATCAAATTAAAAAAAACATGATCGATCCTTTACCTCCTGGTCCCACTTCGGAGAGATCTCAACTTGGACACTTGTTCATCAAGTGTAATGACTCAATGACTAACATCAGATCAAATTTTCTTCAAGGAAACACGCCCACCACAAGATTAGATTTAATCTAACCATAATCTATATTTCTTCATCATTACAAACCACATGCCCCACTTCCCAGAAAGGAAAAGTGTCATGCAAGCGCAATGCCTCAATTCATATTGTCCCCTCATCTTTCCTTCAAGGCATTATACCTATTTTTGGATAAAAGATGATCTACCTATACTTTAATTTAACTCATCTTGGTCCCACCATGGACATGTGTATTTCAAGCATGACGTCGTAAAGGTTTAAACATCACACAACTTCCATTCAAGGCATTATGCCTATTATTTGATTGAATATGATTTGACAGTCCCACATCAATATTACAACCCTAACCGTGTCCCACCATTTTCTATGCGGTGAAAAGGCACAATGCCTAAATGAATATGTATCGTGCATCTTCTATTTATGAGAAAGAACCAACTGTTAGATCTTATCAAAAAATTTCAATGATTTATGTCACTTATCCTGACAACTTTCCATGTGTCCCATAGGCACAATTTCGTGAAGGAGTAAACATACTACATCTTTTGATCATGGAATCACGCCCACCGTGCGATAAAAATTGATCTAACGGTGCAATATCTTTCTGCTAGCTTTGAACATACTGACCTCATGATCTTAGGAATGACACTTGGAACCACAGCATGATGCCTTGAATGGTAAACTCCAGGAGTCTTTTGATCATGGGATCACACCTTTCATTGGATTAAAAACAACTTGCCCGACAAATGCAAACCATAAAGTAACATGGGGACATTAGACTTAGTGAAAAATTAATACATACCCCACTAGGACTTAGGAGATAAAATAAATGGACCCTCTTGATGACTTAAGACCCATGGGTAAGAAACTTAAGTGACCTAAAAGCTAACTCAAAAAATAGAAAGAGCATAGGACACTTAGGGTTTTATAACCAGGCCTAAAAACCATGAAAATTTGAAAGACATAGCAGCAGGGAAAACCTTTTGCAATCCTAACCAGATCCAGAACATGAACATGACAAATGGAAAATATATAACCAACATTGGCTCAGACTGAGGATGCTTGATTGCAAGGTCAAAGCAAGAATCCAAAATTCTTGGAAAAGTAGACCAGGGACAAGAACAAAATCCCACAGTAAAAACACATGAATATATACAAATGTACATCCTACAGAAATAAAACACACCTAAAGCCAACTAAATATATACATGACTACTGTGCATGGAAAGAAACTCGACTAAAGAAAGGTTTTAGGAACTATCCATGCACTAGAAATTCAAATACCTCATTATCCAAATTTCTCAAAAAATATGAATCCTTACCATGTGTCTGATCAATAACATTTAATCCCTAACCATAAGGATTCAAAATTTTCATGTTTTCCTCTGTCTTCAAGTTTAGCATTCCACTATAACTTCATATCATCTGGCTGAAATTTTTTGGTACTAGCTCTCTTGTCAAATAGATATTTCATTTTCTGTTGACTTTTCAAGTTTTTCTTTTGTCCCTCCCATCTAATTCATCCAATCAACCAATTGGACCATTCTATTATACATGGCATCATTCACTTCCAACCCTTCATCCTCAATGAATTTATAAATAATAAGTAAATTATTCAATGTTAATCTAGCTTGCATACCATATACAAATTCAAAAGGGGACTTGTCAGTAGCCTTTTTCACAATTACTCTATCAGCCCATAAAGCTAGTTTTAACTTAGAATGCCAAGTTCTTTTCTTTTCTTCTAGAGTTTTCTTTAGAATTTGTAGAATTCTCTTATTAGTGGATTCTTTTTTTCGATTAGTTTTTGGGTGGTATGGGGAAGAGTATGACACAAAAATTTCATTTTCATCACAAATGTCCTTAAACTCTTTTGACCTAAAACATAGAGCATTATCCATTATCAATTTCACACGGACACCAAATCTGGTCAGAATATTATCCATCATAAATTCAATTACAACCTTACTAGTTTCTTTCTTGGTAGGAATTTCCTCTATCCACTTTGTGAAGTAATCCATGGCAACCAATATCCAACTATCTCCACCACTATATTTTTATGAAAAATCCCCAATAAAATCAATTCCCCACATGGAAAAATGTGCCTCATCCACTACTAGATTTAACAACAAAGAACCTGAATACTTTATCTTGGAAGCAAATCTCTAACATACTTCACACTTTTGTACAAATTTGAAAGAATCTTTAAATAAACAGGGCAAAAAATAACCACCCTTAGGATCTTGTGGGTAGTAGTCTTAATAGAATAATGTCCACCACATACACCAACATGCATCTCTTTTAAAAACTTTTCATCCTATCATTCATCTGAGCACAACAAAAGTACATCATTTCTATCTTTTAAATATAAATCTCCTTGTACTAATGTGTATTTTTGGGCTTGCGACCTGAGGGTTCATTTTTTATTATCATTCATGTTGGCCCAATGTTAAGATAATGGAAAGGGTGTGTACTGAGAGGGGAGGGGTGAATTAGTACCCTTAAAAACTTTTATTCAATTCCTTGTTTTCACTGTACTATATAAACCAACTGAGTAGATTGCTTATTCCAAACATATAGTATCAATGCTGAAATGTAAATGCATCTAAAATAAACATAACACATACAAAAAATTAAGTACTCATGACACTAGTATTTTGGTATCGTAGAAAACCTCTATTAGAAGGTAAAAACTATGGTGGGGATGAGACCCAAAAAACTTCACTACTGCAATAGTAAAGATATTATGTTAAAGCTTTACAAAATAATCACTTATGATGATCTTACCCTATTAGGAGTAACAAAAGTCTGACTAGATCTACCTCACGTAAGGATTTAGCAACACAATCTATGTGTGCACTTAGTTAAGAGATTTACAATAAGACTATTATGTCTACTCTGTTAAGAGATTTAGGTGTCTATTAAAATTGTTAGAGAGTAAAAAAAAGTTGATCTGAAATATATACAATCTAAAAGTTTTTGATACAGATACATTAAGTTCATACAAAACATATCACCTTAATGTGAATGATAATACCTTTTGCTATGTTGTACTCACTAGCCTTGCCTTAGTTCTGTAAACTGATTTATGCAATATCATATTTGTCCTTGAATCCCTTGTCTGATCTCTGATGTCTATAGTATGGTGGCTATTTGATCATTTCTTGATCAACATACATTAAAAAATTTGACATCTATACATTTATATATCAAATGATATGACCTAATTAGGGCTCAACATTTACATCCTTACCCTAAGATCAATGGTTACAAAATTTATATTGATCAAATAAATATAGGAGACATAAAAATTTAATATTGTATATCCATAATTAATGTCCACCTCGATCATGTAAACCGTTATCTAGGTCGGCTCAAAAGTTGTTACTTGGAATAATGTGCCATAAAAAACTTCTATGTGGACTATGTTCCACTCGGTTGATGTTGTTCCTTGGTTTTCGGTTATACTTTTGTAGCTCAGTGTTGTCTGTGCTCGGTATGGTCTATTTTCTCGGGCATCACTATACTCGGTTAACTTTGAACGTGATCAGTGCTCTTAGTTAACTCTACACTTTGGTGATAGTTACTGATTGTCTTCTGTTGATCCTATCAGTGACTATCCATTATGTCTTCTTGATAACTAATGACAACTTCAATGTGCAATTGGAGTAACATCCTCACCCTTTGGCATTTGTATCAAAAACTTAGAACTGTACATAATAGTATACATAATCACTTCCCCTTTTTACATGCTTCCCCTTTGTATATACTTAGTATATGTATATAAATATCTTGATTATACATATGTATCCCCTTTACTATACATATATACATATATTTCCCCCATTTTTTGAAATTAATGACAAAAGGCGTAGAACTTACAGTTTGTCAAAAATATTGGGACGAGCATTCTTTAGAGTTTCCAATAATTTCTCCCATTCCTCCTTTAAGTGTCCGAGGGTGAGTAGCTCTAATTGTAGCTGGGCATGCATATCATATGTGTTGTTTATTACTGATAAATATGGGGTGGAAATGAGATTCTTTTCCATAGTCACACATTTTTGCATCATTGCTAAATGCAGTAGTAAATCCACTTGGAGCTCAGTTACTTGCTCTCTAATTTTTTCCTCTTCTTTCTTTAAGTCATGTCTCAACCACTGATTTTGAAGTATCTTCTTATAATGCATTTGTAATGCATTTGGCTCAGTTGATAGAGTCTGTGTACTAGCCTGTAGATCTTGATCTATTTTCTTGAGTTTTTCACTAATCTCGGTAGTGAAATGGTCTAGTGTGCATAACTATTGTAGAATAGTAATGGATTGGGATATGATAGTTTCTACACCATTTATTTATTCTAACAAAGTTACCTTATGTACTGTCACTTCCTGGTTGATCTTCTCTGTAACCTTGTATTGGATCTCCTTCTCTGATCTTTCTTCTAGTTTCTGCTGGCATCGATATCAATATTATCAATGGCCTCTGTGAGTAGCTCAAGTTGTTCCAATATGGGGGATCATTCATCAATGTTCATATCCGGTACAACTTGCATTAATATATCCTTTTCTTTTTCTAGCTTTGTGCATGTTTTTCTCCTAGTCTAAGCTTTTCTTGTGCAACTTTTATGGTGGCAAGTTCACCATATTTTTTTAGTGTTTTCGGATCAAGTGTCTTAGGATCCCATTCAGGAATCTCTATAATTTCATCTAAGGTAACTGGATCCTTTTTTCCTCTATTCTTCTTCTTATTCTTCTCCTTACCTTGAATACTTGATGATGGTGATAGTGTGAGAGTAAGCTAAGCCTTTTGCTCAGTTTCTAACTTTGAGTGCTCGGTACTCGGTGTGACAACTTGTTTAGGTGCCTCGGTAACTAACCTTGTGTCGGTAGTAGATGTATCTACTATTTTTTCAGGAGTCTCAGTCTTACCTTCACCTTTCTCTTATGTAGCATCAGTGGTATCTTTTTGTGTATGACCTTATGTCATCCCACCACTATGCTTAGTGTCCTTACCGTGATCTGCACCCTTATCTTAGTTGTATATGTTTCCTACTTGGGTTTCTTTTGTTGTGTTTTGGTATCCATCTCAATTGCTTGGACCATAATAGGTAACTGGCCTGTGTAGTAGCTCGGGCAGCCTATGATGTATCATATTCATCAATAGTCTCAGTTTCTCAAATAGATTCATCTTCCTTGACCTTTTCATCTAGATCTCCCTTGGCTACATGATTGATTATGATATCCGAGTGACCTAAGTTAGTCAGGAAATCAGGAATACCATCTAACACATTATCAACTATTGCATCATCAATTTTCATGGGTTTTGTACTTGGTCTAGTTGATGCAACATCAGTTACTTCCTTAGTATCCTAGATAACCTTAGGTGGATTCAGAAATTCACTCAAAATTTTGGTGCTCTCAATATCCACTTCCTCCATATTACCTTGTAGGATATTCAATTTTTTTTTTTTCTTAGGAAATTGCTTTGTATATTGTCTCATTATATTATGAATTTCCTCAAATGTGCACTCAGATTTTATAAGTGTGAGAGTTGCTTCTCTCATCTATTTACCAGTTTGGAGTGCATAAGACCATCTCAATGATATTATATCATATAGTTCTGATGGTATAGAAGTAGAAAATTCAACTAGAACTTGTTTAAGGTTAATCATCATCCCTATAATTGCTTCTTCAAATTTACCCTTGTTCTCGTTAGACAAATTAGAGTATACTTGTATCTTCAGATGTGTCAACTATCTGGTTGTCTTGATTGTCTCTTTAATCTCATCAATACTTTGTAATGGTCTGTTGTGAACAACCTTGAATTGTTCTGGATTCTCATCAAAATCATCCTTGTCATCTTTGTTTTGCACATATCTCTTCCATTGTCTTGGTGCAGTAGTAGTCCCCTTCTACTTCCTTTTTTGGTATATAAATTTTGATGAGGGCCTTGTAATTTTTACTACACCTTTCTTCAAAGGTGGTGAGTCACTAGTCACCGATTGTGATCTTGTTTGTGGTGGAGATATAGTCTTTGTGCATTTTCCCTTTTTGTCCTTGGATTCCTCAACTGGTGTGTCATCAAACTTGGTGGCATTAGTGTCATGATCTGGTTCAACTTCTTGACCATCTGAGGTCTTCTGCTTAGTTTCTTCTTCAGACTTACCCAATTCCTCATATGTGATAGAAAGTTTCCTCTTTAATGTTTTCAAAATCTTAGTATTTTTCCGATCGAATTGTTGTACTTGTAACTAAATTTGTATACAGGTCTTTTCCTTATCACAGGTGTCAAATATCATGGCAGATTTCTCAACAGGCTCATTTAAATTTTTTTCAATAGCCTATGTAGAAACATCAATATTCAATTCATAATCCATTGGAGGTAGCCAAGTATTCCTCGGATTTTTTGCTTTGATTAATTTTGTGTTTGTTTCATATTCAAAATAGAAATTGTCTATGTATTTTTCAACTAGTTGTAGTGGAATTCAAGATCTCTTTTCCATTCTAGCCATAATTTTTGCAAAATATTCATTCATTATAGGCTCACAGTTCTGTTCTAGACTAGTGATCATTTCATCTATTTGTACAGTAACCGGTCTATCTGTCTTCCACTTAACTTACCAATTGATGGAAAGAAATTTTGAATGTAGAAGAATATGCATAGCAATAAGGAACTGAACTTACATGTATTTGTCTGTGTGGACCTGATGGTTCTCATATTCTCCTCTAATTACTTCTGCAATAGCTCAGAAAGATCAAGTTGTAGACCTTTCTTGACTATCTTGTAAGCTATATCAATAAATTGACATGGTACACTATTTGGCTTGCTAGACTAAAATATTTTATACCCAATGACATAAGCACTAAATCTCAGTTTAGGATTCTTGATACAGTTGACCTTCAAGCCTCTACCGTCCCACTCAGCTAATGTAATCTTTTTCAACTCGGTTCTCGGTAGGTGTCTTAGGGCTTTGGCTTTGTCACATATGGGATACCCTATTACTGCATGAATGACATCCATGTTTATCTATTTAGGTTCATCTAGCCATAGCTTTCCTTCATGTACCCTAATAAGTACAATGCAAATCCATTCATTCTGAAATACCTTTGGGAAATCTAGGGCATGATTTAATGCTTTAACCTCTAAGTGTTTATGGTCTTCTTTTAGTTTTCTGTCTGTGCATAATGATTTATAAGTAGACATGAGTTCAAAGTCCTGAATTTCTCCAATCTTGCAATGTATGTTGTTAGAAACACTAAGAGGGGGGGGCGGTGAATCAGTGTTTGTCTACTTATCTTTATTTCAGCAATTTGAAACTTAAATCAAATAGATAACAATTGAAGCATAACACAATAAAACATAATACAAGATATGATTACAGGGAAACCTTGATTAGAGGAAAACCCCAGTGGGAATTAGTACCCACAAATGATTGTACTAGTCTAATTAACTTGTTAGAGTTCCTTTTCCCTGTTAGGAGAAGTGTTTACAATGCAAGTACAATGACCCTATTAGGAGTCTTTAAAAAACCCTCTTAAAGGTGAATGGCTCAGTGCCAGACCTCACTGCCCAATATAATGAAGGCTACAACCTTCAGGTAGTAGATATATATTATATCAAAAGACAAATTGTTGTAATGACATTGTTGTCTGATCAGTTCTATTTATGCACTGATGCTTTAATCTCTTGAAGACTTCTACTTCATACTAATTTTCTCATATTGATCTTCTGGATATCTTCTCTACTTATTTTTGACTCTCGCACTTCATATAAAATTGCATGTCTAAGTATATATACATGCCTGAATAGATGCGACCAAAAACAAGACCTTAGTCAACCCAATAACAACATACACAATGCTTCTAAAAAATTTGGCTTAAGAATGTTTACATGAGTGTTAAAGACACAATTACAAACATATTATAATAGGCGCATGGCCATTACAAAATAAAATATTATACGCTAATCTAAAATCTGAGGTTAGCTTCATACTCTATTTTCTGAACTACTAGTGGCACTTAATATTGCTATAACTTCTCCATACCATTATACCATACCATGCATGTATAGACTAAGCTTAATGACATATCATAAAGCTTAATTATGGAGGCACATAGTCTAGTTCAATCATACACACATGCGTTGGTGCACTGCTCAGTTGCATATCTCTGTTCTATTCTATCTTTTGTACTTAGCCAATTTATCTTCCAAGTTTACTTGAAAAAACTTCACATGACTTTGTTTCCATAATGAAAACACAAAATTAGTCATATACACCCTGAGTGTCAACTTTCCAAAAATCTCCCCCTTTGTCATTAATGGAAACAAAGGAATGTGGCCAAGTTGCTTAAACTTTGACTTAACAACAAAAAACTATACATCATAACTTTAGCTATATATATCATACTCCTTATATACACTACTCCCCCTTTGAAATTAATGACAAAGGTGCCAAAAATGAAAGACCTATGTACTTACTCAAAGTATACATATGGGTAAGAAATATGAATATTCTTGATCTCTTGCTGTCAAAATGCCTTTAGTGCATCAATAGTCTGAAGATGGGCGCATAATACATATGTGAGCTTCTCTATTTTTGTTAGATCCATGTAGATTGCTTGATCATATGTGACCATGGTTGTATCTATCGATTTGATATTCTCATTCAATACAGCTAAGGAGGGTGCAAGTGCATTTCTTAGTTGGGTCTGCCTGGTCCTTATCTTGCTGATTTCTATCTTGGCTTTTTCAATCTTTTCTATTTGCCCTTGATAGATGTTGTTGCATATGTTGATGTCTTGGGAGGATGTTTCAACTGATTTCCTGATGTTTTCAACCAAGATGTCTACTTCTTCAATCTTCTTAATGTGCTCAGAAGTGATTTTCCCTCTATCCATACAATTTGCTATCACCTTCCTACCTTTTGCTGCTAACTTCTTCAGAATTGTTTGACCAATATTCAATGAGTTTAGATCTAACTTGAAGTTCTTTATTAGTTCATCCAATATTTCCCTTTTGTACTTATCCTCTACAATTTTATTAGCTGAGTCTACTAAACTTGTGAAGTTTTCTTTGAAGCAAGTTAGGATGCTGTCAACATCATCCACTGACTGAATATTTGCCAATTTCTTCTATGTTGGCACTAGATTATTCAAAGTGTTTACTGACTCCAGAAAGAGAGGGTTTCTCATAACTTGTTTCTCTTTGGCTTTCTCCATGGCTAATACACTAATTTTAATCAATTCTTCTTCTCCCCATGCATCTAGGTTTGTTGAGTCGGGGGTCAAGCTTGACAACAATGATACTGATGGTTTGATAGATGGAGTGAATATAGCATTTTGACTATCCATATATTCACTTTTCACTGGGATCTTCATAGAGGGTGGTTCATTAGGTTCATCCTTTGTCTCTTCATCTTTTCTTGTTGTTTCATCTACATGGAATTGTTCTTGCTGCAAAGAAGTATTATCAGTGCATACCTTCTCAGCTTCTTCAGTACTTACAAATGCTTCCTCAAACTTATTTAAGTCATTTTCTGAGGCTGACATGGTGATCTCAAAATCATTGATCACAATGGTTTCATCTGAATCCTTGAATGTATCAAAGGGTGTTGTAACTTTGGTCGTTGAATCATATAGACCTTGTTAATCTCTTAGTTTTTGTTGATTATTTAGTGTCCACACTTAGTCATTTATCTAGGTAGTTTTGGTTGGCCACCACTGTAGCCAAGCTAAACAGTATAGGTCGAGCTACTCGAAAAGTCATTTCTAAGCGGAGTAGATCATAGATGTCAAGCTACCTGGAAAGTTTGTGCCGAGCTACCTGGCAAGTCCGTGCCGAGCAACATGAGTCATTAGTGCCGATCAAGACACTTTTGATGTGAATGTTAGGAATGTTAGTTATTCCTAGGTAAACTATTTTGGGCCAACATGGTTGAGCATTTAATACTTTCAACATGATAAATATGCATTTAATTATTTGATCCTAATATGTGGCATGTAACCAATAAGAAAATTGGAATGCCTAGGAGACATAAGCCTTTTATTTTTTATCATTGATCTAGATCTATTCGCCAAATTCGAAGAGTATAATAAGATTTCTTCTTACCCTAATTTATAGAGATATACATAGCACAAAGAGAAGGTGTATACATACATGAGAGATGTGTGAAGGGTTGTTTTGACAACAAGCATATATCTAACATAGTGGAAGAGCAGTGAGAAGTAGAGTAAGACATATCAGATTATAAGATTAGAGAAGGCATTGTAAAGAGGAGATCTGTTATCAGCATCAGAGTGCACATCGAAGGATCAGCATTTGAGAAATTCTAACAAGTGTATTATGTGAAATCTCTTAATATAGTGGTTCTAACAGACCTTTATAAATCTCTTAGCCGAGTGCTTACTTTACTGTAAGTTGAAATCCTTTTACAAGGTAGATTGTAATGATCTTTAGCTCTTCACTGGGCATACCTTTAACCAGGTAGATCACCAGAAGTGATCAAACTTTTTTAGCCCTAACAAGCACACTTTATTGCTATAGTAGTGAAGAATTTGTGGGTGTCATCTCCACCCTAGTTTTACCTATTTGGGTTTTTGGGTTACCAAATTATGTGTATTATGTTATTTATTTACTGTCATGGATGCTACTAGATGTTAGATCAATTTCATATATGTATGTTTGTGGATCAGTTTGTTTTAAAGTGATTAAAGTTTAAGATCTGATTCACCCACTCTCAATATATTTATTTCCCATTATTGGATTTCCAACAATTGGTATCAGAGCTCAGTTCTCCCATAAGAAGTTTTAATCAGCTTGAGAGTACAGATCTTGAGATGGAGATTTACAAATTGGGTAAATTCATTGAGAATCAAAAGATTGGCATTCATCTAGATTTACATCAGCTTGAGATAGCAAGACAGGAATTAAAGAAGTCCCTAATATAGAGAAAATATTTGGCCAAACAAATTAATGATACACATTATCATGAAGAAGACACTGCTAATCTATTTCAGAATGGAGACTATTGAGAGCGATGCAAAAATTGCAGATCTATTGGAAAAGAATAATCCACTATGTGAAGAAGTTAGAAATCTGAAAAGAGAACAAGAAACACAAAGAGTAAGACTATGTGAGATAATGGAACAAAAGAAGAAAGTTGAAGATGACAAAGTTATGGCTGAAGAAGAAAAAAGAATGTTGACTATCAGACTTGATGAAAGAACACATGATGTAAAAATTATGATAATCAATCAGGTTGATATGGAAAATCAACTGTTACTTGTGAATCAGGAGATCAGTAAGAAAGACATGGAAATTGTGAATCTGAGATCTGAGAACAGTCAATTGAAGGACGAATTAAGATTTGAGAAAGAACTGAATGAAAGGTTGAACAAACCTAATGAATCTTTGACTCATTTTGAGAACTTGATGGAAGCATCAAGGAGATCAAAAGATTATTCTGGGTTAGGCGACACTGAACAAAAAACATCTACTGAGAAAGGAGAATCATCTAAGATTGGTGAAAGGAGGAATGTAAAGACAAAGAAAAAAAAACCTATATGCCACCACTGTGGAAAATATGGACACACAACAAACATCTGTCGAAGCATGAATGGTAAGTCCAATCCCAAACCTAACTTTAATGGTTATTGTTTTAACTGTAAAAAGTTTGGACATCAAGCACATGAATGTAGGAAAGACAAGCAATGCACCTCCCACATCTAGACTCAATGGTAATTATTATAACTATCAGAAATATGGACATAGAGCACAAGATTGTAGATCTAAGGCTAAACAACAATGGACATCAAAGACACAAGCAAAAGTACCAAGGAAAGGTAACACTTACAATTGGGATTACAACACATGGCATAGTTGTCATTATTATGGTAAGTATGGACATGTTCCAAAAAACTACATAAGGA
>MU226019.1:261357-273144 GCA_018584345.1 Thuja plicata
GTGTGTTTTCACAAATTCTCATGTCTATTTTTAGTAGTTAGAACACACTTCGGTTGGTGCTTAAAATGAATCATTGTCTTGCGTGATTGAAGTGTTTTCTAGATTGTAATTCCAAGAACTACATGAACATATCCTCTCCCCTTTCCTTTATGGATCTTGGGTGTAAGAGAAATTCATGTGATTCTTGTAGAGTGGCTACCTCCCGAGAGCTTTAGCAGAGCCGGTGAGAGTGGATGCCCAACTCGTAACAGGCTAAATCCAAGCCCTTCCGAACCAGTGTACACAAAATGCTATTGTGATTAATGTCACAATAGATAGGTGTGAATTTGTTGTGGCAACCAAAATATCCTCTAGTACCCTAGTAGTGCATTAAAGTCTCGACATTGTTAAGGTGAAAGCCTTGCTTTGAAAGGATTGGGAGAGCCCCCTTAATTGGGAAAATGACTTGATCACAACCACCTGAATGGATGTCCTTACTACAAACTATTGTTCTAGTTTCCAAAAACCCTCTATCTATTGGCATGGAAGGTCAGAGACTGACTAAGACACCCCACACTCTTACGGCTCTTAGTAGAGACAACATCCCTTTGGGAAGAAATTCCTTTGGGGTTCGAAGCTTGGTGTGCCTAAGAAGTGAGTGCACATGTAAGGAGGATCCCATGCCTCCAAGCTTCTAAGTTGTCTGCTAAGAGTAGGCGTAGCTGAACTTCAGTTCAAGTGGGGATTCAATAGATACTATCATGGCTATCCTAGGATTGTGATGTTTCTATTTTGGTACTACAAACATTCTTTTTAATGTGTTTTGCATGGGTGTATCATTTGAACAATCGAAACAATCATCAAAACACACAAACTGTCAAACTTGAACATGTCCAAAATGATCTGTAACTCAAACTATCTGTCACAAAATAGCATGATTTTATCTTATGAAACATAATCTAGTCTTAACTATCTAATTCTCTAGACTTTCATTTGTCAAAATTGCATAGTTTCACACAACATTCTACCATCTTCTCATCATTATCTGAGAAACTTCACGTGATATGTTGAAAATCTTCACGCAAAATTTTGCAATATTGCTGTCATTTTTTCACCAGTCTGTTATCAAACTTCACACAGGACTGCATAGTTTTGTGTACACCTGTGAGAATCTTTGCGTGAGAATGCACTTCTTCGCGTGATTGTGAAGCTTTTTTTTTTCAAAATAGCATGCTAATTCCTATCTTTCAAGTGTACTTCTACCAAATCTAGTCTCTGATCTGGGTTTGTTTATCTACCCTCTATCTTCACACAGTCTAAAACTTGGTTTCTTGGGTTGAGAATTACATGATTCTTTCTTAAACTGGTCTTGTCTCATATCTTTTGGTCTCTTTCATCTGTGTCATCATGCCTTGTGTCACAATAGTCATCTCTTTGCTATTCTAGCCTCATCTCTGACAATTTGCACCAAGGATACTTCACCTTTTGGCACTTTCTCTACATTTACTTTGAGATTGTTTCAAGTTTGTTCCTAGTTCACATCCCTTGTACAATCTTTGTCTATAACTGTCACAACTCATAGTGGAAAAACATTCCTTTCAATCAATAAAGACAAATATGTGCTTTCCACACCATTGTTGGCTACATCTAGTGAGGAATCATCTCAATCTCCTTCTTTGGTACTTTGACCTTACATCAAATTGTCATTTCTAGTGTATTTTATTCAGGTTTGAAATCCTTTGTTCCAAGAGGAACCAAATTCTGAAAACACTCAACCTTCTCATACTGAATCTTTACACATTGAACCCTTGCATTCTAGCAAGATGGTAGATCATGACCAATCAGGTGAACATAGTAGAGATGACCTCTCTAAAACTAGGGGTAAATTCCTTTTTCAAGACCCCCCAATGATGAGGAAATGGAAATTATCCAAGTAGATATCATGAATGCTCGTGCCAATAAATATTTCCGCAGGATGATGGAAATTCTCCTAGTTGAGGAAAAAGAGAAATACCTTCTCAAACTAGCCAATCAAGGGGCTAAGTTACCCTCCAACTACAATGTAGAGGCACTTGTCACTAAAGAGGAAGAAATCAAAAAATCTAGGTTACACAAACAAGTCCAAAGTATGCAAGAGAAACTCTCTCAACTCTTGAAGGAGAAAGAAAAACCTACTACACAATTCACACTGGAAAGCATTTGTCCTTTCCCATTTGAAAAGAGTCTATGCATGCCTCCTTTTCCCAAAGGAGTTGAACTTCCCAAATATGATAAATACTTGGGTACATCTGATCCCCAAGATCATTTGAGAGAGTTTTGTGCTCTCTCTATGGAGTTTATGCATGACAAAACCTATCTCATGTGTCTCTTCCCACGTAGTTTGGGAGGGTCAGTTATGGAGTGGTTCTGTAGGCTACCAAATGGCATCAAAATTTTTGATGAAATTGCCAATTTATTTCTACAACACTATTCTCACAACATCCAACATCTAGTTCATATCCTAAATCTTTGCAACTTGAAACAAAATCATGGGGAATCCTTCTTGGCATTTCTCCAAAGATGGAGACAACTTTATACATGATATTCTCACAAGATACACGAATCTGAAAAGTTGGACATCTTTCTTGACAATATTCTCCCCAAATTTGGGTATCAAGTACAACTGCAAGGTCCTCTAACCTTTTATAACATGATTAAGCAAGCTGTGAGAATCGAGACATTTATGACCAAGAAAGGAGAATTGAACTTACACAAGGAAAATAAACAAGGGTCTTCCTCTTCAAGCAAAGATAAACCGAAATTTCCCAAAAAGAACCAAAATGTTATGAATGATGGAGTTATAGAGTTTGTGAATCCCAAGCCTTCCAAGGCTTCCTTTAATCTCACTACCATGATGCAAGTAGCCAAAGCCACTAAATAGGCTACGACAGATTCCAAACCGAGTACTTCCCGATTTTATGGATCTAAACCTTGGGCTCCTAGACCGAAGCATGAGTTCACTCCTTTAGAAGAACCTCTTGATGTGGTTTATAAGACTCTCTTGGACAACCATTTACTCACTCCACTAGATAATTCACGACCTTATGGTCCGCAACCAAGACCCTCTTGGTGGAATGAATCCGCTTATTGTGATTTTCACCAAAGCAAAGGTCATAAAATGGCTACTTGTCTTAAATTGTGGCATAAAATCTAGGATCTCATCGATAGTGAGGTTATTGCTATGGGAGGTCACAAAAAGAACTCTGATCACCAAGCTTTCAAAGACCCATTTCCTCCTCATAGAAAAGGTGAATCATCTAAAGGCAAAAATACAAATGCCAAGGTCAACTATACATACACCAATAATGACAATGTCATTAATATGGTTGAACCTGTTGATACTGAATATTGTAACATCATCATTCCCAAGGGAAGGGAAGATACTCCCAAGCCCAAAACACATTTCATATTACAAGGGTCTATGCCTCAGTCTTCCGAACAAGAATAGTCTTAGGTTAGTGCTATTGTTGACACTTGATCTCACACTAAGATCACCCTCAAAGGCCCTGACCCTTCTATGTCTACATCAACACAACCTATAGACAAAGCTAATGTTGGCTCTACCAATAAGAATCCAAAATTGGGTTCCTCATCTAATGCTTCCAATTACAACATTCTCGATCAATTACAATGTACTAATGCCCAGATCACTATTTTTGAGCTGCTAAAAATCTCCCCTGCTCACAGGGAAATCCTAGACAAAGCCCTCACCGAGGAAAATATCCCAAAATGTCTTGATCTCAACTAGTTTCAATCCATGGTAGGTCACTTGACCTCCTCCCATTACTTTTCTTTCTCTGAGGAAGACGACCATTATTTGAGTCACCTGCATAATAACCCTCTACACATTGAAGTCATGATTGGTCCAAAGCGTGTTTGTTGTATTCTCATAGATAACGACACTGGCCTCAATATTTTCTCTGCTAGCTTCCTTACTAAGTTAGGCTATGGCAAAGACTGCATTGATGCCTGCAAAAAGATTACTATTAAGGCCTATAATGAAGAATAACATAAATCTAAGGGGCTAGTTGTGTTTCCAATCAGAGTTAGCCCTATTGAACGAGATGTTACCTATCAAGTGCTTGACATTCCTTTGGCATACAATATTCTGTTAGGAAGGACATGGATCCATGAAATGCATACTGTCCCTTCAACGTACCATCATTACATTAAGTTCCCATTCCAAGGATCTGAAGTGACTATACCCACTAATACATGCTATGATTGTAATGCCCTAACAAAATCGGCTGACATCTTTGTGCCTACCAACAGAGAATCTATTGAGCTCCTTGAGACTAAATTAAAAGAAATGGAAAAGAGTTTGACACTCAAAGAAACTAACATGGGAGGAATCAGATTGAACCTATGATATCTGTTACATCTCTGCCTTTGTCTCCACATTCTTTTGGGAGACCTTCTGAGAGCACTAAACCTTCTACGGTTCCTCCTCCAACAAAGTATGGTGGTACCTTTGTACAAGCCACGGTACCATTAGAAGAAGAAGTTGGAAACAAAGCTATCAAAGCTTGGAACTATAAAGGAGAAGACACCTTTGAAAAAAACACTACACCTTGTGACATAAAACCTGATCAGTATGGAAAAGGTCTATCTATTATACAATGTTTTGGCTACAAAGGAAATGGTCTTATAGGTGTGAGTCATAAGGGATTGATCACACCACTTGAAGCTATTGGTCATAGAACACATGACTCTACAGGTATAGGCTTCAAGAAACTCACATTTCAACTGGGGATAAACAAGTCTGTACCTTGATCAGATGAACAACCAATACCTGAAGAAACATCTAAAACTGAAGAATCTGAAGATAGTTATGAGGAGGATAGTTTTCCTTGTTCTATTCCTCCAGACCTGGCAGCATTCTTTGCTGAGCCAGATGACTTTATACCGCATGTCAGTACAATATAAACTGAAAGTGACTTTGATGACACAACTTCACTTGCTCCATTAACCTATGAGGAGTGGAAAGAAATAAAAACTATAAATCTAGGTCATCAGGGTGATTTATACATACCACCACACTTTCAAGAACAGTTTGAACAAGAATCCTAGCCACTTCTCACTACACATTTAGCAAATGATGCTACAAATGCTAATGAGGTACCTAGGTCAAAAGGTTCTCATTTTACCATAGTAGAGGTTCTAGGTAGAACTCATCCAAACTGGGGACAAAGGGTTGATTTCATTCATGTTCTTGATATGACATCCAATGATGAAACAGACTCTCATGAGTATGAGTTTGATGATTTATCATATGCCACCTCTGATAGGGATATAGATACAGTTCACACATATGAAAACCTTCTCAAAGTAGGTAAAGGGTCTAGTGTAAGGTCAAATGAGTCTGACTCCATAGCTGTTAATGTGTCATCTACTACGGTCACTAGGAATCAAAGGAATTCGACTATACCTCTAGATGAGATCACTTTAGGTCTCGACTTTCTTGTCCATGCTTTTGATGATTATACCATGAATGCACTTGAACATGTCACTTCTCTTTCACTTTTCCATCCTGAGCTTATAGACTAGAACTCTACCTCCCCATCTAATGAAGTCCTTACATTCTAGAATGATTATGCTCTTGCTTGTTACCTCCACACTGTCGAACCTATAACGTCATCCACTAGCAAAGAAAGTGTAAACATGACTGAGGCTGATATCAAGTATCTTAGTCACAAAATCAAAAGAATAAAAAATAGGTTCTCTGATGGTGAAAACCACATTGTGGCAATATCAGAGCCTAAAAGGTCAAAATAAAGGACGTATCTAAGGGTGAAAACCTCTTTGAGGTGCCCAAGGATGAGATACTTGATGCACTTCCGAGTCATTTCTAGGAACGATCATCTGTGCTTATTGAACCAACTCAACCAATCAACTTGGGTACAGAAGCTGAACCTCAGATCATTCACTTGGCACAATCACTATCTGAGGCAGAAAGAGAGGAAACCACTACATTCTTTCAGAGCAAAAAGATAAAATTTACATGGAAATATTTAGACATGCCAAGATTAGACCCTAATCTAATCATGCACCATTTTTCCATTGCACCAGGCATCAAGCCCGTCAAGCAAAAGCTTTGAAAAATGCACCCACATGTGGCTCTACTTGTCAAAGCTGAATTGGAGAAACTTCTTAAGGCAGTATTTATCAAATTAATTGACTATGCAGAATGGATCTCTAACATTGATCCAATATAAAAACATGATAAATCTATCCAAGTCTATACAGACTTCAGAGACTTGAATCTGGCATGTCCTAAGGATGAATTTCCATTGCCCAATATTGATATGATTTTAGATATGAAAACAAGGTATGCAATGTACTCACTAATGGATGGTTTCTCTGGCTATAACTAGATAAAGATCATGCCAGAGGACCAAGAGAAAACTTCTTTCACATGTGCATGGGGCACTTTCTATTGGAATGTCATGCCCTTTGGACTCAAAAATGCTAGTGCTACATATCAGAGAGCTTTCACTACTATATTTCATGACATGATACATAAAACAATGGAAGATTATGTTGATGACACTCTAGCTAAGAGCATGCACTAAGAGAAACATCTTCCAGATCTAGGTCCTATACTAGATCACATAGAACAGTTCAGTCAGAGGCTCAATCCTAAGAAATGTGCATTTGGTGTAACATCTGGAAAATTGTTTGGTTATATCATCTCTTCAAAAGGCATCGAAGTGGATCCTACAAATGTACAAGCTATCATGGAAATACCACCACCAAAGAATATCAAAAAAATGAGAGGACTTCAAGGCCAACTACAGTCTATCTAGCACTTCATCTCACAACTAGCAGACAAGTCACAACCACTCACCAAGACTTTACACAAGCGTGTGACTTACCAATGGAGCAAAGAATGTGATGAGGGGTTCCAAAAAATTAAACAATATCTTGCGAACCCGCCAATCTTGATGCCTCCTATTCATGGGAAGCTGCTTATACTTTACATCTCTACTACAGATACATCATTGGGTATTCTATTGGCTCAAGAAGATTAGCACAAAAAAGAAAGGGCTATCTATTAAATTAGTAGAACTCTGGTCTCATATGAAACAAAATATTCTGTTATAGAGAAGGCTTTCCTTGCAGTGGTATTTGCTTCACAAAAACTGTGACACTACATGCTGGCTCATACTACGTGCCTAATTGCTAAAATTGATCCTGTAAAATATTTTCTCAGTAAAGCTACCCGCATAGGTAGAATAGCTAAATGGGTCATTCTTCTAAGTGAATTTGATATTTAGTATGTAGAAAGGAAGGCCATTAAGGGACAGGAAATTACAAATCAATTGGCAGAATCACCTCTAGTAGATCATCAACCATTGCACATTGAATTCCCAAATGAGTCCATATTACTTCTCACACATTGATCCTGGACTATGTTTTTTGATGGTTCATTTACCCAACAGGGGTCAGGTGCTAGGATACTATTCATTACACCTCAAAGGTACTCTTTACCAAAAGCATATAAGATGTTGTTTCCTTGTACACACAACATTGCTGAGTATGAAGCATTAATCAATGGTATGAAGATCGCCCTTGAGTGGCAAGTAGATGAACTCAATGTCCTTAGAGATTCACAGTTAGTGATCAATCAAGTAAATGATATCTATCGGAAAAAGGATGACATGTTGGTGCCTTATAAACGGTTGGTTGATGACCTAAAAAAGTATTTTTCTCACATCGAATTTCAACAAGTTCCAAGGGCAGATAATAAAGCAGCAGATGCCATGGCTACTCTTGCTTCCATGCTACAGATGCCAGAACATTATTTTTGACATGAATTCCTAGTGGAGATGTTATGCTACCTAGCCTATGATTCCCCTAAATCTCAAATGATCTATTATGTCATTGGACATGACTCATCTTTCTACCATCATATCTTTTCCTACCTTCATGACCAAATTATTCCGAACACTTACACCCAGAATGAGAAACATCACTTAATCCATAGTGCTTCATGGTTTGTCATCATAGCTAACAACTTGTATAGGCATGGTCTAGACAGTACCCTTCTTAGGTGTTTAGAACCCGATGAGTCCAAATGTGCATTAGTAGAGGTGCATGAAGGCATTTGTGGGTCTCACTCTAATGGCCTGTCGTTGGCCCGTAAACTTATTAGAGCTAGTTACTATTGGCCAGATATGGAAAAAGAAGATACACAGTTTGCTAAGTCTTGCAAATAGTGTCAACTACATGGAAATCTTATTCATGCTCCAGCCAAGGAGCTCATTCCCTTCATTGCTTTCTAGCCATTTCAACAATGGGCCTTTAACTTGGTGGGTCAGATTTATCCCTCATCCTCAAATGGACATAAGTTCACAATCACAACTACAGACTATTTTACCAAGTGGGTAGAGGCAGTCCCTCTCACCATTGCCAATGGAAAATTAGTAGCTATGTTTATTCTCAACTACATCATCTGCAGGTATGGTGTACCCTCAGCAATAATCACTAATAATGGGAGAAATTCAAAAATAAGGATTTGACAGAGCTATGCTCTAAGTTTAAAATTACTCAGCATTGGTCTTCCATCTATTATCCTCAGGGTAATGGACAGAAAGAAGCATCAAAAAAGATAATCCTTAAAATCCTGCATCACACACTGCACAAATATGGATGAAATTGGCATCTCCAGACCAATCCAGCTCTTTGGGCATACAGGACAAGCATAAGAACACCAACATGGGCTACTCCCTATGCTTTGGTTTATGGAGCAGATGTTGTGTTACCAATTGAGGTTGAGATTCCTTCTTTGTGAGTCTCTCTAAAAGGCCTCATTACTGATGATGATAATAGAATATCTCAGCTAAAAGAGCTAGAACTACTTGATGAACATTGGTAAGTGGCATTCGATCACCTTAGAGAATATCAGAAAAGGATGTCCAAGAGCTATAACAAGAAGGTTAGACCAAGGGATTTCCAAGAGGGTGACCTCGTTCTGAGGGACAACCCTAAGAATCAACAACATTGGATCTAGAAAGGAAAATTTGAACCAAATTGGCTTGGTCCATATGTTGTCATGGCAGTATTTAGGTCTGGCACCTATCAAATTTCTACTACTGAAGGAGAGAAACTCAAAGAGCCCATAAACTCTCTTCATCTAAAATGGTTCTATAGCTGAGACATCTTCAGTATGCTTCTGTATATAGTAAAGTCCTAAAAAAATTCTAAAAATCTGAAAAATTCCTGAAAAATTATCATCTTAGTGAAAACCTAGCAATAGGCGCTTTGATGTATCTCCAAAAAAATTATATATTCCAAAAATACAAAAAAAATAAAAATTGAAAAATACCAAAAAGAGAAAAAGTGAAATGGTGCCATTGATGAAAACCTGGCAAACAGGCGTCATGGTAGAAAAAAAAAGAATTTCTACCAAGAAGGTGAAAACCTGGTAAACAGGTGCCTCTTGTTCCACAATGCTATATCTATTGCAGCACCACTTGGCTTTACGCATTTTCTTTCCTGCCTTGCTGCTTTCCTACTTTCCTACTTGCATTTGCTTTTCTGCATGCTTTTAGTTTCCCGTCAAGACACCAACTTACATGGATTGAAATTGGTCATACTCTTAGGGAAACCCTCCTGGTCTAGGGGACACTATCTTATCACCTTTTGGGATCTTCTTCACGACAGTCACCAGTAGTTCTCACTATATCTTCCTACTGTCGCTTAGCTTATACTGAGTTCTCTCTTCTTGAGAATCTCCCTAACATCACTCACCAGTGGTTCTCACTACATCTTCCTACTAATGTCTAGCTATTCCTATGATCTCTTCACTTGAGCATCTCTCTCATGTCAGTCATCAATGGTTCTCACTGCATATGCCTACTGATGTCTAGCTAGTCCTATGATCTCTCCTCGAGACTCTCTCGCATCAGTCACCAGTGGTTCTCACTGTGTCTGTCTACTATCGCTGTACTATTGAGATTGCTCGCATCCATTACAGTTGGAGTTTGTGCTCAAATGCTCTATCTATCAATACTTGGTCTTGATGATTCTTTGCTTTAGTTTGTACATAGATTTTGGTCACTTTTGTGACACTCTGGTTCCTTTGCGAACCCTACTAACTTGACATTGATTCAGTGGCATACGCTTGGGGGCAACCAAATCTAGTTCATCCTTGCAACCTACATAAAGTTAGTCATCGTTACTTTGGGGCATGGGTCCCCCATTTGATCACATCTTTGGTTTACACCTGAGTCAGTAATCTTGTCACTTCTCAAGGACAACTCACTACTGACACAAACTAGTGTTTTTTAACACCACCATAAACAGTGTTTTTCAACACTATGTTTGGACACATTTGTATTTTCAACACACATCGAATATCTCAAATGTAAACATCTATCGATAACAATCAAACACAATGCACTCACAAGCACAACGGTGTTTTTCAACACCTCTAAACATGAACATATTCAAAAACTTTGAAACTGAGTGAGCTATGATTGAATCTTTCTTTGTATGTTGTTTGTTCTCATGAATTTCATTGACATTTTCTTTGTCTACTTCTTGTTGGTGTAGTCCCGATGATCCGACAACGTCAAATGAATAGGGTGTATGTGATAAGAGCTCCTGCATTAAGGTGGAATAGCCTCACATCCCTTGATCTTGTTTATTTGTATGCCATGGTGAGGTCGGTATTGTCTCCTTGACTATTATTGCTTTGTTTGTTTATGCACAATCGCACTCATGGTTATCTTGCCTTTGAATGCCTCAATACTGGTGTACTCTTGCAAAATTAAACTGAAAAAAATGTTCAAGTCATCTTGGCTTTTGTACCCTAGTGCTTATGTTCATTTCCTACATTTTCTCTGATGAAAGTCATATTCATATCCTTATGGTTGCATTGTGGTGCTAGTAAGGGTTGTATCGACTTCAATGTTCCAAAAATGCTCAATGATGATGATTTTACAATGGGTCTCACAACCATGTCCTAGAATTGCACTTTCTGTTATTAATAACTGAGAGCGGGGGTGAATCAGTGGCCTTAGAAATTTATCCAATTTAAACATTAATCCACCAATCAATACTTCTCAAATTATTAAGTCCCTACAAGATGTATGCCTTTGAAATACTTGAAACAAATAACTGTCTGTCGGTTTACCTTGTCTGTCCTTATTCTCCTTGATAACTGATAAGCAGTAAACTGTATTTACCGATACTCAGTAAATATGCAGAGTATACCATTCAATCCATAAATGCATATGTAGAATGTAAAACAATAAAGTAATAAACCATACACACATAAGACAAGGATTTTAACGTGGAAACCCTGTTAAGGGAAAAAACCACTGAGACTAGTACCCCAAATTTTCACTCTTCTGAAGTGAGCCCTGTTAGGAGCCAACCCTGTTAAAGGTTACAAACACACTGTTAAGTGTGACATTGTTAGAGGATTTTCAATACATAGGTTGTTACTAAGTATCTAGCATCTACGCTACCATCCTTGAATCAGTCTCATGACTGTCAATAGGCTTTATACAAATCTGACTACCATCCTTGAATCAACCTCCTTCTTAGACTGTCAATATGTAACACCCCGCTAGGGAACCCAAGAGAGATTAACCTAGAACATGTCACTATGTGTGCTGAATAATTTTTTTTTTAAAGTTAACATAAAGAAACATACAATCATGTGGAAGTGATTACCATTTATACACATGTCTTACACTCACATAGATTACATGACTCAAGGGTCCCATGACGTTGAATTACTTAAAGCAAAACACAACT
>MU226019.1:287384-299735 GCA_018584345.1 Thuja plicata
TAGAATAAATTACCTTTGGTCTGTTCACCGGTACCAATCAGTGTTCCTGATTCATTGAAGATCTTTGCCTTCTTGTTCTCAAATGCTACTTTATGACCTAAATTATTCAGCTAAGAAACACTCAACATATTATAATTCAATCCTTTTACCCAATAAGAATTTTCAAATTTAATCATGTTATTTAGCATTACTGTTCCTTTACCTTCAATTTGACAAGGAGAATCATTTCCCATTCTTACTCTACCACCTTTATAGTATTCAAAAGTGTTAAAATTTTCTTTGTCATCAGTCATATGGTGAGTGAAGCCACTATCTATAATCCAGATATCATTTTTACTAATCTTAGATATGAGTGTAGTTTCTTCATATCTTTCATCTTCATCTGAATCATCCTTCACAGCTACAAACATTATCTCAACATCATCATCTAGTTCGATGTCAGTATCTTCATCTTTGCAAGCAGCTAGATAGCTAGCCTTCTTTCCTTTGTCCTTGTAATCTTGGGTATCACTTCTTTCTGATCGTTGGTAACCTCTGTAATCTTTGTTATCACCTCTATCAGATTTCTTCTCAAAAGATCTGTTATCATTTTTTTCATCTTTTCTTTTAGGACATCTTGCAGTAAAGTGTCCAATCTCTTTACAATTAAAACATACAAGTGGTAACTTGCCTTTGTATTTACCTTTGCCTCTTAGCATTCTTCTTGCCATGAGTGCTTCAATTTCATCTAGATCTTCTTCCTCACTTTCTCTTTCACTGTCTCTTCTAGATGAGTGTCTCTGACTAGATTCGCTTATTCTCACAGAAGACTTGAATGCAGACTCTAAGCTTGGTAAGACACTATTATCAAAATTGTTCATCTCAAATGAAATCAGTCTACCAATCAGGCTATCAAGAGTGACTGTATTATTTTTTACTACTCTCATTTCTTGAATAGCAGAGACTCTAATGGCATATATAGGAAAAAAGGGTTCTTAGGATTTTACTTACCACTATCTCCTCTTCAAGTGTACCTCCAACACCTCGTATAGCATTGACTACTTCTTTTATTCTTGTGCTTACTGTGTGATTTTTTCACCTTCTTTCATTCTAAGATCATCAAAATTTCCTCTAAGGCTTTCTTCCTTGGTTCTCAAAACATTTGCATCACCTCCATGTACAAGTTTCAACTTGTCCCACATTGTCTTTGCATTTTTGCAATCTTTGACATCCTCAAATTCAGCATCAGAGAGTGAAGCTGAAAGTTCTATAACCATGCAGTTATGTTCATTCTTTACTCTCAATTGATCCACTATCAATGGTCATGTAGGAAACACATATTTAGTATCTAAGTATTGAGTAATATCATTGCCAATACTTGATAAGTGAAGCTTTATCCTACTTTTCCATGAAGCAAAGTTGTCCTTGTTCAACTTGGCCATATCTCGTCTGTTCATCTTGTGATCTTTTGCTTAGGTCTTGAAACCTTCCCTCTAAGAACACAAGCTCTGATACCGATTGTTAGTAATAACTAAGAGGGGGGGTGAATTAGTGGCCTTAGAAATTTATCCAATTAAAACTTTAATCCACCAATCAATACTTCTCAAATTATTAAGTCCCTACAAGATGTATGCCTTTGAAATACTTGAAACAAATAACTGTCTGTTGGTTTACCTTGTCTGTCCTTATTCTCCTTGATAACCAATAAGAAATAAACTATATTTATCGATACTTAGTAAATATGTAGAGTATACCAATCAATCCATAAATGCATATGTAGAATGTAAAACAATAAAGTAATAAACCATACACACATAACACAAAGATTTTAACATGGAAACCCTGTTAAGGGAAAAACCACTGGGAAATTCTTCTAAAGTGAGCCCTGTTAGGAGCCAACCCTATTAAAGGTTACAAACACACTATTAAGTGTGACCTTGTTAGAGGATTTTCAATACATAGGTTGTCACTAAGTATCTGGCATCTACGCTAACATCCTTGAATTAGTCTCATGACTGTCAATAGGCTTTATGCAAATCTTACTACCATCCTTAAATCAGCCTCCTTCTTAGACTGTCAATAGGCTTTAGGTAAGACCGGTGTTACTATCATGAGTCAACCTTCTGGTAATATATTAGGATATACCTCAGTTACATAAGACTGTTAAGTCTTTCTCTATTAAGAGACTTAATACTTCAACGGTTAAACTGAAACAAAATGACCTGTTTCTAATGCAACTGAATTGCAGATTTTTAGATCTATTTACTTACAATATCTTTCTGATCAATGTATCAATACAATTCATTTGTACTTAACTCTTTCTACTCTGTGATGATGTGCTTTTCTGTTTGTCGGTGTCTGCAGAATTCTTTAGCTCTCCCTCAGCTTGACTGATCAGGACTGCATGAAGTTAATCCTTCATCAGTTTCTCTTCAGCATCTTCTTTTCAGTTCACTCCCCCATGTATCTGATTTATTATAGACCACACTAAGAATGAAAAATTATTTTCTCTTAAATAGACATGATATTCCTAAATTCTTGCTTCTTGATTCTTAGCATGAAAAACAATCCAATCAAATTGATTTACGGCTTTAACTCCTGATTTATCTCATAGTTATCTTCTTGCCAACTATGTAAATCATCTTTAAATCACTTACATAACTATGGTCAAATAAAACATATTGAACAACCAGTTAAGTCTATCTTTTAGCTCTGCCAGCTAGATATTTTGTCATTTCTAATCTCTCTTTTTTTTCGGTCAATTCTGCAGTTCATCACCGGTGATAACTGCCAGTTCCATCAGTGTTGCTTCAGTTAGCTTTGGGAGCTTCATCTGTTGGGAATCATTGGATCTTGCTCATTAGGAACACTGTTTTTATCTCATCTGACATCCTTTGATTCTTCTTTATTTGTCAATACTATCTTCTGCTTGTTGGGCATCACTGTGACTTTTATCTCTGTCTTTACCAATGGTGTGCACTCCGTCGGTGTAGTCTGTCACTTAGTGAAAACTTGACTTTTATGCATTGCTGAAAGCATAACCTTTATTCCATTGATTCTCTGAAGTCTTTGGCATTATGTATATGACCATACAGATGATATCAATTTGACATCAATGACAATACAAACATTTAACTGATTTAATGTCTTGCATCATCTTCAACTTAATATAGTGAACCATTTAATCAGTTACATGTCATCACTTTCATACTGCATCTAGCATAGGATTGCATTTTCATTCTAGACTTGCATTGTGGCAGAAATCGAGTATTCTCTTCATTGAATTTTCATGGGTTCATACATTGGGGAGTTCTTCTTCACTGTCCTGGTTTCATCATGACTACACAAGTGTTTGATCCTCGCTCTTGATTCTTCACATGTTCTTTTGGTTAGCATTCGTCGTCCTGCATGAGATGTTAGTTCCATATACATTACACATTCACAACTCATTATCATCTACACATTGCATTTGCATATTCTCATTCATAAGTGCATTCACATCCATCATGTGCATAAAACATAGCCATGTGCATTTCATACATTTATATTCCAGCCATGTTCCTTTGCATACATTCTAATCATCTAAACATATAAGAATATAGGAAACATGTCATAAAAGACAACATGAAACATGTGATGATACCAAAAGAGAAGCTCACACACACACACACACACACATATATATATCCAATGTGTCTATACAATACAAAATGGTGCTACTCAAGCATGGTCTATCTCAAAATGGTGCTACAAATACATGGATGCCAATGCATTAGATACATCCTATGATCTCATCTCTCAATCAAACAAATCTAACTCTAGCCTTCTCCCTCATCACCTGGAGGAGGTGGAGGTGAAGGTGGATGCATATCTAGTGGAGGTGGTGCCTGTGCACCCTCTGACCCACTGGCATATGATGAAAATCTGGCAACTTGTGATGCCTCATCAGGAACCACCCCTATATAAGATGCTTAGTAGTAGGCCACTCGAGCAGTTTGATGTCGAGTCTCCTCCTGTGTTGTCCACAGTTTCCCTCAGAGATCCTGCACCTCTCAGTCTCTAACTAAAAGTCAAGAATCTTGCACAGCTACCTATACTTTCAGATCAGTCACATGTCTACCTAGCTATCGTACCCTCTCTCTAGCTCTGGGTAGGGCCTCTTATGCCTATGGCAGTGCATCACCCTATCCCAGCTCCTGTGTTGATTGATCCTCCTATATTGGGTCCTCCTATGGGACCTCCTATTACTCGGCCTGATCCTATATATCCTCCAACTGCATGGTTGTCATCCTCCTACTCTACTTCCTGCTGCCACTGGCATTGAGATCTATCCTCATCTAATGTGTAGGTATGTCCACTTGTACTGTACATGGATGAGGCACTGACTGTGGTCTTTGCGGTGGTGGAGCCAAAGGAACCTGCTGCTAGACCACCTATGGAGGTACTACCTATCATCGGCCTGCCATACCAACCGGATCTATGAATCTAGGGAATGGGTGTGTCACAAAATGCTCCTAATACTCTATGGTCATGCCACCATCTACCACATCTCTCAAGTAATCCCATGGTATCGGGACCAATGCTCGTATGTCAATCATGGTCCATCCCTGATCCAGCTTCATTAGCCAACCTCTCCTCACCTCATCTGTAAATTGAGCATATGTAGTATACTCCTATGAAATATCCTATGGTTGACCAAACTGACATCATACCCACTTCTATAGGAATCTCTCAATCATAGTAATAGCGCGACCAATCATCGCCCATGAGCAAAACATGTAACTCAGCTTCTCTGCGGCATCATCCCATGGCTTTGTCAATCTCCATGGTCTTTGTCAATCTCCATGGTCTCCATACTACTGCTGATAAATCATCGAGATAGGCTCGCCACTGATCTATCTTACCCAGCGGTGGCTGAGTAATCATGCCCCTATACCTGCAGATATATATCTCTGAAGGCTGTCTCAAATCATCACATATCGGTCGAGTCACAGGAAGATGCTCCCATTCCCATACTTGTAAAATGAATACCCTATCTACCATGCTCTTTGCCTCTTGATAGATGATCTTGTGCATCTCATGATATATGTGGGCCAACATATACTGTCCCCATCCATATTTGATCAGCCGAGCTAACATCTGCTGAGCATCCTGCCCTAGCCACACTCCAAATCATGCTGTCCACGATCAGGCATCAAATAGAAACCAAGGAAACATGCTAATATCACTAGAAATCTATGAGTCGGTCCATACACACTAATGAGATCCTCCCATGGGATATCTCTCCCCATGACAAGGTCATCCTACAGTATCTCTCTCAGTGCAAGTGTCCCTAGTCTTGGCTGAACCTCATACTCCACCCTAGCTCCATTGAAGGGAATCCTTAGTATCATGTAAATGTCCTTAGGGGTCACTATCATCTTTCCCTATGGAAGGTAGAAAGTGTTCATTTCTAAATGGAAACACTCAACAAGTGCTACCAATAAACTATGATTTACCCAAATATCAGGTACATCACAAAGAGAGGTCAGGCCCAAACTATCTAGATGCGCTGTCTCTACATCATCTAACTATGCCACTAGTCTGCTAATGGCTGGGTGGTGTGATCTACATGCAATATCTAGGAAGTCAACTTGCAATACATGCAAACAACAAAGGTTGAAATGATTTGAAAATGATCTTTTGGTCCATATATAGGTTTTGACCTAATTTTTCAAAGTGCTCCATTTTGCGGTGAAAGATTCACCATTACCTAATTCAACCGCTCTGAATCCATTTTCGTGATCGGAATCAAAATCTGGCACTTTTATATAGCTCAGAATCACATTTTAAAATTTTTGGGACCGACGCAATTAGATGCTTATGCAGTCGACTTTCTGACGTCGCTTTCTTGTCAGAATCATATCTTATCATCATTTTCTCAAATCTTTGACTTTTTTCCTCAAAATTCAACCCTAGTCAAATTTGGTCAACTAGACTTTGAATTCGCTCAAAATTGATTTTGAATCTTCTAAATTCTTCCATAATCTATTCTGAGTTCTTCTTGATCTCCGATTCAACATCTATCGGTGAATTTTCACTCTCCATCATCATTATGGCATGTCATCTTTCCATTTCGCTCCCAAGGGGGTAGGATGATTACATCATTGAACTATTCCAATCACTCTGATCTAATTTTCAAAAGTCCTCATTGCTAGGAGCATCTCGTCACTTGGGGCATGTTTAGTTTTTCATACCTCATAGTCAAAACTGGATACTCCACAATCAATAGGGGCACCTCTATTCCCTACATCTCATCATCTTTTAAGTATCTGAGCAATCTAACTTAGATTCTTGAGGATCAAGCTTCGTTCTAGAGATGATTCTCGAAAACTCATCTATTAGGAATTGGGGAAATCTAACCCTGACTCCTGAGGATCAAGCATCATTCTGGAGATTATTCTCGAAAACTCAATCTGACCAGTGTCTAGGCAATCTAACCTAGATATTAGAGGACTAAGCTCCATTCTGGAGATAGTCCTAAAAACCTCTATTTAGTATCTTTTGAGACAGGTAATGGGGCAATCTAACCCTGATTCCTGAAGGTTGAGCCTCATTCTAGGGATAGTCTTATGAAAGATATCAATCTACCAAGTGTATGGGTGATCTAACCTAGACATTGGGGAACTAAGCTTCATTCTGGAGATAGTCCCAAAATCTCTCTTAACTATCTTTATTATGGACAGGTATCGGGGCATTCTAACCCTGACTCCTAAAGGTTGAGCCTTGTTCTGGGGACAATCTTTGAAAGATATCATTATATTAGGTATCAAGGCATTCTAACCCAGATCCCTAAGGATCAAGCTTCATTCTGGAGATGATTCTTGAAATCTCAATATATTAGGTATCAAGGCATTCTAACCGGGATCCCTAGGGATCAAGCTTCATTCTAAAGATGACCCTCAAAAACTCTTATTGACCATCTTGGCAATCTAACCTAGACTTCAGAGAGTCAAGCTCTGTCCTAGAGATGACTCTTAAATCTTCATCAATTGATCTTTGCATCATCAATTTTCAAAATCTATTCTTCAGTGCTTCAGACATCAGACTATTCTTTGAATCAATGCACTGCTCGCACATCAATTCAAAGAGGGGCAAAATGTAACACCCCAAAATTGGCATCTTGCAACCCTAACCAATTTTATTTCATTTGTCATTCTTCTGGATCATCAAAGTCCTATTGTACTATGCAATTCTAAGTTTTGACTGACTCTACTTGACCTAGGTGTCAAATGCAGAAAATCCTAAATCTGCATTAATCATACATTATATTTAATTCCTAAATATCTATTGGCTAAACAAACCCTATGATTGAATTAATTTAATTATAAAGTCCTAGCACTTTAATTAAATTAAATTCACCCATTTTTGCTAAAACACATAAAAAGGAATTAAATAATATTTAATTATTAAATAAATATCCTCATTTCAATAATTTAATTTAATTATTTGAATAATTGAGAAAAACACATTTATGAGGTCATATTCTATTTATTTAATTAAATATTCTCTGAAAAATCTTCTCTCCTATTCAGAAATGAAAGTTTTGAAATAACTGTGCTTTAAAGAGAAAAAAATAGTTAAAATCATAAATAAAACAGTTAAAATCAAAGAAAGAAAATAGTTAAAGCAAAGGGAAAACAATTTATTGTTTTCTTTCAAATAAAACTTTCTATTTTAAACTAGCTTTTCTATCTGTTTTATTTCAAAAGAGGAAACTTTATATTCTGAACAACCTCTCAGTCTATAAAAGAACTCACATTCCTCACTTAAAACCCTTCCTGAATTTCTAGTCATATGCATTGTTAGAATACTGAAATATTCCTACATTCTTAGTTCATAATCTCATATAGAATAATCTCATTTTGCAATAGATTAATTTCAATTTCTAGAATAATCTCATTAAAATCAGGGCATATTTTTAATCTCATTTCTAGTTTAAATGGATCATTTAGATTAATCTTGCATGTTTCATTTCTAGATTAATCATTGCATTG
Organism: Thuja plicata; assembly: GCA_018584345.1. Classification (NCBI taxonomy): domain Eukaryota; kingdom Viridiplantae; phylum Streptophyta; class Pinopsida; order Cupressales; family Cupressaceae; genus Thuja; species Thuja plicata. Next base: position 295,400 of record MU226019.1, read on the forward strand.
CATTCATGGAAGTATAAATCCTTCATTCTAGATTGGTCTATGGCTATTTTGAAACCCCATATGGATAGAAGGAAACAGGTTGAATCATACAGACAGGCAAGATGAATAATCTCATATTCATTCTTGTGTGTATCTGATGAATAAGGACTATGTTGAAGTGTATGGTTGATTAACAAGGCCAAATTTACCACATATAGTATGAAGTATAATCAAAGGGGGAGTACTGTATGTACTTAGGTAGTTTTGTGGATGTAAATGAAATGATAAGTGTTTTTTCCACTAATTATCAAAGGGGGAGATAGTTAATCTCTAAGTTTTTTGTTGATTATTTAGTGTCCACACTTAGTCATTTATCTAGGCAGTTTTGGTCAGCCACCACTGCAGCCGAGATAAACACTATAGGCTGAGCTACCCGACAAGTTTTTGCTGAATAGAACAGATCATAGATGTTGAGCTACCTGGCAAGTCTATGCTGAGTGTTAGTTCCTTTTCTTGCTGATATAAAAATACTCTCAGAGAGCTTGCTCTATTTATCCCAGACACTGACCATACAAGATATAGAATGATAGAAACAAGGTTTTTAAACCTCCTACACTTTGAGCTCCATAAACTCAGGCGGGATTACCCTTCTAACTTAGAACAATCAAATCACTAAATTATTGGAACATACCAAACCACGAGTAAAGATAAATTTTAATAGTGATAGTCACCTAATTCAATGGAGGACAGACCAATGCTTAATCCTAGGGCATGGAGTCACTACTGCATAGTTTTAACCTTCTTACTCATGAACAAAAATTTAAGACAACTATAGAATCTGACATAAACACAAACATACCTTATATGTCTATCCTCACACATATAACAAATTAATTCATCAAATTCATTATAAAAACTGAATCCCACTGAAAATACTCCTAAGGCAATTTTAATCATTCCTTGAAAGAACCCTAAAATTATTTCAAAATCTGCCTAACTGATGCATAAATTGAATATTCCTTAAACATTCAATTTACATAAAATTCAGAAAACCATAATGAAGACAAAATGCTCATCATATGTTTCAGAAACTATTGATGGATCTTATTTGTATTCATGATCAAAATTTCTATTACAGTCAACAGTATTTCAAAACCCAAAAACACCTTTAAGTCTTGAACCGGAGTTTGTGTATTAAATTTATACATCCCAATGAAAAATGGCTATCCCTTTCCTAGTAGTCTTGGAATCCTTTTATAAATATGGATGAAACAAGCTATGGACTCACTGGGAAAGATTTACAAAATCTTTTTTAACAAAAAAATTTTAGTTAATAAAAACTACAACAAAACATAGGTGGAAAAATTTTGTGAAGTCTAAATAAGGTTTGTTGATGCAGTTTGACAGTAGCCCCTTCATCCTTTCAGCTTCACTTCCCACCTTTTTACCTCTTTGGCGGTTGGCCAATCAAAAGTCTTTACCTATTCCAATTTGGCAATAGCCTCTGACCACCTGGTGTCAATGGTTGATCTACCCTCTGAAACAAATTTTTCCATATCTCTCTCAACCTTGAAGAGGTTGTCAATCAGTTCATTGTAGTATTGAGCATTTTTCATCCTTTCTAGGTGTTGCTTCATCTCCTCATCTGTGAATATCCCATCAAATCCATTTGTCCAATCAAATTGTGGCTATAGTATGCCAGCTTCATCATATATTTTTTGGATCAAGGGAGGGCACTGGTCACCAAATAGTTGCAATTCACCACTTATCAATTCAGCTTTTCCATTAAAGAAGCCATATGTATTATTTACCTCATTGAACATTTCAATGGTATCTGTGATTTTTTCGAGAAAATCATCACTATATAACATGGCTATTTTTAGTTTATCCATCATCCTATCCCTTCCTGACCAAGTCTTGAATGTGTTCTCTAAGAATGTCATGGCTTCAACAATCACCTATGATGCTTCTTGAAATGAGTCATATAGTGTATACACTATGTCAGTCTTCTGCTTCAAAACATCAATTCGATGTTGAAGTATGGGAAATATGATGGACATGAAATTTATGCTCTATTCCTATTACAATTCTTTGGACTGGCCTTCTACCATTGTTGAATCTTCTTTTTCCTTTGTGGCAACATCTATTTCAATTTTTGACACTTCTTGAGGAATTGGAGTCTTTTCTCTTTTACTCTCCACTAATTTTCCTCTTTCAACTTAGCAATCTCTTCTTCTAATGTGTGGTTAAGAACCACAACCTCTTCATGCTTTTTGGCTAAGGCCATCATCTGACCAAAATTTATTTCATATCTCTTTGATAAATCATCAACCTTCCCCATGTTCATGAATGATACCTGAGTCATCACATGAGCTATTTCAGTATATGTAGTGTTCTGAAAATTCCAAATCATTTTGTATGCCTTCTTTTCCTCTCTTATAGTCATGACTAGAGGCTTTTGTGTAGTAGGGGCCAATGACCATATAGAAAGTCTTGGATTTAGGTTCAAATCCTGATCCTTTCAGAACTTCATCCATTTTAAACTCGGTTTTCAACAGGGTATCTTCTTGCCTCCTAATCTGATCAATGATAAATGTGGACTGTAAGTCCCAACCAGGCATCAATATTACTCCACTATTTTGTACCAACGATCTGGCCTACTCCATAGTGATTAGTTCACGCTCAGGATCATAATCTTGGAGTGTCTTTATAATCTCTTCATTTTTATTTGCATTTTCCTCACCTGTGGTTAATCCTTGCCTCAAGTCCTTTTGTTTCAACTTGATCAAAAAAGTCTTGAACTCTTTAGACTTTATGAATTCATCATCTTTCATGAATTCATTGGCTATCATGACTCTCTCGTCATCCTTTTCAAACAAAACCTTTTGGTTATCCCCTTGGCCTTCAACTTGAGGATCTTTTTGCAATTGTCATTTTAGCCTTCTAAAATATTTTCCATGTTCAGTAATCATAGCCTTGGCCATACTTTTCCTATCCTCCATCATTTTGTGTTCTTTCTTTTGCTTTTTCCTGGGTGGTTCTCTAGCAGAGGTAGCTTCCTCACCGACCTCTTCTTCTTGATGCTCTTCCTCTTGTTGTTCTTGATGTTCTGGGTCATGCAATGCAACAAGAATTGGGGACCCTTGAGACTGTGCATCCTCAACACTAAACTGTGATACCTGTGCCATTAGAGTGTCATAGGATTTAAGCATTTCCTCTATCCTTTGTAAGTATGGGAAATCAGGGAAAAAACTAGAGAAAGTATTGTCTAACTCTTTCCATTCAGCTTCTTCCCTAAGGAGGTCATTCCATTTCCTTCTCCTCTCCTAGACTTCATGCTTATTTAACTTGTTCCTCACAACATCTTCATCATCTAGTGGCTCATGATCTCTAATCTTTTTCCAAGGAGTGATTCTTTTCAGGGTTGTTTGTATAAACTATTCTAGATCACAGAACTTGGCAATTGCTGTATACATTCTATATTGTTTCAGGAAGTCATTAATGAGGTCAAAAACTCTTTTCCCAATGGAGAAGTCACAACCTACCCATAATATAGGGATGAAAGTACCCTTCCTATGTCCCTCTAAAAATTCTTTATCAACCCAAGTGATTTGCCAAATAAATTCCAACAATGCAATCCTAGGAGGAACAAATTTGGGGAGGATGTGAGGTGGTTGTGTACAACCATACACTCTGATGATAGTAATATAATCAAAGAAGAAAATGTCACCCCAATTGTTTGTGATTGGCCAGTTTGGAACAAATTCCCAAGGTCTCAAAACTTTTCTAACCTCAAATGGAATGTAATACCTACCCCTTTGTCTGTTTACCTGTGTCAGTTTCTGATCTCTTTTAGACCATAGTATGTATTTGTTGGCTCTTTCAGATGATTTTAAGGATATTCATGCATTACTTTTTAGTATGTTATTGATCCATTATTATCATGTTGTATCTTTTGTGTATATGGGATTTAAGGTTATTTAATGGTGCTTATGTATATGTTAGGATTTCATTTCGGTTATGGTTTCTGACAATACTGACCTGAGATTTATATGCACATGGATCATTGTATGTTTTTTATTACTGTTTGATGTGCTTGGTATGGTATGGGACAGAGTCGTAGTTACTTTCTTCGGTGAGATCCACACGATAACCTAGTCTCAACCATTGTTTGCCATATGATATATGTATGTATGTTCGTCTTGGTGATGACAGGTTTGCAGGTACCGAGCTACGTCTTCCCTGAATTGGTAGGAGTGAGCGTGCCCTATTGCATTAATCTCAATGGTAAGAGAGGGGAGATAGTTTTCAGGTCCAAATCCTATCCTAAACCAAATTGTCCTAGTTAGTGGACAAG
>MU226019.1:299785-353219 GCA_018584345.1 Thuja plicata
GTCCAAATCCTATCCTAAACCAAATTGTCCTAGTTAGTGGACAAGTATCTGTTTTGACTACCCTGACCGAATTTGTATAGTTGATAGGAATTCGTGTATCCCTTTCCTTGATCATGTTTGATTTTGCTTGTTTTCGGTTTCAGGTACTTGATGTGATTATGTGGGTGTTAAATCATGTTATTTATTTAATTGAATATTATTGCAATTAATTATTAAATATAGGGTATTTAATTAATTGAAAATTATATTAAATACCTATGTTTAATTAAAGTGCAATTATTGAATATTAATATTTAATTGAATATTAGAGTAAATATGCTTTTATGCTTAGTTAAATAATTAAATATTAAGTTGCATGGATTATTGTGCTTTGAATATTTAAATTATTTAAATTAATACTTTATTAATTACATGTGCAAGATTTGTTTGAAAAGTATTTTCAAACTTAAGGGATCTCAACTTGAATTTAGGAGTCAAAGTTGAGTTGTGCAAGTAATTAGATATTTTAATTATTAATTGTTATTTTCTTTCAATTTTGGAGAGGAGTCCTTTTAGGAGTTAACTGAATGTGTTTTCATTAGGGTTTGCTTGATTAGGGGAAATGGATCCTCATTAGGGGGATTCTTCTCTCATTCTCTCATAACAAGTTTTTGGGAGCATTTTTGGAAGCTTGGGTGTGTGCTTGGTTTTGAAGCATAATTTTGGAGTTCTCCTTGCTTGGATTTTGTATTGTGCATTCTTCAACAGTTATTGAGGTAGGGTCTTGTTCATGTCAATTCTAGTTTTTCAAATCCCTATCTTCTATGCATCCAGAGAACTAAGAATCCTTTGTTTGATCATTCCTTGCTTGTTTATTTTTGTGTTTGAGGGTTTCATTTGGTAAAATATGTTTTAGATCTAATTCGTGTTTTAATTCAGGCTTGCATGTCAGATCTATGTTTGTGGGCACAAAGGGTTTCATTTTATAGCGTTAAAAAATGTAAATGGATATGAGGGTTTCTAATTGGAATATAATGTTGAAATAGGGTTTTCTGGAAACCTAGATCCTTAATGTTTGTAGGAAAATAAATATTACCCTAGTATGGAAGTGCTGTCAAAATTTCATTGGTTAAATCCTTATGGATCTCCTAGAAAATGATAAATTAATATTGCCTATAGTTGGAACTATAGGGAAGGGAAAAATAAATTCCCCTTTGTAAAATGCTCCTTTGGAAAAAAATCAATTGGAAAAAAAAAATACCTCTCTATAAAAAAAAAATACAAAGTTAATTTAAACAAAATCACACCAGTCAATTAAAAATTGAAAGGAAGAAAAGACAAAAGGAAAAAGAAAATTCCCTTTTATTTCCATTTTCGGAAATAATCTTTAAAAAAAAAAAAACTAAATTGACTTTTTGCTTCATGCAAAATGCATGTTAAATTCTTTTTAGAATAAAGATTAAAAATTTAAAAAAATCCTAATAGAATGACTGCGTTTTAAGTATTTAAATTAAAAAAATTTAAAATGAAAATTTTAATGTCATTGGAGGGCGGGTGGCGGGGACCACCGCACCCCCCTGTCCCTTTCCTAAGGAGACCGCGGTAGTACCCTGCCATGGGAGGCAGGGCCTACCTTACGGAAGGTACCCTACCGCCGCACGGCAAGGCTGCCGGCGGTACTCCCAAAGGGGAGGCCGACGGGTAAAGAAGCTGGGGTGGGGGCCACGGGACCCCCCCCCCCCCTCAATATAAATTTTTTTTTTTATATACTTTGTTTAAATTTGAAATATTATTAAGTTATATTTAATTCATTTTTTTATTAGTATGTAATTTTATTAATTAATTTGCATGTTTAGTTTTAAATTAATTTAATGATGTTTTATTATTAATAAACAAAACAGTTTGCTTTAGGGTTATTAAGAAATTTGGATTTCTTTCATAATTTATTTGAAATGAGAGTTAAGGATATTAAATCTTAATTAGTTATAACAACTAATTTATAATTTAATTAGTGCAGGTCATTATAGTTTTTAGTTTATTATATTCAATATTAATTATGATTTATACATTAATCATTGATTTAAATTAATATAATTTGTATAATATTAATCTTAAACTAATGTATTAATTATTAATTATAGTTGATATTTTAAATATGATTTACTAGCAAATATGATTGATTAATCAAAAGTAATTATTGTTAATCTTGATCTAGTAATCCTAAGGTGATGTCGTGACTTTAGGTGTAGACAATTAATTGTTATAATTAATGAATATTCTGATTAGTTTATTTAATTACTGGAGGTAGGTTTTAAATAAATTTAATGCAAACTATCATAGTTATTCCAGGTTAAGTGATTATATGCTCAAAATTTCATTTTGTAGTCTTTCTAGACATTTTATTTCTATGTATCTGTATGGTTCTTGTTTTCTTACATGTGTTACTTTTGGGATATTAGATGACCTAGGATGCATACAGAGGCTGTGGGGAGTGTTTATCATTTCTGTTACTTTATGGTGTGTGTGTTCTTATTATTACCCTAAATCGACCATGTAACCCTTTTGATCATGTTATCATGCTTTCGGGTATCTGTTGGGTTAGATGACCCTACGACTCAAAACTAGAGGTTTTGGGATTGTACTTTCTGTATGATGTTATTGTGATGTTAGTTCATGATTTACGATAATTTCATAGTCCTAATTTCCTATACCCAACCTAATTCTGTTATGATGTGCTTTATGGTCTTATGAGTATACTGTGGATGTGTTTGTGGTTATTGAGAACCTATGTGCTCCTGAATGGGCAGGATGTGATTTGTGGTTATGTATATCTTCATGTCTTGATCTTGAGCCTAGGTAGGTTAACTAAGTGTATAGTGGGGAAGTGGCTTGCAATGGGGGTTCAGGACCCTAAGTAGTTACTAGGTAAACCCATTGGCAAGTTACTTAATAAGTGAAAATATAATACATTAAAGGGGTTTAAAATGAATTAATAATATGTCTGAGTCTCTACCCATGTCTTGAGTGTTGTCGCATGATAGGATGGGAGTTGGGATCCTTGTCTTCGCAAAAGGATCACTGAGCCACATAGTGTCACCTAGAGGCCAGATTCAAGAGGTACTACTAGGGATACCTTCAAGGTTGGACTTATGTGATGACACTTCCCTATATACAGCTTAGGTTATCCTACGTGTGTCGGTTGTATTTGGTGTTGTTTAGTATTCTTTGTTATGGTTTAGATTACTTCTAGGATCTTCCTTTGCATTGAAGTATGAAGTCATGTGTACTTTGTTTTGTGTTCTTATTGTATACCCCGTGTGATGGGTCTATTTCTATCTCCTCAGCACGGTGGGAGTGGACCTTTGGTTCCACGTGGTCGGGTGGTAGTGATTCTTATTACCATTGAGATTCTAACGGATTCTTCTTCATGCTTGGATGTTCTTTGATGCAGTTCTATCTTCTGATTCCTTTGGAGACTATATTAGTGTCATGAGTTGTATATTTTCACCATATGTTTATATTGGTTATCATCCTTTGGAGGATGCATTTTATTGTTTATTATGTATTATTACATACCCTGCTATTTGTGCAGTGGATGTTGATTAGGTAGTATACCTTATGGTATCTGTTGTATATGTAATCTTTATTATGAGATGTATGTAATCAGTTTTGGATTATGTAACCTTTATGTCAGTTCTTTATTATTGTAATCATAGATTAGTTTTTTTAAGTAATTCTACATCAAGGAACCCTTGAGGAATGTTAATCATGTACATGTTGTATTTCATGTATGTCATGTACTTCATTGTGTTGCTTATGCATTGTTATTAATATTGTTGTAAACCTTAAAGAAAATTTATTCCATGAACTTAGTGTCATGTTTAGGTTAAGTTCTCCTAGGTTCCCTAGCGGGGAATTACATGGAAGTCTATGCCTATTTGTTCCCAATAAATCAAAAATTGGATCCATAATCCAATTACAAAAGCATACAAAAGATGATTTGACGGATGAACTATCCCATACCTGGGTCCATCTTTGGATTAGTGCATCAACACCATACTCTAGAACAAATAATGCAAGCTCCTTATCCATAGATGCCCTATTATAATATAGAATCATATACATTAGATGAGAATAATGTTTGAACGTAGGTACTGGGTCATCTGACTATATCTCCACTAATTCAACATGAATAGAATCAACTATGTATCCCACATTGTCATAATCAGTGTTGACCTCTGAGTGTTGAATGTTCATGGCCATCATGAGTACATCTTGAGGCACTATAGAATCTCCGTCAAAACCTAATACTCTGATCAAGCCATATACTATGCATTTTATGTAATGGTGAAAAAGGGATAAGTGAAAAGCTGGTTTGAGATTGTCTAGGATTTTCACCAAGTGCCTATCTACCCTGGGCATGAATTTGGTCATTTCATATTTCTTAATCAAATGTTCTCTCTTGACATAATCTACCTGAATCTTCTTTAAATCAATATATGTGCACAATGCACCAGTGATTTTGAAGAATTCTGCCACTGACCTTCTATCTATGGAAACTAGGGTCTCTTTATTCTTCTTCCTGATTACCCTAGCTACTGGGAAGTAGTTCTTAGCAAGTTCCCTAATAAGGCCTATGTCAACATAAAAATAAGGCACAATTAATTTTTCCATATTCAAATCCCAAGGATTGCAAATGGGGACTGCTTTAACCCTATTATTCCAAAAATAATAGAACAAAGTATTACCAAAATAATTCAGAGTGACTGGGTTTCTACATTGGCACCATCTATCTCTCCATTCATCCCAATTTGCACTATTTGTATTCAAAGTCCCGGGAAGCAACTCAGAAAATTCTTCCACATACTTTTTTGGTGTGACCTCCTTCTTCTCAGACCCATGCGAAGCAATGCTAACAATAGCTTGACTCATTTTTCCTCCTCAAATTACTATCTCAGACAAACAAGCTCTATTGTGCTTTACAGAAAATCTTAGGATGCAGAAATGAGAACTGTACAAAATCAAGCTGAATCATTCAGACTTATAGTCATCAAATTGGCATCTTGTCCAATTGAATGCCAAATTCTCACACTTGCAGTATCATGCAATCATCTCTCTGTAACTAATGCTGCCATTATTTCACACTATATGATCCCTGCTAGAAAAGAGTACACACCCTTTTTCTTTTTTGCCTTTGTAAGCCTGAAATGAGCCACATGTCAATCTGTCACCAACTCGCTGTAGCTTTCTTACATTTGAATTTTTCCTCTCGAGTGAGCGACAAGACCTTTCCTTCTATCAGTCATGGACTCACACTCTATCTTTGCTTTGGCTTGTATTCTCTATGACTGGGTGATGACCTAACTTGCAACTTCATCATTTAACAATCGCACACTCGCTATCCCCTCATGGTTTATATTTATACTTGGGTGAGTAAGTGACATTACTTTTCTTTTCATCAATTGTGGATTCGCCACTCAGAACTTTTACTTTCATTGGAGCTCTGAGAGTGAGCAACATGATCTTTATTTCTCAATCACTTCTTAGTCGTACTCTCACTGACCCCCACTTATCATGCTTTGCGCTTGAGTGAGTGAGTGGGTTTTCAAAATAATCATACATTACTTTCTAGTCGTGTAGTCGCCATGGCTTTCTAATTTGTCTTTATACCTCAATGAGTGAGCGATGACTATTTTCTTTATGCATTTTAACTTAATCGCTCACTCGCACTACAAGATTTTCCAGCTCATAAGCATTAGCAAGTGAGCGATGACCCCTTTTCTTTTAGTCACATAGTCACTACTGAGATTTCCTTATAAATGAATCCTTCACAACTGAGCAAGTGCCTTCATCATGTATTAATCACTCGCTCCCTGATCTTTCTTGACTATTTTTCTTCATGAGCGACTGAGCGACAACTTTCCATTTTTCTATCAGTCGTGCACTTGTGAGCATCTTTTCACTTGAATTTATACCTGAGAGAGTGAGAGACAACCCACCCTTTCTTTCATTGCACACTCGCAAGATTAAAATTTGAGACAACAAATCATTGGCAAGTGAGAAGGAATAAAACTGAACATTTAGTCGCTCACTCACACACTTTATAACACTGCATATTTACTACATGACTGAGTGACAAGGACCATCTGATAATGAATACATATTACATCATGTACTTGCACTACACAAAATACAACAGTTAAGACCTACGCGAATGAGTGTTTTCTAAAATATGACTTCATCGCACACTCGTGATTTCAAAAGATACACATAATAACTAAGCCTGAGTGCGCAATCAACCTTAACTTATAGAACTTGCTCAGTCGCAGACCAAAAAGTGAAAGATTTAGAACCACTGTAATTGCGCGATACTTAAAAATTCAACTCATCACTAGCTTGCTAAGAATTTTAACAAAGAACTTGATCCCCTGCGAGTGAGCAACCAACAAAACAAAACCAACTCACTCAGTCGCAGATTGATAACTTGACTTCAAAAATGCATCGCGACTACACGATTAAGATAGATTAATGACCAATTCAATCACTCTCACACTTAAAAGAACACTTTAAAAGTCAGCACGAGCGTGTGACTAAAGCTTAGAACATGGAAATTTGAACATTTTACCATAAAATTAACTGTTTGACATGCGACCACGTAGATTTTGAATCAAAAGATGTGGGAAATTTTTTCCAAAGCATGGGAATTTGAAAAATTTGATGTGAAGTGCTAACAATGGCTCTGACTGGGGAAATTCAATTGCAAAATTGACATTAGAAACTAAAACTCTGGGAGACAGACCACAAACCAAAACAAAACTGTACATACACACACAAAAACCACACTAAAGTAGGGAAATCTAAACTACTGTGCATGGAAAAAGAAACTTCATGAGAAAAAATGTTTCAAGAACTGTCCATGCACTGGAAATTCTTACATCTCACCACTTGGGTCTTCTCGAAAATAAGAATCTTGACCATGAAACTCTTGGATTACAAAAGGGCCTATCCATAATGACTCAAATTTACCATGTTTTTCCTTTTCTTCTTTTCTAGAATTCCACTGTAGTACCATATCATTTATCTTAAACTTTCTTTCAGTTGTTCTTTTCTCAAATAAGTACTTGGATTTCTATTGAAGTTTCATGTTTCTTTTATGTTCCTCTGCTCTTATTTCTTCTAGTTCCATCAATTGGTCCATCCTCTCTAATGTGGAGCAAAATTAGTTACTATGCTCAACACTGTAGCTCTTTCATTATATCTCTTCAAATTCTGTGATTACTTCAATGGCTTCGTTAAATCTACACTCAAGATGTCTTTAACTCTGAAAATCAACCTTCACATCTTTGGCTTTCTTCATTCCGCTTTGAAGATTCTTTCAAAACTGCATGCTACTTTGTCATACTCTATGACTATCAATTTGGAGATCCACAAACTCCTTAGTCGATTCACATACTATCATTCACTCACTCATTTGTTGACTATTGCATGTCATTTGGATTCAACACCTTTTTTCTCTCCACAAAGGTCGAGTCACACTCCATTGTAATGGTTCTCCACCAACATGCAAGTTGGTTACAACTCGAGCATAGGTGGGCTTATCATGGCCACCACCTTTTTGTTTTACCATTGCAAAGAATGATAATAATTGAATTTTCCAACTCGAGCACCTCACTTTGTGAAACTAGTCACTCACAGGTTTCTTCTTACATGACTGTTGACACGCAGTCCTCCACCTTATCTGCCACCTTCTCCACTAAACTAGCCGCCAAGTTTTCATATTGCAAAGCCGAGTCACAAATGATATATGTTATCATTGGTCACATGACCCTCAGCTCCAATTACATGGCTGTCAAAACATAATCTTTGGTCTCCTACACGGCTCAAACACCATGGAATGATATTTGAATCATTTGCCACCTTCTACTTTGCAGGCGTTGTGACTTCCTTTCTCTCTATGGAGCCATTACTCATTGCACTGTCAATCCTCCATGTGGACGTAACAAAATCCTCCACCACCTTGTGACCTACATTTATGTGTATATGCATAATGAGCTGCTACCTTCTCTTCAAAATCACTAATAGACATGCATGTAATGGTTCCTCAAAAAAAACATTTTGGTTTAATACACTCGAACCTCTACAAACGGTCCTCAAACTGATTCTTTCCTTAAACAAAATAGTCTATTCAATATTGGTTGTCAATAGTGAACCCAACCAAATCCAATTCACTATAGGGATTCCTCATGATAGGAAACCAAAAACAAAAACATGATAATACTTCAACAAGCATTAACATTGTAGAAATAATAGAGAAAGCACGATTCACTTAAAAGTAAATTTTGTTAATGAACATTGCTCTTACATTTTGCATGGCTCTCTGGCTACTGCCAGAGAGCCCCCATTCTTTCTTCTTTTTTTCTTTTCTCTCTCTTGTAGTTCTCCTCCCTCTCTTTCGGTTACATTTATCTCGCTTTATGGAGATTTTTAAGGTAGTTATGAAAACTACCTATCTACCACTCTTTTACAATGCTATTTTAAGCATTCCCATTCTTTTAAAACATTATAATGTAATTTTAATCCATTTAACCATCTCTTAGACATGGTCCCACAAAATTCTAAATACTAAGACATTACAATGTTATGAAATTTGTAATAATGCTCTAGGTTCGAGATGCCTCTGCATCACTCTCCATCATGGGTTCTTGTTCTTCAAATTCCTCTTCTTGGAGAAATTTATATACTAGTAACAGATTATTTAAAGGAAACCTTTCCTAAGTTCCATAGACCATTTCAAAAGGGGATACCCCTATTGCTTTCTTCATTGTTACCCTGTCAGCCCAAAGGGCTAATTTCAGTTTTGAATGCCAAGACTTTTTATTTTTCTCCAAAGCTCTTTTAATGATTTTCATGATGCTTTTATTGCTGGACTCAACTTGTCCATTTTCTTGAGGATGATATGGTTAGGAATAATATATAGTAATGCCATAATATTCATAGAAATCCTTAAACTCCTCAGCCCTAAAATACATGGCATTGTCCATGATTAACTTAGTGGGCACACTAAATTTTGTCAGAATATTATCCATTAAGAAATCCATCACTACCTTGCTAGTAGCCCTTTTTGATAGAATTTCCTCTATCCATTTTGTAAAATAGTCTATGGCCACTAGAATCCAACTATGGCCTCCATTGGATTTTTTAGTAAATTCTCCAATAAAATCAAGACCCCACTGGGTAAAAGGTGCTTCAATAGTCAAAGGATTTAAAGGTAAAGCTCCTGAATATTTCATCTTAGAAGAAAACCTTTGGCAATGTTCATATCTTTGTACAAACATCTGAGTATCCTTGAAAATACATGGCCAATAATATCTAGCTCTGATTATCTTGTGAGCTGTGGGCTTGGGAGAATAATGTCCACCACACACACCACTATGCATTTCATTCAAAACTCTTTCAGATTGTGATTTATCCAAACAGAGCAACAAAATTCCATCCTTATTTTTCCAAAATAAATCACCTCGTATCAAGACATACCTTTGAGCTTGCAATTTGAAAGTCCTTTTTTGATTATCTGACATATGCTCCGGACATTTACCATTTTTAAAAAAAAACACTATATCAGTATACCATGGCTACAATTCTATACTAGTTATGTTCATATTTTTTAGTTTGCACATTATTGACTTGATCTAGCTCCATATTAGTGTCAGTCATTAGCTTGGCCAAACCCAAACCCCTAACCAGTTTGGTAGCTTAAATTTCTAGATTAAATTATTGAATATTTTTTATCCATTTACACCTCTTTCTAGTAACTTCTGACTAAGACAATATGTCTTTGACTGTAGCATGTGGTACATAAGAAATTATCTTTGCACAAACTAAATAAGGTTTGAAAACTTTGACTACCTTGACCAATGCATATGCTTGTTTCTCCATTATATCATAATTAAGTTTTGTTACTTGCAGAGACTTACTAAAAAATGCTATGGGATGGTCAAAACCTTCATCATCCTTCTGCAAGAGTACTGCAACAATTGTATGGAATGAAGCAAAAGAAAATATAGAAAAAGTATTTTCATAATCTGGAGATCTCAGTAGAGGTGCTTGCTAAATAGCTACTTTTATCTCATCAAAAACTAACTGAGTATCTTTACCCCATTCAAACTTAGCATTTTTCTTTAACAATTTAACAATGGGCTTGACTATCTCAGCAAAGTTTGCAATGAATCTCCTCCCAAAATTTACTTTTCCCAGAAAAGACTAAACACCTTTGATATTCTTCAGGGGTAAGAGTTTGTTAATGGCTTCTACTCTCCCAGGATCAATCTTGACACCTTCTTTAGATACTATATGTCCCAATAATTTACCTTATGTCACAGAAAAATGACACTTCTTTGGATTTAAAGAAATTCCATACTCCAAGGCTTCAGTAAAAATATTTTCCAAATGCTTACAATGATCCTCAGCCTATTGGGAATATGCAGTAAGATCATCCTGATACACCACCATGATTATATTTATAAACTCCTTAAAAGACACATCCATGGCTCTTTGGAAAGTAGCTCTTGCATTTCTCAGGCCAAATTAAATTCTTACATAAACATATGTACCCCATGGGGTTGTGAAGGTTGTCTTGAATTTCTCACTTTCATGAACCAGCACTTGGTTATAACCAGAAAAACCATCCATCATAGATAGCAAATCAAAACCAGTAACCCTTTGTAGCATTGCCTCCATGTTTGGTAAAGAATAATTATCTTTTAATGAAGCCACATTGAGGTTCCTAAAATCAACACATAGCTTGATATCTCCATTTTTCTTTCTGACAGGGACCAAGTTAGACACCCAAGAAGAATTCCTGATTGGTTTTATGATCCCAGCCTCTCTGGGTTTTGCCAATTCTTGTTGCATTTTGGGGGCCAGGAAAGGATTGATTGGCCTTTGTTTTTGTCTAAAAGGCTTAATATCATCTTTTAATGGGAATTCATGTTGAAAGAGATCTTCCCTATAAGCCTTAAGTTCTTCATAAGACCAAGCAAAAACATGTTTGAACCTTTTCAGCAAGTTAATCAAATTTTTCTTCACATGAGGAGATAATTTCTTTCCAATATATACAATCCTAGGATTACACTCTGATCCCAAGCTTACCTCCTCAAATTCATCCAACTTGGCTGTAGACTTTTGACACATATGACTATCATTGTCAGCAAATAATCCCTCCAATTGAGTTATTCCTTTGGGGATTTCATTTGTCTACAATTCCAGAATCTCATTGCCAAATATGGTTTCTTTCCCATCAATAATCTCTATCAAATTATTATAGTCAATGGTTTGCCCTTCATAATTATCCACACATTGAATAAAATTGAGAATGTCCACATCACTTTCCAAAAATTTCCAATTATACACATTATCAGGAATGGCAGGCCTGGTTTTAGTTTCCACAATAGATACTCCTTCTAACGTTAGATCATCATTTTTGAAGGCCACGTTAGCCAAAAAATCTGCCATGATATTCTTAGATCTTTCTATCCAATTTATGGAAAATGCATCAAAAAATTCAATGCTATCCCATACAGCATGTTTATATTGTTTTAGTCTATCATTTTTGGCGGCATATCTTGATCTAATTTGAGAAATAGCTAACTTTGAATCACCAAAAACTCTTAATAACTTAATGCCATGCTTGATTGCTATTTCTAATCCCAATAACATAGCTTCATACTCAGTTGTATTGTTTGTACATTGAAATGTCAACAGAAATGAATATTTGAAAGTAATACCTAATGGAGAGATAAATAGTACACCTACTCCTGACCCTTCTCTAGAGCATGCTCCATCAAAATACATTTTCCATAGTCCAAGTTGTTGCAGTTCTAACTCTTCCACTGTGGGATCTGTATTTTTCAACTGTGGTTGAATTTTTTCCACCTTGAAATTATTTATATCTACATCCACAAAGCAATTCAGCATGCTTGGTTGAACCTTCTCAACATAAATAAGAGATCTGGGCTCCCTCAATAATTTTTCTTCTTTCCCTTTAACAGAAATGGTAGCAAAAGACAAATCCAATTGTACATATCCTCCAATGGATGCAACACATTGTCTTGATAAGAGTATGCCATAATTGGGTGGTGAATCCACAACCACAACATCTATTTTAAAAGTGACCTTAGGGTATGCAGCAAGTTTTATCTCTAATCCTTGCAAAGTTCCTACTATAGGTACTTCCCTATTGTCCATGGCATAACATTTACCACAAGAAGTATCCACCTCTAAACCCAATTGTTTCATAACAGTGTAAGTCATCACATTAGCAACAGCTCTTGAATCCATCATACAATTTTTTAGCAACATATTGTTTGTGAGTAGTGTAACATAAAAAGGATCAATCTGATCTGGCTCTTGAACAACTATATTTCACAAATAGATTGGGATTCCATCTTTTTCTTCTTTCTCACCTTTCAGTTCATCATTCAAAACAATATTATCATACATACTAGGCAAATCAGATAACAATGAGAAGGCTGCTTCTCGGTGCTCTTTAATTTTAAACATCTCAAGTAAAGGGACAAATACTTTCATCTAAGATAAGGCTTGCTTCATTTTAAAAGTAGGGAAACTCATGACATTGTCAGAACATATTTTACCTTTAATCTCTTTTGACTGTCTTGTCTTTTGATCATGAGTGGGGGTAACTTTGTTTTCTTTAACCAAGGTATCCTTCAGTTGACCTTGTGTATTTTCTTCATTTATGACCTTAGTGATAATAGGTGAATCAATTTGTTTCCCACTTTGATCAACTTTTCTATTCCTAAGCTGGTATGAACTTCTTGCTTGTGTCACAACAACAATAGTTAGAAATCTTATCTCTTCATCATTAGGCATCCCAAATTGAAAGTCCTCTAACTTAGTGCTAGTATTATTTACTTTGATTGGCATGTTTTCTTGTGGCTCTTCCTCTGAACTACCATTGTCATCTTCAATAGTAAGTGCACACATATTTATTGCAGGTTATTTCTCACTCCAACTTTCTTGTGTTCCAATGTTTTCATGTTGCTCGACCATACTCTGAGCTACTGCACATTGATAAGGGGAATGAGGCATATTATAGGCCATGCACCAAGGAGTATTTTCCACATTATGAGTATTATTGTTTTTCAATGGGTCTAGGATATCTTTGTTCTTAAGATCAGTTTGTTCTTCTGAAACGGGTTTTCCATCCTTCCACTGAGTCTTATAGGGAAAATATTGCAACCTATAAGGCTTATCTTGCCTTTGGTATTGTGGCCTATTGTTTTGAAAACCCTTCCCATTCTTATCTACCTTAGCAACATAATCTTTCACTACACTCGCCAATGTTTCCATCTTATCTTCTTCCTTGGGATTTTTATTTGATTGTGTTTTTGACTCTTTCCAGAGTCTACTATCATCCCTTTTACCAAGCTTGCTAGAAGCTCTTCTATTGCTTTCTATGTTTATGGGCAATTTATATGCATCTCTCATAGTCGGAGGATCTTTATCTCTAAGCAGATAAGCAGTCTTTCCATCCAAAGCATTACAATAAGTGGTGAAAAATACATGTTCATCCAGTCTCAATACTTGGAACAACTTATACATAGCCTTTTGAAATCTTACATTAAATTCAGCAATGTCTTCATTAGTAAATTTTTTCAAACTATTGAATTCATTCAACATAAAACCAGAATTCATCTTGTCACCATACTGTTCTTTGAAACTTCTAACAAATTCATCCCAAGAATAGATACTATGATCAGGCAAACCTTGGCACTAGTCTCTTGCATCCTCAGTTAAGGATTGCACAAATAATTTCATCACAGCATCCTCGTCTTCAATCTCATAATCATTTAGTGTATCCAAAAATACTTTTAGATGTTCTTCACCAGTTACAACATTATTCCCACTGAATTTGGGAATCTTATCTCTAACCTCATTAGGAATAAGGTTTGGTTGGCCAATGTTATGGCCAATGCCTACATTTTGGTAGCTAATATTTCTATTGATTCCACTTACTCCTAACTGTGATGCAACTCCTTGAGCTACACCATATGTCTGGGTACTTGTGTTAGCATTATTGATTTGAAAATTAGAATTAAATACAGACATAGTTTGATTAGTTGTAGTAGTATCATTAGGATTACTCATGGGACTCAAAAAGGAAATCCTTGTTTTCATCTCTGCAGTAGTAGCCTCTAGCTCTACTCTTTCCAACTATTTTTCAATATCATCTTTGGCCTTTCTAGCCCTTTCTAATTCCATATCCAGTGAAAAAATATCTTGAGATATACATTGTTCAGTCTTAGGTTCAGAGAATGTAATACCTGTGAACTTTTTTTTTCCCTTTTCAACACTTGTTGGTGTGGGTATCTGAGACTTAGGGGGTTTTTGACTTTCATAATTGATGACTTGCCTCACCACAGGGCCTATATCTTTGGGATCACTTTTCTGAAGAAGGTGTTCTCTTTCTTGGCATTCTTTTCTCAGGGTGTCTACATCTCCAAAAAGTTCTTTATTCAAGCCATTAAATCCCTCATTAGCACCCTGAGCTGCCAATTTTAATTGGGCAACCCATTTTTTCAAATTTTCTCTCTCAGTGATTGCATTTATAATTTTCTCCTCTCTAGCCTCATCATTTTTCTTCTTGATAATCAAGAGTTCATCTAATTCCCTCTTCAAAAGGTCATTATCTCTGAGGACTCCCTCAATATTAGAATTGGAAGAGTCATAGATATTCATCAATTTTTCTCCCTTTTGGTCCTCAACCTGTTCGTAAGGGATACCCTTGAAATATGATGATGTCTCACCCTTTTCTTGATATACATTCTTTGGCCTAGGGTTAAATATATCATCAAAGTAACTAGTAGTGTAAGACTAAGGATTCAGGGGTGCCTTTATTTCTTTCTTAGGAATAGTACCTAAGGACTAACTGGGACCTACAGATCTAGGCTTCGAAGAAGTATTGTTATAAGATTCTCCTTTCCTAGAATGGTTTCTTCTAGAAATTTTAGAAACATCACTCTCTGATGTTTCTTGAGAGTGATTCTTTGTGTTTTCTTTTGTATTCCTCATTTTATCCACAATGAAATTTCACACACTTGATCTCCTAGTGTTCCCCTTAGAAGCACTATAACCAATAACTCGGAGTCACCACCCAAAAAATTTTGGAATAAAATAATGAAAGTTCACCTTGACAATGATATTTGAGGATATAATTCAATAAATTGCAATACACAACTTGTGATTTCAACAAAACTGGACTTCAAGGAATATATATTATGGAATATTATATTCAAACTAACCTTTCACACATTCCTTGATAAAAGTCCCCAGAAGAGTCACCATTTTCTATTAGATCCTTTTCTCGCTGATTAAAAATACTCTCAGAGAGCTTTCTCTATTTATCCCAGACACTAACCATACAAGATATAGAATGACAGAAACAAGGTTTTTAAACCTCCTACACTTTGAGCTCCATAAACTCAAATGGGATTACCCTTCTAACTTGGAACAATCAAATCACTAAATTATTCTAGTAGAATAAGAATGAAATTACAGGAGTTGATCATAGTAACATTTATTGGAACATACCAAACCATGAGTAAAGATCAATTTTAATAGTGATAGTCATCTAATTCAATGGAGGATAGACCAGTGCTTAATCCTAGGGCATGGAGTCACTGCTGCATAGTTTTAACCTTCTTACTCATGAAAAAAAATTTAAGACAACTATATAATCTAACATAAACAAAAATATACCTTATATATCTATCCTCACACATATAACAAATTAATTCATAAAATTCATTATAAAAATTGAATCCCACTGAGAATACTTCTAAGGCAATTTTAATCTTTCCTTGAAAGAACCCTAAAATTATTTCAAAATCTGCCTAACAGATGCATAAATTGAATATTCCTTAAACATTCATTTTACATAAAATTCAGAAAACCATAATGAATACAAAATGCTCATCATATGTTTCAGAAATTATTGATGGATCTTATTTGTATTCATGATCAAAATTGCTATTACAGTCAACAGTATTTCAAAACCCAAAAACACCTATAAGTCTTGAGCCAGAGTTTGTGTATTAAATTTATACATCCCAATGAAAAATGGCTATCCCTTTCCCAGTAGTCTTGGAATCCTTTTATAACTAAGGATGCAAAAATCTACAAAGCTATAGGCTCACTGGGAAAGATTTACAAATCTTTTTTAACAACAAATTTGCAGTTAACAAAAACTGCAACCGAACACTGGTGCCAAAAGTTGGCGAAGTCTGAATAAGGTTTGTTGATGCAGTTTGACAATATCCTCTTCATCCTTTCAGCTTTGATTCCCACTTTTTTACCTCTTTGGGGGTGGGCCAATCAAAAGTCTTTACCTATTCCAATTTGGCAACAACCTTTGTCCACCAGGTGTAAACGGTGATATGGCCTCTGAAACAAATTTTGCCATATCTCTCTCAACCTTGAAGAGGTTGTCAATTAGTTCATTGCAGTATTGATCATTTGCATCCTTTTCTAGGCACTACTTCATCTCCTCATCTGTGAATAACCCATCAAATCCATTTGTCCAATCTGATTGTGGCTTTAGAATGCTAGCTTCATCATATATTTTTGGGATCAAGAGAGGGAACTGATCATCAAATAGTTGCAATTTACCACTAATCAATTCATCTTTTCCATTAAAGAAGCCATGTGTATTATTTACCTCATTGATCATTTCAATGGTATCTGTGATTTTTTTAGGAAAATCATCACTGTCTAACATGGTTGTTTTTATTTTATCCATCAGCCTATCCCTTCTTGACCAAGTCTTGAATGTGGGCTCTAAGAATTTCATGGCTTCAACAGCTACCTATGATGCTTCTTGCAATGAGCCATATAGTGTATACACTATGTCAGTCTTCTACTTCAAAACATCAATTTGATGTTGAAGTATGGGCAATATGATGGACATGACATTTATGCTCTGTCCCTGTGACAATTCTTTGGACTGGCCTTTTGCCACTGCTGAATCTTATTTTGCCTCTGGGGCAGCATCTGTTTCAGTTTTTGACACTTCTTGAGGAATTAGAGTATTTTCTCTTTTACTCTCCACTAATTCCTCTTTCAACTTATCAATCTCTTCTTCCAATGTGTGGTTAAGAACCACAACCTCTTCATGCTTTTATTCTAAGGCCATCATCTAACCAAAAGTTGTTTCATATCTCTTTGATAAATCATCAACCTTCGCAAGGTTGATGAATGATACCTGAGTCATCAGTTGAGCTATTTCAGTATCTGTAGTGTTCTACAGATTCCAAATCATTTTTTTTGCCTTCTTTTCCTCTCTTATAGTCATGACTAGAAGCTTTTGTGTAGCAGGGGCCAATGACCATATAGCAAGAGTCTTGGATTTAGGATCAAATCCTAATCCTTTCATAACTTCATCCATTTCAAACTCTATTTTCAATAGGGGATCTTCTTGCCTCCTAATCTGATCGATGATAAATGTGGACTATAAGTCCTAACCGGGCATCAACATTACTCCACTGTTTTGTACCAGCAATCTGGCCTTCTTCACAGTGATTAGTTCACTCTCAGGATCATAATCCTAGAGTGTCTTTACAATCTCTTCATTTTTATCTACATTTTCTTTACCTGTGGTTAATCCTTGCCTCAAGTCCTTTTGTTTCAACTTGATCAGAAAAGTCTTGAACTCTTCAGACTTTATGAATTCATCATCTTTCATGAATTCATTGGCTATCATGACTCTCTCATCATCCTTTTCAAACAAAACCATTTGGTTATCCCCTTGCCCTTCAGCTTGAGGCTGTTTTTTCAATTGTTTTTTATCCTTTTAAAATATTTTCCATGTTCAATAATCATAGCCTTGGCCATACTTTTCCTATCCTACATCATTTTGTGTTCTTTCTTTTGCTTTTTCCTATGTGGTTCACTAGCAGAGTTAGCTTCCTCACCGACCTCTTCTTCTTCTTGATGCTCTTCCTCTTGTTGTTCTTGATGTTCTAGGTCATGTAATGCAATAGGAATTGGGGACCCTTGAGACTATGCATCCTCCACACTAAAATTTGGTACCTATGTCATTAGAGTGTCATAGGATTTAAGCATTTCCTCTATCCTTTGTAAGTATGGGAGATTAGGGAAACAACCGGAGAAAGTATTGTCTAACTCTTTCCATTCAACTTCTTCTCTAAGGAGGTCATTCCATTTACTTCTCCTCTTCTGGACTTCATGCATATTTAACTTGTTCCTCACAACATCTTCATCATCCAGTGGCTCATGATCTCTAATCTTTTGCCAAGGAGTCATTCTTTTCAGGGCTGTTTCTATAAACTGTTTGTTGGAGATTTACTTCTAGCATCTAGTTGATTGTATGTTTGTCATTGATGACAAAATATAATATATAGTAGTGTTCTGTATGTACTTATCAGAATGATGTTATCAAGACTTGTGTGGTTATATTCATGTTGTAGACATGTTGTTTATGTTTTTTTCATACACGCAGACTCAGATATGAAGTTTCAATTATGTTGTGTAATTCTGTTAGATGACAGTTATGGTTTCTGGAGTTTTTCTGTATAGAGCCAACATATTGCATTGGTTCTTGAGTTGCACCTATCTTCAGGATATGCATGTGTATATTCAAGTTTAGTTATGAGTTGAAGATAGTTATCTAAAGGTGCCAAACGTGTTTTAACAAGATTACAAGGTTAGATTTAATTTTGTGAGGCCAACTTAGTGAAGCGTTGCATCTATTCAATTTATATTGCACAGTTGTAATTATGCTTGAATGGTTAGTTAAGCCAACAAGGATGTTATGAAGAGTTTCCTAATAGGTCCCATGATCTCATACTTTGAGGAAGATACTTATAGTAGTTCATTTGTGGAACGCTAAATGTGAATGAGAAGATAAGAGACATAAAAAGTACAGAGAAGAATATCAGTTGTGTTTCATTCATCAAGGATCTATGTGAAGAAGAAGTGAAATATTTCAATACATTGGAATTGATTAAGACAGCATGTCTACTCTATAGTTCATCATCAAATATAGTGCATATCTATTCTACAGAAGGTTGTAGCCTTCACCATTGAAGCAGTGAGCTTTTGGACAGTGAGTCCTCACCCTTAATAGGGTTATTTGTAAAAGACTCCTAATAGGGTCGCAAGATCTTCTAACAGGAATTATTATGAACAAGTATAGTTCATTGTGGGTGTTAATTCCCACTGGGGTTTTTACCATTTGGTTTCCCCGTAACCAAATTGTGGTGTTGTCTATTGTGTTATCTGAATGTGCATTTACTTTATTGTATTCTCGAATTAAAAAGAAGAAAATAATTTAATTAGCTGATAACTGATTCACCCCCCCCCCCCTCTCAGTTATCCTTTGGGACTATTCTAACACTATTTTGGATCACAGAACCTGGCAATTGCCGTAGACATTCTATATTGTTTCAAGAAGTCATTAATTACATCAAAAACTATTTTCCCAATGGAGAAGTGAAAACCTACCCATAATCTAGGGATGAAATTACCCTTCCTATGTCCCTCTAAAATTTTTTATCAACCCAAGTTATTTGCCAAAGAAATTCCAACAATGCAATCCTAGGAGGAACAAATTTGGGGAGGATTTGAGGTGGTTGTTTACAGCCATACACTCTGATGATAGTAATATAATCAAAGAAGAAAAATTCACCCCAATTGTGAGTGATAGGCCAATTTGGAACAAATTCCCAAGGTCTCAAAAATTTTCTAACCTCAAATGGAAGTCTATGCCTATTTGTTCCCAATAAATCAAAAATTGGATCCACAATCCAATTACAAAAGCATACAAAAGATGAGTTGATGGATGAACTATCCCATACTTGGGTCCATCTTTGGATTGGTGCATCGACACCATACTCTAAAATAAATAATTCAAGCTCCTTATCCATAGATTCCCTATTATAATATAGAATCATATACATCAGATGAGAATAATGCTTGAAGGTAGGTACTGGGGCATCTGACTGTATCTCCACTAATGCAACATGAATAGCATGAACGATGTATCCCACATAGTCATAATCAGTGTTGACCTCTGGGTGCTAAATGTTCATGGCCATCATGAGTACATCTTGAGGCACTGTAAAATCTCCATCAAAACCTAATACTCTAGTCAAGCCATATACTGTGCATTTTATGTAATGGTGAAAAAGGGATAAGTCAAAAGGTGGTTTGAGATTGTCTAGGATTTTCACCAATTGCCTATCTACCATGGGAATGAATTTGGTCATTTCATATTTCTTAATCAAATATTCTCTCTTGACATAATTTGCCTAAATCTTCTTTAAATCAATATCTGTGCACAATGCACCAGTAATTCCAAAGACTTTTGCCACTGACCTTCTATGTATGGAAACTAGGGTCTCTTTATTCTTCTTCCTGATTACCCTAGCTACTGGGCAGTAGTTCTTAGCAAGTTCCCTAATAAGGCCTATGCCAACATAAACATCAGGCACAATTAATTTTTCCATATTCAAATCCAAAGGATTGCAAATGGGGACTGCTTTAACACTATTATTCCAAAAATAATGGAACAAAGTATTACCAAAATAATTCGGAGTGACCGGGTTTCTACATTGGTACCATCTATCTCTCCATTCATCCCAATTTGCACTATTCATATTCAAAGTCCCAAGTAGCAACTTAGATAATTCTTCCACATACTTTTTTGGTGTGACCTCCTTCTTCTCAGACCCATGTGAAGCAATGCTAACAATAGCTTGACTCATTTTTCCTCCTCAAATTTCTATCTCAGACAAACAAGCTCTATTGCACTTTACAGAAAATCTTAGGATGCAGAAATGAGAGCTATACAAAATCAAGCTCAATGATTCAAACTTATAGTCATCAAATCAGCATCTTGTCCAATTGAATGCCAAATTATCGCACTTGAAGTATCATGCAATCATCCCTCTGTAACTAATGCTACCATTAATTCACACTGTATGATCCCTACTGGAAAAGAGTACACACCCTTTTTCTTTTTTGCCTTCGTAAGCCTGAAATGAGCCACATTTCAATCTGTCATCAATTTGCTGTACCTTTTTACATTCAAATTTGTCCTTGTGAGTGAGTGACAAGACCTTTCCTTCTATCAGCCACGCACTCACACTCTATCTTTTCTTTGGCTTGTATGCTTCATGACTGGGCGATGACCTAACTTGCAACTTCATCATTTTACAATCATGCACTTGCTATCCCCTCATGCTTTATATTTATACTTGGGCTAGTAAGCGACATTACTTTTCTTTTCATCAATAGCGGACTTGCCACTCAGAACTTTTACTTTCATTGGAACTCTGTGAGTGAGCGACATGATCTTTGTTACTCAGTCACTTCTTAGTCACACACTCACTGAACCCCACTTATCATGCTTTGCGCTTGAGTGAGTTAGTGGGTTTTCAAAATAATCATACATTACTTTCTGGTCGCGTAGTTGCCATGGCTTTCTGATTTGTCTTTATACCTCAGCGGGTGAGCGATGACTATTTTCTTTATGCATTTTAACTTAATCACTCACTTGCACTACAATATTTTCTAGCTCATAAGCATTAGCGAGTGAGCGATGACCCCTTTTCTTTTAGTCACATACTCGCTGCTGAGATTTCCTTATAAATGAATCCTTTGTGACTGAGTGAGTTCCTTCATTATGTATTAATCGCTCACTCACTGATCTTTCTTGACTTATTTTTCTTCATGAGTGACTGAGTGAAAAATTTCCATTTTTCTATTAGTCACACACCTACGAGAATCTTTTCACTTGACTTTATACCTGAGTGAGTGAGCAACAACCCACCCTTTCTTTCATCGCGCACTCGCGAGCTTAAAATTTGAGACAACAAATCATTGGCGAGTCAGCGGGAACAAAACTGAACATTTAGTCACGCACTCATGCACTTTATAACACTGCATATTTACTTCATGACTGAGAAACAAGGACCATCTGATAATGAATGCATATTACATTGCATACTCGCACTACACAAAATACAATAGTTAAGACCTGCGCAAGTGAGCACTTTCTAAAATATGACTTCATCGCACACTCACAGTTTTAAAAGATACACATAATAACTAAGCCCGAGTGCATGATCAACCTTAACTTATAGAACTCACTCAGTTGTGGACCAAAAAGTGAAAGATTTAGAACCACCGTGATTGCACAATACTTAAAAATTCAACTCATCACTAGCTCCCTGAGACTTTTAACAAAGAACTTGATCCCTTGCAAGTGATTTACCAACAAAAGAAAACCAACTCGCTTAGTCACAGATTGATAACTTGACTTCAAAAATGCATCACGACTGTGTGATTAAGACAGATTAATGACCAAGTCGCTCATTCTCACACTTAAAAGAACACTTTAAAAGTCAGTGCAGGCATGCGACTAAAGCTTAGAACATGACAATTTGAACATTTTACCATAAAATTAACTGTTTGACATGCAACCACATGTATTTTGAATCAAAAGACATGGGAAAATTTTACAAAGCATGGGAATTTGAAAATTTTGATGTGCAGTGCTAGTAGCGAGTAGCATGAGTCATTAGTGCCAAGCAAGATAGTTTTGATGTGAATGTTAGGAATGTCAGTTATTCCTAGGTCAACTATTTTGGGCCGACATAGTTGAGAATTTAATACTATCAATGGGATAAATATACATTTAATCATTTGATCCTAATACGTGGCATGTAGCCAATCATAAAATTTGAATGCCTAGGAGACATAAGCCTTTTATTTTTTATCGTTGATCTAGATCTATTCGCCAGATTCAAAGAGTATAATAAGATTGCTTCTTACCCTAATTTATAGAGATATACAGAGCATAGAGAGAAGGTGCATACCTACATGAGAGATGTGTGAAGGGTTGTTTTGACAAGAAGCATAGATCTAACAGAGTGGAAGAGCAGTGAGCAAAAAAGTAAGACATATCAGATTATAAGATCAGAGAAGGCATTATAAAGAGGAGATCCATTATTAGCATCAAGTGCACATCGAAGGATTAGTATTTGAGACATTATAACAAGTGTATCACGTGAAATCTCTTAATAGAGTGGTTCTAACAGACCTTTCTAAATCTGTTAGCCGAGTGCTTACTTTATTGTAAGTTGAAATCCTTTTACAAGGTAGATTGTAATGATCTATAGCTCTTAACTGGGAAGATGTTTAACCAGGTAGATCACTAGAAGTGATCAAACTTTTGTAGCCCTAACAGGCACAGTTTATTTCTGCAGTAGCGAAGAACTTGTGGGTGTCATCCCCACCCTAGTTTTACCTATTTGGGTTTATGGGTTACCAAATTTTGTGTATTGTGTTATTTATTTACTGTTATGAATGCTACTAGATGTTAGATCAATTTCATATATGTATGTTTATGGATCAGTTTGTTTTAAAGTGATTAAATTTCAATATCTGATTCACCTTCCTCTCAGTATCTTGTTTTCCCATTATTGTATTTCCAACAGACCTGTCATAGGCACATTTAGAATCTTTGGTTCTTTATCCTGTTTGGGGGGAACTGGAGTCACTTTAATAGTAGGCATCGTTGATGGATACACGTGTCTATCCAAAAACACTTTCTCAAATTCTCTTTTAGTCTCATTTTGAACTAACTCATACTCTTTGTTCATAATGTGAAGAGTTCTTGTTTTGGTTCTTAGATGAGGTTTTACCAAATTTAACAGTATTGCCTTCTCATCATGTGAGAAAATAGGGAGAATATTGTCTAATGTTTCTTCTCTAATCATCATATCTTCTTCAATTACTTGCCTTTTTAATAGGTCTAGTATGTTCCATAATTTGTCTGGTATGACTGTCTTGAGTTCCAATAGTGACCTTTTAAAAATGATCATATGAGAGATAAGTATAGAATGTTTTTCAGATTTATCTATTTCTTCGTACTTGTCATAAACATTTGAAATTGAATCTAGTCTTTCTTCATTAATGATTATGTTCCTTAAGACTGTCAGAATAGGTCTGAATCCTACCTTAGGAGGGGCTTGAGTGTTCTTTACTTTGCTTTGTGTTGTCCTTGAAGATGGGATTCAGTTTTCTTGGTACTAAAGGTGGAGAGGATTCCAAGTCAATAGTAGTGGAGGGTGCAGATGTACCTTCATTAGACTTTTTTTTATTTTCTTGTGGATATCATCTGATTTCTCTATCTTGACTTTTGCGAGTGTTTGTTTAAGTTCTCTTGCAATCTTAGCTTCCCTAGCTTTATCTAGTTCTTCTTATATGACCCCATGAAATTTTAGGATGTTAGATGTTATCATTGATGCCTTCCTCTTATTATCAGCACTGTATAAGACAGAATCAACTTGATTTGTCTTCTCTTTGTATGTGCCCCATCTAGGCTCTTTTGGATCTTTAGGCATAGACAAAATAACTTGTGCATATCCTTCCAACACATATTCTTCAACTTCATAACCAAGTGGGTGGATCTATTTGGTTGTTGGCTCAATTGCTTCCATGCAAGTACAATCAATTTCCACCATGAAGCATATGGTGTCCTTGTACTTTTCAACTATCTTTTCTGGTATTCAGAACCTCTTCTGCATCTTGATCCTAAATGTCTTGATCTCCATATCCATAGAGTCCTTTACAGTACTTTCTGATGTAGCTTTTAATGAAATTTGTGCATAGTAGGTTTACTCCTATCTAGGTAAAGTTTAGAGACTTTACCAAGAATGTGGAAGTATAGGTAGATAATCAAAGAGCCAAATCTTAATATTTTTCTCTTGTCATGCTTGATATCTCTAATGTTCTCAATTAATTGTGCGTACAATATCTCACAAAGATTATACTGTGTGTTATCTCTTTCCATCCTTATTGTTGCCAGAACTATAGCTACGGATACACTATTTAGTCTGATTGTGTGCTGAAACTTGTAACCAAGTATCATGGTGAGGAGTTTGATGTCTTGTTCCACAATTGGATCAATAGTCACCCCGTGCCTATCACTTCTAGATAAGAAAGCTTGCTCAACCTATTTCTTTACATCCTTTCTAGTAGGAAGAACAGGTCCAACCTTGGAGAGTCTAGTCATCTCATGAATGAGGTCAGCAGTAATGTGGACAGGAACTTCACCAATCTAATACAGATCATCATGAATCCTACTTAGTAGAATTTTGACCCATTCTAGTTCATAGAACTCATGTGCATTTGTATACTCAAAAATAGGGTTATCAGTGAGATGCACGTATTCATCCTTGAATGAGTAACCCAGTTTCATCATTGATGCCATGAGCGTGGTTATTCTATTGTCTCCAACATACTCCTTCTTATAGTAAATTTAAGCATGTATGTCCTCTACATGCACAACTCCTAGTGGAGTCTTGGAGAATTCCCCTTCTACATCATCTAGCACAAACTTGAATGGATGCTTCTTAAACACATATCTCTTTTTCTCAGAGATTTCAAACACTGTAGGAGTAGCCATTACTTGTAACTTTCTTAAGTAGGGTTTCATAGAGATTTGAAATGACCTATCTGCTAGGGTTTTGTTTCAAATTCAATTCACCTTGCTAACTAACCAAGAATTATCTTTTGATGCTTTGATGCTAAATTCTCCTACGCTCTTTGAATGCTTTGATCTCAAATGTAAAAGTGAAGATAAAAGGTCTTTCACTGACTTATAAAGAGTTTTTTCATTTAATGCTTGATGTCATAATGCAGTTTATACTAAGAATTTCAATCTTTGTTTTGTCAAAGTATAGGCTATGCGTCCATGCATACTTCATCAATTACATGAATCCATAGGTGCATACTCAGAGGTGAGTATACTAGTCATGCAGGGGTTTAGAGCTAGAATAGCTCCCCCTAAGACCATGAGGGTCATCTAACCAGAATTATAAGTTGCTTCCACTATGGATGCATCTACTACCTTGTTAACATCATCATCTTTCTTTACTTCAACCCATATTTTACCTAAATCTTTTGTAGCTTTTACAAACTTGAATTCTCCAGATTCTTCAAACAATGATCCTTTAGGCTTTTCTTGTTTTTGTGTTATGGACCTGCAAAACCTTGAGATATGTCCTGCTTTATTACATGAGTGACAAATGATTGGAGGTATATTGATATTATTCATCATGCTGCACTGCTTGGCTGTGTGTCCATCATAATTACATATCTAACATGTAATGTTCTAATAGTTTCTTTGAGGTTGATTTCTCTAATTGTATTGAGTCATATTTCTTTGGTTCTGTTGTGACTGATTTCTTTGACTTGTTCTACAATGTATAGCCCTGTGAGCAAATTTATTATAGGAATAACAATAACGATTGAAGGGTCTTACCTCTTTACAATCTCTTTCCAGGTGTCCATGTTTGTTATAGGCATAACAAGCTCAGTTAACTAGATTGTGTTCATCTTTAGGAGGTTCAACTTTACTCTTTGCAAGATTCTCAATTTTATTTTCTTCTGTAGATTCTTCTTGTGCTTTCTTTCCTTTTTGCATTGCATTGATTTCAATTTGAGCTACACTATATCCAACATGAATAGTATCACCTTTTATCTTTTGTGCATAAAGTTGTGATTGAATTAGATTAGAACTTGTGTGTAATTTCTCAATTTTGCCTTTTGCTTCTGTTAGTTCAAATTCTATCTTTTTCTTGGTGTTTTCCAACTCCCAGATCTTCATATTTTCCTACATAAGTTCTTCATATAATTGTTTACTTTCTTTGGTATTTTCTTCAATAGCTCTTAGGATATCTATAATTTGTTCATTCAGATCTTCAATCTTGTCCTTCAGAGACATGTTTTCTTCATTCATCTTTTTGACCATTTTTCCCAAATCATTTGTAGAGAAATATTTTAGATATTTTCTTAATTTTTTTATAAGCATTTGGGAGCCATCAACTTTTAGTTTAAGCTCTTCATTTTCTTTTTCAGATCTTTCAAGATCATCAAGGGTTTATTCAAGATTTTTTTTTAGATGTTTCTCTTCTGTTGAGTCCATGATCTCCTCAAGTCGTTAAACTTTCTTTTAGAGGACCAGAGCTCTAATACCAATTGTTAGAAACACTGAGATGGGGGGGGGGGTGAATCAATGTTTGTCTACTTATCTTTATTTCAGAAATTTGAAACTTAAATCAAATAGATAACAATTGAAGCATAACACAATAACACATAACACAAGATATGATTACAGGGAAACCTTGATCAGAGGAAAACCCCGATGGGAATTAGTACCCACAAATTATTGTACTAGTCTAATGAACTTGTTAGAGTTCCTTTGCCCTATTAGGAATAGTATTTACAATGCAAGTACAATGACCCTATTAGGAGTCTTTACAAAACCCTATTAAAGGTGAATGGATCACTGCTAGAGCTCACTTCCCAATAAGATGAAGGCTACAACCTTCAGGTAATAGATATATACTATATCAAAAGATGAACTGTTGTAATGACACTGTTGTCTGATCAGTTCCATTTATGCATTGATGCTTTAATCTCTTGAAGAATTATATTGATCTTATGGATATCTTCTCTTCTTATTTTTGACTCTCACACTTCATACAAAATTGCATGTCTAAGTATATATACATGTCTAAATAGACGCGACCAAAAACAATACCTTAGTCAGCCCAAAAACAACATACACAACATTTCCAAAAAATTTGGATTAAGCATGTTTACATGAGTTTTAAAGACACAATTAAAAACATATTACAATAGGCGCATGGCTATTATAAAATAAAATATTATACGGTAATCCAAAATCTGAGGTCGGCTTCATACTCTATTTTATGAACTGCTAGTGACACTTAATCTTGTTGTAACTTCTCTGTACTATTATACCATACCATGTGTGTATATAATAAGCTTAATGACATATCATAAAGCTTAATTATGGAGGTGCATAGTCTTCTTCAATCGTACGCACGTGCACTGATCAGCTGCATATCTCTGTTATGTTCTATCTTCTGTACTTAGCCAATTTATCTTCCAAGTTTACTTGAAAAAGCTTCATATGACTTTGTTTCCATAATGACAACACAAAATTAGTCATATACACACTGAGTGTCAACTTTCCAACATATGTATGCGCGTACGTCTTGCTCTAGAAAAAACCTAGGTGGGATAGATGAAAAAATGAGACTTGATTTTCTAGTTGTGCTATGACTTGTGGATGGATCTTGTAGTTAGGTTCCATGTAGGTGGAGTTATTCACCAAAAATACCTTATTTTCCTTATCCATTTTAGCTTTCATTGTTTGTGATGAAGATTCCATGACCCTATGTATTTAGGGCTTCTATAAAATGTGCTTGAATAAATAGATGAGGGAAGAATGCTCAATAAATAACCTCTGTATGCTCAAAATGCACTGATCTCAGTAGAATGCATGAAAAAATTCTTCTACAACTTATCTCTTCATTCTTTGTTATGCTCCATGATCGCGTTGTGACCAAATGAGCTCACAATGACTAAATTTATAGTACATAGGTTAGGGCAGTATAATAAATGCATTTCACCAACCACTCAGTGAAAAAACATCATGCTTGGTTAACACTATCAATGCTTCAACTCAGTGAGTATACCATATACTCGGTTACCATAGCAACTCGGTAAACTCTTAACATTTTCACCGAGTGACAGTTTTAACTTGGTACATATTAACCAACTAGACTAGATCATTGTAATCAAATATGTAATTCCATAGTTCTTCTTTATTAATTTTGATTTGGCATATGTGTAATAAATATAGGAACTAATGTAAAATATAGCATTGCAAAACATAGTTCTATACCTGCTTGTATTTCTCAGTTGGAGATGGTGGAGCCACCTAACCCATTGGATGAGGTGTCACCAACTATTGTGCTTGGTTCTACATTATCATTTGATTCTTTTCTCCACATTTGATTCCCGATCCTCACAATTTCATCAATTGTATTTCTATTTCCATAGGTTTTTATTCGGTCTTCACAATCTCTCCTTAAGTGACCAACTTTCTGATAGTGAGAACATGCCATTCCGGAGTTTGACCAATTCACATTTGATTCGCCATAGTCTCATACAATTTTCTGCTATGTATCCATATTTTCCACATGATTCACAACTTCTCCAAGTGTTTTAATCCCATTCATAAGCATTTCCTTGTCTTTTCAGTTGTTTTACCATTTCTTGTCCTTTAGGCTTCTAGATATGCGTTGTGTTCTTTCTGCATGCTTGAGTTGTGTGACCATTCATGTTGAAATTTTGACAATATTTATCCATGTATAGTTTCTTGTGTGGTTTGTTCAACTTGGATTACACTCATGTACCTGATGTCCATGCTTAATATAGTTATAGAAAATACCATTTAATTTAGGAGGGTTTCTAGGAATACCTTTTGTTTTTCTCCTGCAAACATTTGATGTGTGGCTTGGTTTTCCACAGTGATGGAAAGAGGGCTTCTTCGGCTTAGGATTTGAGTAAACATTCATTTTTTCAGCTTGATTTGACAATTCTCCTTGCATGGTATACCCTAATCTAGTATTGTTATTCAATCTTATTTGATAGTTCATAGATTCATCCACTCTCTTAGTGCTTTCTTCAGATCTCTTAATCACTTCATTATGTTGTTGTAAAATCTTCACTTCATTTCTCAATTTCTCATTTACTTCCTTCAATACACTAATTTCATCTATTCTTTTTGCAAGTTCACTGTTCACTCTATTTTCCTCATGATTCATAGCAACCACTTGATTGGTGATATCAAAGTAATGTTCAGTAAGTCTAGATATCTTAGTTTCTTTCTCTTGTAACTTTTCAGTCATCTGTCTTTTGTCATCAAAAACCATGTTTCTATCTTGTTCAGCTTTCTTTACATCATTCAAGACTTCAACCATTCTAACCATTTGTGTATCTTGTCTAATGTACAGTGATTTCACTTGTTCAGTAAGTTTATGATTTCTCTCAGATAGTTTTGATATGATTCCTTCAGATGCATTAGATATGATACCAGATTCAGATCCAGATGTATCAAATGGGTCTTGAATCTCCTCTTCATGATACTCTATCTCATGAAAGAAAAGTGTCATGTCCTTCCCTTTAATAAAAATCTCCCTGAGTTTCTCTTTGGTTTCCTTATACTTTTCGACATAGATCAGAAGTTGTAACTTCTGATTCTCAATAGTTTTGTCAAGTGTATATAATGTAACACTAGTCTTGATTTTCCCTAGATTCTTCTAGGTCTTCTAGGTCACTCACTGACCTTATAGGGTTCTTCAAATAACCCTATTATCCCTATTATTATCCTCACAAGATCCTACTCCTTTCAACTAGTGAACACCAACAATGTAAAACAAAAACTCACCATGCTTCTCCCAAGGCTCTTGCTAGCCTTTCTTCCTCCAACTGCACCAAATGATCCAAATGGATTCCAAAATCTTCCATATGAGGAGGTAGTCTTCAAGATAGTCTATTGGACCAATTACAATTTCCACAAACTACTTTTGGATTGAAACCCTAAACGAGTCCCAAATTCCAATCCAATTACACCCAAAAGAGGGCTACTAGCATTAGGCCTAGTTAGGCTCCTTTTTCTGCAATAACTTGCGAAACTCCTTAACAAGTCAGAAAAAATAATATCATATCTTGAAACCCTTTATCAATAACCTAAGTATTTTCTAGGTCTTGGCTTCTAGAGGTGTCTGTACAGTACCTCCTACAAATATGCCTAAAATTTAGGGTTTTAGGACCTTTTCACTGTCTTCTCAAGAAATTGATTTTCTTGGCTAGAAAAAAACCACACCCAAAATTATCCTCTGAGTTAGGGTTCCTTAACTCCCCCTAATACATCTCCACAATCCTTGATTGAAGAAATGAATTCTTTCAACCCTTCCAAATTGCTCTGCAACTGGTGGTGATCCCTAGCCATGCATCACTGGCTCGCCTAGGGAATCACCTTATAAATAGATGCCATGATTTCTTGGGACCCTCCTTCACTATATATAATGTACATGGAGTCACCTTCCATAATCCAAGAGCCTTTGCAAGTTCCACGATGGAAAATGGATCTATGACCCCATTTGCACACTGCCTTATTCAGGCCAATGACAGGATAGAAACTAAAAGATTTTACAAAACCAACTAAAACTATACAAAATAGAAATATAACTCCACAAAAACTATAATAAAAATCTAAATTAAAAACAACAATCACTACAGTAATTGATTCAATCCATAACAATTCAAATTTCTCACAAATTTCTCAAACTCTAATTATTCTTCAATTCTACAGTCCGTACACACTCTGACACAAACTTGCCAACCCTTGGAAATGATCGAGGATCATCTTAAGTAGTTGAAAAAGGCACTAAAACACCAGTTTCAAATAGTTTAGTAACTAATTCCATCAAAGTTTCATTCTTGGAACAAATTTTGTCAATGTTGTTAATGACAACATTGACAACTTTTGCAACTTTTTGGATATGCTATCCAAACTTGGTCAAAAGTTGTTCAATCTTTCCCAAATCACTAATTAAGGTGAAAAAAAATGAAATAGGACCTTTAGTCCCTTGCTTGGCCTAATTTGGCACTAAAACCACTAATCAACCTAATTAACCTAGATTGTACTCAAAGGTCACTAAGGACCTATTAGACATCCTCTCACTTAACACACTACACACTAGGACCAACATGTCCCTTTATTAACCTAGTGGTATGGCTAGAACCACTATAAGACAAAAAATCAAAAGAAGCCCTATGTCAAATTGCATCATTATCCCTACCTAGGTGCTCCTGCACCATACTCCCCCATAAGGGAAAGCTATGTCACTCCTATGGATAGTATACCCTCTGAAATGCCCACCTTCTTGAAGTATGCCTCTAAAATACATGAGGCTTCTAACTCTGGTCTATCCTTCCACTGAATTAGGTGTTCCATGTAGACTTTATGCCTTGTAGTCTTCTTAACCCAGGAGTCCAAAACTTTGTCAGCTATCATCTGTGGTTTGGGAGGCAATATAATAGCCTCAACATCCCCACTGATTCCATGAATGCCTTTACTAGTCTAATCTATCTTCCATCTAAAACTGGATTAAGTCTTTCACATTGAACACCAGAGATATGATTAAGTTTGATGGTAAGTCTATTTTATAGGCATTAGCCCCATATTTGGCTAGGATTTTGCATGGTCCTACCCTTTTCATATGAAGCTTGGTAGGGAAACCTTTTTGTAGCCTTGACTTTTTCAAATCAACCATCACATAGTCACCCACCTCAAACTGAACATCTTTCCTCTTCTCATCAAATTTGGTCTTCAACTTCTGTTGATTGTCTTGGATTTGATTCATGACTTGTTCTTCAATCTCCTTCATAGTATGGGTGAAATCCTCCGCATTTCCACTTCTGTATTCCATACCTCCAAGATCCCTAAGCTCACAAAAACCTCTAGGGTGCATGCCATAAACAACCTCAAATGGGCTCTTTCCTGTCATCCTATTCTTACTATCATTGTAAGCATATTCTTCTTGGGGAATGACTACATCCCAAATCTTCCCATACTCCTTAGTTAGTCACCTCAATAGGTTACCCAACACTCTATTCACCACCTCATTTTGGCCATCAGTCTGAGGGTGGTAGGCTGAACCAAAAGATAGATTGGTACCCAATCTAGTCCATAATGTCCTCCAAAAATGGCTCATAAATTTTACATCCCTATCTAATACTATGCTCAAAGGAAGAGCATGAATCCTCACAATCTCCTTAAATAACAAATAGACTATGTGGCTAGCATCATTAGCAGTCTTACATGGAATGAAATGTCCCATTTTACTAAATCTATCAACAACTACATAAATTATATCATACCCCTACTTGGTTTTGGGTAGACCTACTATGAAGTCCATGCTCACACACTCCCATGGCCGGTTAGGGAATGGTAAAGGCTGATATAACCCTACATTACTCATTACTCCTTTTGCCTTCATGCAAACAATGTTCCACATACTTGGTTACATCTTTCACCAACTTTGGCCAATGGTAGAACCTTTGCACAATCTCTAAGGTTTCTTCATACCAAAGTGACCACTTAAAGATCCATTATGCTTCTCCTATATGAGGTTCATCCTCATAGAGCCTATTGGCACACATAACTGAATACCCCTGAATAATAGTCCATTTTGTAAATTAAACTTTGAGAACTTTCTATGGAAGTGGTTTTGAAAGTCAACACACACCTTGTATGGTTCCCCAAAGTTCTCATCTACCTTGTAAAGATCTTTGAAACTATCAATGCCAATGCTATTCAATTGGACTTCTTGGACTGTAAGTAACCTCCAACTTAAGGCATCTGCCACCTTATTGAGATGTCCATTCTTATACTTTATAGTAAAGGTAAGTGCTTGTAAATAAACCATCCATTTCAAATGCCTATTGCTTACTTTCTCCTAAGTATTTATGTAGCTAAGAGCTTGATTATCAGTAAATACCACAAACACTTTAGGCAATAGATAATGCCTACATTTTCTAAGGGACTGAACTAAATCATATAGTTCCAAATCATATGAAGAATATATCTTCTTTGCCTCATTCAATTTCTCACTAAAGAAGGCAATTGGCCTACCTTCTTGACTCAATACACCCGCTAATGCCATCCCACTTGCATCACACTCAATGGTGAACAATTTCTGAAAGTTGGGCAATTGTAGGACAGGTTGAGTAGCCACTTGTTTCTTCAACATCTCAAAGGATTTCTCTGCTTCTAAGGTCCACCTAAACTTAGTTTTTACCCCACCCTTAATAGTATCCATCAATGGTGCACATATCCCACTGAAATTCCTAATAAACTTCCTATAAAACTATGCAAGGCCATGAAAACTCCTTGTCTTAGTGGATGTGGTAGGTGGAGGCTAGTTTAGGATAGCAACAACCTTTTCTTGGTCCATCTTCAAAGACCTTTTTGACACTACAAAGCCCAAATAAACTAGTTCTTTCTTGAAGAACTCACACTTCTCAAGATTAATAGCCAACTTCTCTTCATGCAATCTCTGCAACACTACCTCTACATGTTTGACATGTTCCTCTCTTGTCTTTCTAAATATCAGTATATCATCAAGATATACCACCACAAACTTCCCTGTGAAGTCCTTGAGCACCTCAATCATGAGCCTCATGAATTTTCTCAGAGTAGTAGAGAGACAAAATGGCATAACAAGTCATTCATATAACCCATTTGTGGTCTTGAATGTCATTTTCCATTCATCACCTTCCTTCACCCTGATTTGGTGATACCCACTCTTCAAGTTCAACTTGGTAAAGTATATTTCCCCTCCAAGGCAATCCATGAGATCCTCTATCCTAGGTATAGGGAACCTATACCTTATTGTGATCCTTATTATGGCCCTTGAATCTGTGCAAAATCTCCATTTTCCTCCCTTCTTGGATGCCAACACTATTAGAGTAATTTAGTAATTACTCTTTTGTGCTTAAGTTATACTTAGGCAACTTTCTATTTTCTGAGAGTTTATTTTTTAGGGCTTCGGTATCCTTTATAAGGAATCACCGCTTAGTTTTCTTTACAGAGTTTTGTATTCAATATTGTTGTTAATAGAAATCATTCTTTTCAACATGGATATCTCTTCTCTCTCATTTTGGCCGCCATAGCTGAATCCTTCTATCTTCTATCTTTTTCTTCTGTGTATGTAATAGTTATGCATGCAGGTGTTCTTGGGAAGATTGCAGTTTAGCAATCATAACATGGTATCAGAGCCACTCTGCAGCTGGCTGTTCGTTCTTTGTTGAAGCAGCGAGGGTTTGAAGCTTTCAGAGGCTTTTCTAGCTTTTGTCTCTGGTTCTAGGGGGTCTTTATTTTTTGGAGCTGTTTGAGCTGAAACGGACTCCGCCATTGCGTCCAGAAGGCCCGGGAGAGTCGAAATACATATAAATTTTGACCATTTTGGTTACCGAGGCCTCTGGCAAAATTTTTTTGCCCTACTAGGGCCGTACAACACATTGTTCGAGGCAAAATTTCACAAAAAATCAAAAAAACTATTTTTTTAAATATTTTTTTCATTTTATATAGCGCGGCCAATGAAAATTTTAGGGTGCCATCGCCGCACCACCGCGGCCCAGCCCCTGGCTGCACATTATCCACTCCGCGCCCGCGCGCCGCCCTTACAAACACAGCGCCACCGCCGCCGCCTGCCGCCCGGTGCCCGGCACCCCACGGCCCCCACCGCGCCTCTGCTTCCGCCGCTCTAGCCCACCAACTTTTCTGCTCCGCTCAGCTGGCGCCACCACACTGCGCCGCCCACAGCGGCCGCCAGCACCTCCCCGCTCCGCTCGCGGCCGTGCACCGCCCGGCGGCCCGTTTCAGCCCCCTTTTCTATGCGCGGCGGTCACATTGGTGACTGGGGGCTCCGCCCCAGCCCATTGAGCGTGCATGCGCCAAGGGGCCAGACCTTGTTTGGCCCCAGGGGCTTATCTGTGGCCCTTTTTTGGCTTTTTGGGGGTACCTAGGATTTTTTCGCTCTATAGGGAGCATACGGGGGTATTTTTCTGACTTCCATATACCGTCGGAAAGCTCTTTCCAAGAAATTTCCGATGGTGGAGGTTAGGGTTTTTGGTTCCACCGTTTCAATATCATTTTTTATTGTTGAAGTCTGATGTCTTTCTTTGCCTTCCGGGAGCCATATCTGGCTCATCCGGACTCCTTTTTCGGCAAACGAGATATCGTCAGAAAGGTGGTTCAGTGTGCTTTTCAGTGGCAGAGGTTATTTTTTCAGATTCTGCTCCAGCTTTTCACTCCTCTGTGTTTGGAAGTTTATGCCCTCTAGTGGTGTGCTTGGTTCTACAGGTCCTGGGATCTCTTCTTCTGAGTTCATAGCTCACTCTTCTTTCTGACATCTGAGCTTACATGCTCTTTCTGATGTATTTTGTTCTGTAAAAACACTGAGATAAAGTGCCTTCTTCTACTTTTCTTGGATCTTGTACACCTGGTTCAGTTGATGTTCTCGCACTGTGTTATAAAGTGCCATGGGGGGATTATGATGCATTTTCCACTTTAGGCACATCCACTTTTGTCAAGTGAGCATACCTTTCACGACATTAGCCCATATAGTCTGTGTCTGTGACACCGCCCTTTATCCTATGTGTGTACTTCTGTTGCACTATTGGTGTTCCTGGTTCTTCTTCTGCAGCTGTTTCTGGTACTGCATTTCAGTGTTCCTGTCACCTCTCCCAGTTCAGCATTATGGGGGGGTTCACCTGTTGGGTCTATTGCTTCCTAGTTTGATTGATCATCTCTTCAGACACTTGTCTTCTCTACCTGGTCATGCACTTCAGTGGGGGTTCCAGCAGTATCTTCTGACAGAGTTTTCAGACATGCTTCAAAGATGCTTCTTGCTTGTTTCTTGTTCCTTTCTCTGGGACACCTCTTTCTCTAGATTGAAGGCTTTTCTTCATCTAGTTTTCTTTCTTGTTTTGGGTACCTGATCAGGCCTAGTTGCCGGGACCCTTCTTTCCTGCTTTCTGTAGTAGTTTAGCAGTTTTTCTTCTCCCTAAGTTACACTTAAGGGGGGGTGTTAGAGTAATTTAGTAATTACTCTTTTATGCTTAAGTTATACTTAGGCAACTTTCTATTTTCTGAGAGTTTCCTTTTTAGGGCTTCAGTATCCTTTATAAGAAATCACCGCTTAGTTTTCTTTACAGAGTTTTGTACTCAATATTATTGTTAATATAAATCATTCTTTTCAACATGGATATCTCTTCTCTCTCATTTTGGCCGCCATAGCTGAATCCTTCTATCTTCTGTCTTTTACTTATGTGTATGTAATAGTTATGCATGCAGGTGTTCATGGGAAGATTGTAGTTTAGCAATCATAACATGGTATCAGAGCCACTCTGCAGCTGGCTGTTCGTTCTTTGTTGAAGCA
Source organism: Thuja plicata (assembly GCA_018584345.1). NCBI lineage: Eukaryota > Viridiplantae > Streptophyta > Pinopsida > Cupressales > Cupressaceae > Thuja > Thuja plicata. The sequence goes on from MU226019.1 coordinate 336,697, forward strand.
GCGAGGGTTTGAAGCTTTCAGAGGCTTTTCTAGCTTTTGTCTCTGGTTCTGGGGGGTCTTTATTTTTCGAAGCTGTTTGAACTGAAACAGAATCCGCCATTGCGTCCAGAAGGCCCGGGAGAGTCGAAATACATATAAATTTTGACCATTTTGGTTACCGGGGCCTCTGGCAAAAAATTTTTTCCCTACTAGGGCCGTACGACACATTGTTCGAGGCAAAATTTCACAAAAAATAAAAAAAACTATTGTTTTTTAATAGTTTTTTCATTTTAAACAGTGCGGCCAATGAAAATTTTAGGGCGCCACTGCCGTACCACCGCGGCCCAGCCCCTGGCTGCGCATTCTCCACTCCGCGCCCGCGCACTGCCCTTACAAACACAGCGCCGCCGCCGCCGCCCGCCCCCCGGTGCCCGGTGCCCTGCGGCCCCCGCCGCGCCTTTGCTTCCGCTACTCTGGCCCACCAACTTTTCTGCTCCGCTCAGCTAGCGCCACCACACTACGCCGCCCACAGCGGCCGCCAGCACCTCCCCACTCCGCTCGCGGCCGTGCACCGCCCGGCGGCCCGTTTCAGCCCCCTTTTCTATGCGCGGTGGTCACATTGGTGACTGGGGGCTCCGCCCCAGCCCCCTGAGCACGCATGCGCCCAGGGGCCGGACCTTGTTTGGCCCCAGGGGCTTATCTGTGGCCCTTTTTTGGCTTTTTGGGGGTACCTGGGCTTTTTTCGCTCTACAGGGAGCATATGGGGGTATTTTTCTGACTTCCATATACCGTCGAAAAGCTCTTTCCAAGAAATTTCCGATGGTGGAGGTTAGGGTTTTTAGTTCCACTTTTTCAATAGCATTTTTTTCTGTTGAAGTCTGATGTCTTTCTTTGCCTTTTGGGAGCCATATCTGGCTCATCCAGACTCCTTTTTCAGCAAAAGAGATATCGTCAGAAAGCTGGTTCAGTGTGCTTTTCAGTGGCAGAGGTTATTTTTCTAGATTCTGCTCCAGGTTTTCACTCCTCCACATTTGGCAGTTTATTCCCTCTGGTGGTGTGCTTGGTTCTACAGGTCCTGGGATCTCTTCTTCTGAGTTCATAGCTCACTCTTCTTTCTGACATCTGAGCTTGCATGCTCTTTCTAATGCATTTTGTTCTGTAAACGCACTGAGATAAAGTGCCTTCTTCTACTTTTCTTGGATCTTGTACACCTGGTTCGGTTGATGTTCTCGCACTATGTTATAAAGTTCCATGGGGGGATTATGATGCATTTGCCACTTTAGGCGCATCCACTTTTGTCAAGTGAGCATACCTTCCACAACATTAGCCCATATAGTCTGTGTCTGTGACACTGCCCTTTATCCTATGTGTGTACTTCTGTTGCACTATTGGTGTTCCTGGTTCTTCTTCTGCAGCTGTTTCTGGTACTGCATTTCAGTGTTCCTGTCACCTCTCCCAGTTTAGCATTATGGGGGGGTTTACCTATTGGTTCTATTTCTTCCTGGTTTGATTGATCAGCTCTTCAGACACTTGTCTTCTCTACCTGGTCATGCACTTCAGTGGGGGTTCCAGCAGTATCTTCTGACAGAGTTTTCAGACATGCTTTGGAGATACTTCTTGCTTATTTCTTGTTCCTTTCTCTGGGACACCTCTTTCTCTAGATTGAAGGCTTTTCTTCATCTAGTTTGCTTTCTTGTTTTGGGTACCTGATCAGGCCTAGTTGCCGGGACCCTTCTTTCCTGCTTTCTGCAGTAGTTTAGCAGTTTTGCTTCTCCCTAAATTACACTTAAGGGGGGGGTGTTAGAGTAATTTAGTAATTACTCTTTTGTGCTTAAGTTATACTTAGGCAACTTTCTATTTTATGAGAGTTTCCTTTTTAGGGCTTCGGTCTCCTTTATAAGGAATCACCGCTTAGTTTTCTTTACAGAGTTTTGTATTCAATATTATTGTTAATATAAATCATTCTTTTCAACATGGATATCTCTTCTCTCTCATTTTGGCTGCCATAGCTGAATCCTTTTATCTTCTGTCTTTTGCTTCTATGTATGTAATAGTTATGCATGCAGGTGTTCTTGGGAAGATTGCAATTTAGCAATCATAACAAACACAACTAGGACTGCACAAGTGCTAATACTATTCTTGATCAAGCCTTGATCCAAGAGTTCTTGCACTTGTATAGCTACCTCCAAGTTCTGATCAAGAGTAAGCTTGTATACTACCTTATTGGGTAGAGATGCCCCTGGCACAAAGCATATTTGGTGACTTATTACCCTCTTAGGTGGTAGGCTTATAGGAGTTCCATCACTCACTATGTCCTTGTACTTCATAAGCAGTTCTTGTACCTTTGGTGGTAATGGCTCCTTAACTAGATTTTCTTCTTCCTTGGGTCCTAGCAAAATGGCATACCCTTCACTCTCATCATCCTTGATATCTTTCACAAACTCCTTCCCACTACACAACATGACATTAGGAGTCTTTGATTGTGGTTCTTCATCTTGTAGCAAAGACTGAATTTTGAAAGTTTTACCTCCTTTCTTGAATGTGATAGAATTCTCCTTCCCATCATACACTGCCCCATTATCAAATGTCCAAGGCCTTCCTAATAGAAAATGGCAAGCATCCATTGGTAGGATGTCACAAAGTAGTCTATCTATTAGGGTTTTTTCTTGCTGAACCTTCAACTGATGCTTGAATATTTGATTAACTCTGTGACTCCCAATATCTTAAAATAATGACTTAGGCAAGAGAAAACTCTAATTGATGAGGATTTATGATAATGTCAGGGGAAAATATTATCACCTCCTTCTTTTTAGGTTCCACAACACCCAGGTAGGTATTACCTATATAAAATTGATGTCTTACAATATTAGTAAATGTGGATACTAATTTGTTGCCTTTTTACTGTTTTACCTTATAAATTACTCTGCATAAAACTTAAAACAACTTGACACAGAGCTTAACCATGAAAATTATTGAAAAGATAACAGAAAATAGTAGTGTTTTAAGGACATTCATCCTTCTTCCTTTTTAGTGCTCAGAAATTAGGAGAGGCAACCTATTTTAATCCTCTCTTAAAGGGATTAGTAGAATGAATTGTATATCTTGATACAATTTCTTAGACTTATATGTTATGAATGTAAATGTGAAAGATTTATGTATATTAAACTGCTTGGATGATGATAAACCACTTGATAGATTCTAGACTAGTGCCTATCCTTGGGCTATAGAGTCAAAGATGAAAATTTACAGAAAAATTAAATAAAGATACTATAGATTGCCTTACAACCTATATGCAACTCAAGTAAGATGCCTTACAAATCACCTTGTCACTCCAACACTGCTATATAAAATCCTCAAATACTGTTATACTCTCTGAAACTACTCACAAAACTTAGTTCTTCCCTTGAAAGAAACTTGTAAGTAATTAGATATCTACATTGTAACCAATATGTTTAAAATTCCTTACAGATTAGACATAAAAGAGGATACACAATAAGTAAAGAGACAATAACAACAATATAGAAGAGAAGTTGCACTGTATTTTATTTATATTCCTGCTTCATACATATAGAGGCTAAAGCTCAAAAACTTAGACAAAATTTTGTAGTCTGGCTTATAATTATATTTCATCACCCCTTCAAATGTTACAATAAGATCTATTTATAGGTTCAAACCATCTTGGAGTCCTTAAGATAAGGATGCAACAAGCTTCGGATGGTTTAAGAAACTTAACCCTAAAAAGTTAGAAAAAGACAAAAGTGAAGAAATCTCCAAGCGGTGGGAGGACAAAATTGAAGAATGAAATCTGATTTTGCATTTTGTCCTTTTGTGAATGTCATCACCTTTGTCTACATGTATTTAGGATAGTATCTGATAGTTGTAAGAAGATCTAGTGACCCCCAATACAGGCTAACTTACACTAATATTTCCAAGATTACTAACCTTCTTGTGCTCACAGATTAGGTGCCATGTCTCCTTTATTATTCATCCATAACATATAAATCAACTGTGCAAGGCTTCTTCTTCTTGGGCTTTGTCATAATGTCCCATGCTATCACATCCTCTTCCTTAGGCCACTCAAAGTTATGAATATTCTCTAGTTGAGTCTTCTGCCTTTCCCACCTAGCATTTGTAATGCTTTTAATATCTAAAATGAATTTATTATAGTCTATTTCTACCTTAATTGGCTCATCCAAAATTTGGTTGAACCTCTCCATATCTAATTCTCCCTGATTAGAGACATAAATTTCTTTATTGGGAAGTACACTGTAAAACTCTAATATCCATAACCCTAATGGTTTGATTTGATCATCCTCGACCCTAATTGGAGGTACAAACCTACTATAATCTATCCCAAACATCTTTCACTTAAATCATTAATTTGATTGGCCTTTCTTTTGAAAAAAGGATAAAGTAGCCCCAATCTACTCTATCTCTGTACCAACCATGGTTACTATTTCTAGCAAATCCGATCTCAACGGTTGCACTAATGCTAATCTTTCAAAAAGAGATGTTCTTCTGGACCAAGTTGCATAGTAAGGACCTAAAAAAAAACTTGCCACTTCTACTTGTAAGCCTGACAACCTGCCATAAGCCCCATACACTACATCAATCTTACCTCTGATGGAGTCAATACTATGCTGCAAAATTGAAGTCAAGGCTTCCAGAATCACACTATTATGCTCAGTAACTCCCTGCTCTATTTCAACAAATAAATCCCCTGCATTTTCTATTTGGACCTCAACATCCATGACCTCTTTGGGCTCAACAGGGGTAGGCTCTCTTATATCTAGAAATTTTTTAGTAAGCTCATCTATGAGCTTCTTTTTTTCATTAATTGTTATTAATGCTAGCTCCCTTTCCTTAATAATATCACTAGTGTCACTAGCGAGTTTCTGCAATTTGTTGGATAGTTGGCCTGTCTTTGCCTCATTAAGATGAGAAAAATGAGTCATTACTTGGTCTATTTCCATATCCCCTATATTATCTAGTGTCCATATAATTTTATTTCCCTCCATCTTCTCTTGAATGTTCAAAATGGATGGCTTCTGATCTTTAGGATCTAAGATCCACATTGCTAATGCCTGAGATTTAGGGTTATAGCCAAACCCTATAATCATGTCTCCAACCTGAGTCTCTAATGATAGTTTGACATCAGGTTGTCTCCTTATTTGATCTATAATGAATGCTGAAGACAAGTCCCAGCCTTCCACAAATAACACTCCACTGGCATTGACCAATTTCCTTTCTTGCTCTAGTGTGATCTCCTCAAACTAAGGATCATAATCCTGTAGTGTTTGTAAGGCCTCTTGGGTGACTGGGTCACCACCTACCAATTCCAATTGGTTTCCAATTTGTTGTTGCTTATTCCATATTAGGAAATCCTTGAATTCCCTTATCTTTATGAAGTTGTCATACTTGAGGAATTCCGCTTGATATGCAACAATCTCTCATCTGTGCATGATCTAAGAGGAAACTCCTCCTCTTCTGCATCCTTTTGGAGTCTCTTCCCTGCCCTAATATATTTTCTTGAATAATGATCATAGGGTCTATCTCTAGTTATTAGGGCTCCAATTTTATCTCTTTTTTTTTCTCTTAGAAGGCTCCCCTATTTCTACTCTTTGTCTCTTAGGTGGGGGCTCATTTTCCACTTCCTTCTCTGGGACCTCTATTAGGTCAATGAAATCTTCCCCTTCAACTACAAACTTCAATGGTACTTCTTGGTAATCTGAATAGGCTTTGGGTGAACAATATTACTGATCACTGTCAGCATCATATTTTGATTCTAAATTCTCTCTCTGGCCCTTTTTTAGTACCACTAGTTCCTCTTCTAACTGATTACACAAAAGAGTATGGTTCTCAATCATGGCATCTAGCCTTTTGAGATAAGGCATGTTAGGGTAGAAACCTCCAAACTTTATCCCCTTTCTCTTTACCTACCTCTCCAGGTCCATAAGTTCATTGAACTTTATTGCTTTCCTGTCCACCTCTTCATCCTCCAAGATGTTTCTTATTAAATCCTCCTCCATACACTCCTCATGTACCTTTGTGTAGGGGATAGTTTGTGTGAGAAACTTCTTTGCACTAAGAATGAATCCCTCAGTATCAACATGTCTATGCAAGGCCACATTCATTCCATAATGGTTCAACCAAGTATTCACCAGGTCTAAGGCTCTTTTTCCAATAATGAAATTGTAGATCTTGAACTTCCTAGGGGTAAATTTACCCTTCTTGTGTGATGCCAAATGCTCTTTATGTGTCAGAATAAGCTGTCTGATGAAGTCCATTAAATGTGTGGAGGGTGGGGGAACCCATAAACCATCATCATTGTAAAGTTCTTTTCATAATAAAAATCCCCCCAATTATGGTCTCCTAGCCATTTGTTAAGGTATTGGCAAGGCCTTAATAATTGAATTATGTTAATAGGAAATATGGTCTTATTAGCACCTAAAAACTTCAAAATTGGATAGATTATGCAATTTTAAAAAGCACATAACTCATGTTCTCTAGATGTATAATTACAGACTCTGATCCAAAACTGAATAGGGTTGGGCTGATTATGGTGGAACCTTTGTGGCTGTAGAAACTAACAATTCATAACTAGGAAATTATAGTAGAGGATCAAATCCATAAGGATTGAATAATGCATGAATTTTGGATGATCCTTCTTGTTTTGTATATCTATAAATCCCTAGTGCATCTGAACAATAATATACTGAATGTAGTCATAATTAGAAGTATTATGAAGACTCTGCATATCCAACACCATCATCAAAATGTCTAAGGTGATCCTTTCTGCCCCAGCATCCTTTCCAAGCACTCTACATAGTGCATATGATACATATTTAATATAGAAATTAAGGTCTTTGTAACAATATGGGGTTGCTCTTGGCATGGGGGCTATATAAGTCTTCATTTTCTTAGGGACATGATGATCCCTGATCAATTTAGCAGCAATGCCAAATTCTCTAGTGTACCTATTCTCTAGGCTCTTTAGATTTATCTCAGTAGCCATAGGATAGTAGACATTAAAAGCTTTCATAAAAGTATTTTGGTCTAGGGTGAGTAAGGGCTTTTCATCATCCCTCTTAATGGTTTTGATTAAAGGGTCATATCTACTAGCCAATTCTAATATGAAATCAATGTCAACAAAGACATCAGGAACTAGCAACCTGGCTAACCCACAAGTCCAAGGGTTTGAGATAGGAATGGGTTCATCACTATTATTAAAGAAATAATTGAAAAGTGAATACCCTGATGACCCTGGTGTTTTTGCATCCCTAACATTAGACATATCATCAATTAAAACATCTACACTAACCTTTTGATTATGGTTTGATCCTGGAAGAAAATTGAGGAATTCATTTGAGTAGTTTCTTTTTCCCTTTGACTCATCTTTGACATCTTCACTTCTCCCACTGGTAGACGCCATACTTTGTGCTTGACTCATACTTCACTTCCTTTTTGTTCTTTTCTCAACCCTTATTCGATGATATTGAAACAAAACTACTGAAAACCCTCACCACCAAACTATAAATTCTATGAAAACTGTAGCTCTGAACTCAAGAACACTGTGAATTATAATCTTTACCAAATTCTAAATCAAGCAACCACCTTTTGAATCACTTTCTACCAAAAATCTCAATCTTTCTCAGAAAACACTAAATCTCTGTAAACTATTCACTCTGAGAAAATAGAAACTTGGTAAAAATAAAATGACAATGGACAAGTATACTTATGACTATTAATTGAATGAAGATTGTCACTTCTAGCTGGTAATTCAATCACTTCACCATTAGCTTCACATACTGCGACATCAATTTCTGATTTTAGCTGTGGCATTCAAACTGTCAGATTATCAATTTCTGATGAGTTTTATTTCATAAAAAACCTTATAAAATTCAAAATCAAATCAAAATCAAATCTGATTGGCTGCATTAACTCATACTATGGCTACTTTCCCATATGTCATAATCTCTTTACTCTGATTGGTTAACAACTGTTAATAATGGCACCGCTGAAAAGTCTATTTTAACTCTGATTCACTTCTAATGACTCAACGACTGAGTGATCTCCTTGTCGCTTAATAATTTCACTAACTGCAGTTATTTCAAGAGACTTAGCAACCGCTGTAGGATTAAAAATTTGATCAATGGTTGGCGTAATGTAGCTTGATATCTTAACTTAACCCTCCATCTTACAAAGACACCATGACAAAGCATTCTCTTAACTGTTCTATTACCTTAGGTTTCATTTGGAGACTCAACAACCATTCTTTCTCAATGTTGCTGGATAATTTTCTTAACTCATGTTCAATCAAGAGACCATGTGACTAATCACATTAGTGTCTTAATCATTTGATTAATTTACCTATATAATTTGCATCAGGAGATAACATGACTACCATTGATTTCCTTTTCCTCTGTATCTAACGGTTGTCGCTAAGTCTCTTAATCCTTAATACAAACCCTAATACTTCATGAGACTTAGTGACAAACAGAGACATGTCATATTTTTCCTTTTGTCTCTTGATCGCTTGATTCCTTTTGAACTTTCAACCTTGTCAAGCGACCACGTGACTACCGTTGATTTTACCTGCATCTGATGGTTGTTTCTTAATCTCTTAATTTCAAACTTAACTCTCTCTTGATCATGCAACTTTGCAACAACACCTTTACTTAAACTCATATCTAACCTTTAGTTTATCGAGAGAGCTGGTGACCATTTAATATCCATGTCGCTTTATAATTTTTGAACCATGGTTATAATCAAGAGACTTCCCAACTACCGTTAGATTAACTTTTTGATCCATGGTTGTCGCGTAATCTCCAAATCTTTTGCTTAACTTACTTTTTATCACGCAACTTTGTGACAACACCGTTTGTTTTAACTCATGAACTTAACTGAGCACCATGGGTTACATTAAGAGATAATGCGACTGAGTAGTCTCAAAGTTGCCACATGAAATATCTAACTCCATTTTTATCAAGAGACAAAGTGACTATCATTGGATTATTTTTGAGATCAACGGTCTACATTAAGTCTCATAACCTTTTCAGTATATTTTTTTTCATCACAAGACCACGCGACCAAAGCCTTCTGCTAAGTCTAGAGACCATAAGAAATATTCATTTCTTCAAATGAGACTTAGCGACTAGGAAATAAACACATGTAAATAAGTTCAGACTTAAGTCATGAAAAAGTAACACAGAAATAGAACCAACTGTGAAAAATTAGGGCTTTTCTACAAGTTTGAACCAAATTTACTCCAAGGCTTAGGTTTTTTGACATTTTGATCTAGGTTTTGAGAAAAAACATCATTTACAGAGATATGTAAATTGTTTCAAACATAAATAATTACCTATTGGGCATAAGAATGATAGGGAGTTTAAGAATTTTCAGGGTAAACTCTAAAATAGGAAATACAACCAATAGTGGCTCTATCTGAGGATGGCTAAACACAAGTTTATGACAAGAATCTAAGAATCTCTAGTTCCAGACTGTTGGTTGTGTTCCTTGTTTTGAAGGTCTACCCTAAAAAATTCTTAAGGCGTATGATTTTCCTGTACCCAGAAGCTAAAGTTTTATTGTTGAAATCATTTATATTTCTCTGCAATTTGTTTTTTTGACCTAAACCTAGTTCAAAATGTCAAAATCCCTAAAATGTCCAGTCCAGGTTCTATTTTTATGTTATATTTTTCATATTTTAAGACAAAAATTATTTTCATGTGCTTATTACCTTGTCGCTAAGTCTCATTAGAAAAATAGAATATTCTTTATGGCCTTGAGACTTAGCAGAAAGATTTGGTCACGTTGTCTCTTGATGAAATGGAATATGCCAAAATGGATATGAGACTTGATGTGGATAGTTCATCTCAGAAAGGATCCAACAACTGTCACTTTGTCTCTTGATAAAAGCAGGGTTAGTCATTTCATTTGGTGACTTTGAGTTTTATTCAGTCACGTTGTCTCTTAACAAACCCGTGATTATAAGTTAATTTCATCAATTAAGACAAATAGTGTTGTCAGGAGGTCTCTTGATCAAACAGAGGCTAATGAATTTATCCAGTGACATAGAAAAATAAAAGTCGTTGAGTCTCCTAAAGGAATTGTAGTTAGTAAAAATGTTAAGTGACAAAAATATTGTTCAGTTGCCAAGTCACTAGAAATAAATCAAAGTTAAAATAGACATTTCAGCGATGTCATCATGAATAGTTGTTAACCAATCAGATTTTAAGGATTTTGATAGATGGAAACATAGCTGTAGTATGAGTTAATGCAGCTAAACAGATGTGATTTCAATTATATTTTGAATTTTATAAAGTTTTTTATGTGAAATCACTCATCAAGAATTGATTGTCTGACAATATGAATGACACAGCTAATGCCAAAAATTGATGTCGCGGCATATGAATCTCATAGTGAAGTGATGGAATTATCAGCCATAAGTGACAATTTGCATTCAATTGGAAATTATAAGTATACTTTCCCATTATCATTTTATCAAGCTTTTGTTTCTCAGAGTGAAGTGTTTACAGAGTTTTAGTGTGCTTATGAGAATTTGAAATTTCTAGTAGCAAGTTATTCTAAGGGTGATTGTTTGATTTGAGATTCAATAAAGGTTGTAGTTGACAATATTCCAGGGTTCAAAATTATAGAATTTTAGCATAATTTACAGTTGTGGTGAGGGTTTGATAGTATTTGTTTCAATATTGGTATTTAGGGTTGTGATCATAATAGAACTAGGGTTTAAGTCAGGCCCAGAGTATGGCATCTACCAGTGGGAGAAATGAAGATGTTGAGGATGATTCAACAGGAAAGAGAAACTTCTCAAATGAATTCCTCGCTCTGCTTCTTGGTCCTAGTCAGAATCGAAAGGTTAGTGTAGATGTTTTGATTGATGATATGTCATTCATTAGAGATGCTAAAACACCAAGGTCATTAGGATATTCACTTTTCAATTACTTTTATAAAAATAGTGACCAACCCATGCCTGACTCAAATCCTTGGACCTATGGTTTGGCCAGATTATTAGTTCCTGATGTCTTTTTTGATGTAGAATTCATATTAGAATTGGCCAGTAGATATGACCCTTTGATAAAAACCATTAAGAGGGATGATGGAAAGCCTCTACTCACCCTGGAAAAGAATTCCTTTATGAAGTCTTTTAATGTATATTACCCAATGGCTAGGGAGATAAACTTGAAAAGTTTGGAAAAAAGATATACCAGGGAGTCTAGTATTTCTGCTAAATTGATCAGGGACCATCACGTCCCTAAGAAAATGAAGGCCTTTGTAACCCCTATGATAGGAAAAACTCCATACTTCTTTAAGGAGCTAAAATTTTACATGAAATACATCACATATGCACAATATAGATTGCTTGGAAGAGATGCTGGAGCAGAAAGAATTACTTCTGACATTTTGATTATGGTGTTAGATATGTAGAGTGTTCACACCACTTCAAATTATGATTATATTCAATATATTATTGATCAAATGCACCAGGGTTTTATTGACATACAAGCTAAGAAGGATCATCCAAAATTCATGCATTATTCAATACTTATGCATATGATTCTTTATTAGAATTTTCTAGTTTTGGATTGCTAAACACTACAGCCATAGAGATTTCACCATAATCAACCCAACCCTATTCAGTTTTGGCTCACAATGTGGAATTAAACATATAGAAAACATGAGTTTTTTGCTTTTGAGAATTGGATAATATATCCATTGCTTAAGTGCTTAGGAGTTGATAAGCCTAGATTACCTATTAGGGTGATTCAATTGTTAAGGCCATGTCAGTATTTGGAAAAATGGTCAGGAGATCATAATTGGGGAGATTTCTACTATGAGTAGGAGTTTACCCTCATAAGGGTTTATGGTTTCCCTTACCCTCCACATATTTTTGCATTTCATGTGCCACTTAGGATAGCTGCTATGGAGTTCATTTGGAAGATCATTCTAACAGATAAAGAGCATCTTGCTCCACACAGAAAGGGAACTTTTACCCCTAGGCAGTTCAAGATTTATAATTTTTTGATTGGAAAAGGGGCCCTTGATTAGGTGAATGCATGGTAGAATCATTACAAAATGAATGTAGCCCTACATAGACATGTTGACATAGAGGGGTTCATTCTGAGTGTGAGGAATTTGCTTACCCCCACTATCTCTTACACAAAAATACATGAAGAATGTATGGAGGAAGATCTAATTAGAAATATTTTAGAGGATGAGGAGGTAAGTAAAAGAGAAAATAAATTTAATGAACTCATGGATTTGGAAAGACAGGTAAAGAGAAAAGGAATGAGTGTTGGAGGATTCTACCCTAATTTTCCCTATATCAAGAGGCTAGATACAATGATGGATAATCACACACTCTTATGCAATCAGTTGGAAGAGGCACTAGTAGTGCCAGAAAACGGCCACAAAGATCATTTAGAATCAAAATATGATGATGATAGTGACCAAGGTTACCCTTCACCTTCTACCAATCTAGAATATTGGGCAATTGCATATGGTCAACCAGATGAAGGGGAAATTATTGTTGACGTAACAGACGTCCCAGAAAATGAAATATCAGATGAGCCCTTCTTAAAGACAAAAGGTGGAAGTAGCGGAGCCCTCTAAGAAAAGAAGAATTGATAAAATTGGAGCCCTAATAACTGGGAATAGACCCTATGATCATTAGCTGAGAAAGAAAATTAGGGCTGGAAAGAAATTATAGAAAGATGTTGAGGAAGAGGAAGAATTACCCCTCAGATCATGTATTGATGAAAGACTGTTTCATCAGGAGGAGTTCCTCAAAGATGAAAATTTCATAAAAACTAGGGAACTCATGGATTTCCTTATTTGGAATAAACAGTGGCAAGTTGGGATGTAGTTGCAACTGGCAGGAGTTGATCTAGTAACTAAGGAAGCTTTACAGACATTACAGGAACATGATCCTGAATCTGAAGAAATAACACCAGAGCAAGCTATAGAACTGGTTAAAGCCAGTGGTATGTTGTTTTTTGAAGGTTGGGAGTTATCCTTGGCCTTTATCATAGATCAAATTAGAAGACAACCTGACATCAAATTGTCATCAGAGACCCGGGTTGGAAATATGATGAGAGGGTTTGGTTATAACCCCAAATCCCAAGCACTTGCAATGTGGAGCATAGCTCCTAAGGATCAAAAAACATCTATTCTTAATATTTAGGAAAAGATGGAGGGAAATAAGATTATTTGGACACTTGAAAATAAAGGATACTTGGATATAGCCCAAGTAATGACTCATTTTGATCAGACGAATGAGGCGAAAACAACTCAACTATCAAAAAAATTGCAAAAGCTCACTAGTGACACTAGTGATATTATCAAAGATAGGGAATTAGCAATAATAAAAATCAAGGAAAAGGATAAGCTTATAGATGAGCTTACCAAGAAGCTAATATAACTAACAGAGCCTACCCCTATGAATCCCAAGGAGGTTGTAGATGATGAAATCTAGATGGAAGATATAGGGGATGCATTGGTTGAAACAGAACATGGGATTATTGAGCATAATAGTGTAATTTTTGGAGCATTGATATCAATTTTGCAGCATAGAATTAATATTATTAAAAAGAATATAGATGTATTATATTGAGCATATGGTAAATTTCCAGGCTTGCAGGCAGAAGTGGCAAGTTTTTTGACAATTTTGAACCCCTGCTATGCAACTTGGTCTAGGAAGACATCACTTTTTGAGAGATTAGCATCAGTTTATCCACTAAGATCAGATTTGCCTGAAATAGTAACTTTGGTAGGTACCAAGATAGAGCAAATTGGGGCTACCTTATCCTTTTTCAAAGGTAAAGCCAATCAAATTGAGGCCAAATTAAAGATGTTTGGGTTAGATTATAGTAGGTTTGTACCTCCAATTAGGGCCGACGATGATCAAATAAAACCATTAGGGTTATGGATATCATATTTTGATAGTATACTTCCCAATAAAGACATTTATGTCTCTGATCAAGGAGAATTGGATATGGAAAGGTTCAATGCACTTCTGGATGATGCATTTAAAGCAGAATCAGATTGCAATAAATTCATATCTGATGTTAAGAACATAATAGATGTTAGATGGGAGAGGCAAAAGACCCAATTGGAGAAAATAAAGATTTTGAATGGAAAAAAGAGGAAGATATGACTGCCTGGGACATTCTAACACAACCTAAGATGAAGAAGCCAGTGACAGTAGATTTGGATATCATTGATGAAGAATAAAGGAATGTCAGAACACCTTGTACAAATTTTTTGAAAGAAAAGCACGTTAGCCATCACCCAAAGTCAAATCAGAGATTATCCTCAATATACACAACCAAAGATGTCGAAGATCACATGAAGACATGTAGCAGATCAAATTTTATCCTCTACTTTTGTCTTTCCACCACTTGGGTCACTCTTCTCTTTTGTTTTTTCTGCAAATTTTAGGGTTAGGTTTCTTAAACCATCCAAAGCTTGTTGCATCCTTATCTTAAGGATTTCAAGATGGTTTAGACATATAAATAGATCAAATGTAATAGTTTTAAGGGAGATGAAATATAATTGTAAGCCAGACTTCTAGATTTTAGTCTATGTTTTTTGAGCTTTTTAGCCTCTATATGTACTGAAGCGGAAATGTATGAATAAAAATATAGTGCAACTTTATTCTATACTATTGTTGTCTCTTTTCTTATTGTGTGTACTCTTTTATGTTTAATTTTTAAGGCATGTTAAACATATTTTCTATAAGGTATCTATCTAATTATTTGCAAGTTTCTTCTAAGGGGAGAATTAAATTTTGTGAGTAGTTTCAGAGAGTACAACAGTGATTGAGGATTTGATACAACATTGTGGGAGTGACAAGGTAACTTTTAAGGAAGTTTACCTGAGTTGTATGTAGGTTGTAAGGAATCTTATATTATTCTTATTTGTTTATCTCTATGGACTTATATCTTTTGACTCTATAGCCCAATGGATAGGCACTAGTCTAGAACCTGTCAGGTGATCCATCATCATCCAAATATTTAAAACTATTCAAAATCAATTAGATTTACACAAAGAGCATATATTTAAAATCAATTGTACTCATAGAGTTTACAATTTGAGTTTGTTGATTTCTTGAAGAGAAAATCAAATAGGTTACTCCTAAATTCACAAGAATTATAAAAGGAAAGAAGGATGAAATTCCTTATCTTCTTGTTGTCTGTCATCATCAAGATAATGATTTGGATTGTTAAACTTTCCCTTAGAGTAATTATAGTTATCTACATTGTTATTTATTTATCCATATAAGAACAAAGCATTCAGCACATAAGTAAAAATCTACTCTAAAGATACTGTCAAGTCAGTAATCAATCATAGGTAAAACCTGCTCGAGTCAGTGGATCTCAAAAAAGAAGGAGGTGATAATAGGTGTCCCTAGTGTTATCAAAGTACCTCATCAATTAGAGTTTTCTCTTGCTTGATTCAGAATTTTAAGGCATTGGAAGTCACAGAGCTAATCAAGTATTCAAGCATTTTAGAGGCCCTACAAGAAAAAATCATAACAAATTGGTGACTCTGCTGGGAAGTTATCGCAGTAGAGTATTCCATAGTTTCTGGTGAAGACCTTTTATTTTTTAAACCAGTTGTAATTGCCAAAATTTCCTTTGATAGTGTTCATTCGTCCCTAACTGTTATTAGGTGGAGACTCTAAAGCTAAATCTCTGTGATCAGTAAAAGTTAGTAAATATTTTTTCAAAATGAATACTAGGTCAAAAGCTAAAAGGAATCTTGAAACTGCATTAGATGGTGGATTTGCTTCAACTTCAAGAATGGAAATGTCTGTGAGAAAGAAAATAAACCAAGTCAACATGGATGAAACTCCTCTAAGAAGAAAATAAAATAATACTAGGAGAGTGGTAGGTAGCAATCAGTCCATTCATGATGGAAATACTTTGGAATATGAAGAAGCTACAGAGAAAGTATTAGAAACATCTATAGCTACTTCCACTTCTAGTGAGAGGTAAGGAACATATATAGTTAGTTTAGAATCTAAGGAGGATCCCTTTGATGATATTGCTAAAGAAGAGGCACTCATCATAAAACATATTTCTCTTATTCAATAGATGAAAAGGGAAAAAAAGCTTA
The DNA here is from genome assembly GCA_018584345.1 of Thuja plicata. Classification (NCBI taxonomy): domain Eukaryota; kingdom Viridiplantae; phylum Streptophyta; class Pinopsida; order Cupressales; family Cupressaceae; genus Thuja; species Thuja plicata. The sequence continues at coordinate 352,816 of MU226019.1, forward strand.
GAAAAAATAAAAAACATGAAAAGAAAGATGTTGACAAAATTAAAAGAAGAACTTTAAGATATCAAACTACAAGGAATACAAAGAGATCTTAAAAGGACCAAGAAATACCACTTACTCATAGAGCTTCTAGTTCACATAAAGAGAAGGACAGAGGTAAACAAAAGATGATAGAAAAGAGAAATGAAGAACCTAAAGTTCACAAGGTCCTAATAGAGCAGATGTCCAAGTTGGATATTGATCTTGAGAAATTGAGAGTTGAAAAGGAGACCATGGAGAAAATGTTAGAAAAGGCACAAATGGAGTCTGCAACAATTGAAATGAAGAAGAAAATAGATTTTTTGCAGTCATCCAGATATTCTTATGCTGGAACAGAGAATACAATAGCTTCTAAAGAAAAAGCCACT
>MU226019.1:353319-374396 GCA_018584345.1 Thuja plicata
TCTGAGATTCCTCAAATTTTCTTGAATACAACTTCTTCCCCAAAAGTTGTTGACCCATTTTTTCTTTCACTGATAATTAATGGAAGGATGCTAAAAAATTGTATGATTGATTCAGGAGCATCTAATACTGTTATGCCAGTGGAAATTATGAGGTCTATGGGATTACAGGTTGACACTCCTCATGGGAGATGTCAAGTAATGGACTCTAGAGAAGTCGCTGTGATTGGTATCATTGAGGCTATGCCTTATAAATTAGCTATATGTCCTGATGTGGTAATGACTATGAATGTTCTTGTTGTTGATATACCACCATATTATGGGATGCTGCTGTCAAGAAAGTGGAGTGCTTCAATGGGAGGTAGTATACAAAGTGATTTATCATATGCTACTTTCAATATTGTTGGAGATAATGTTAAGGTGTCAAGGGAGGTAGATATCCTCACATGATAGAAATATTTGAAGACACTAACATTAATTGTTGCATTGATATGGATATGGAAAATTTTAGGGTACAGAGGAGTGAACTTTATTATCAGAATGAAAATATTGATCCTCTGGTCAAAGAGTTAAGTGTACAAAGTGATGGATTGTGGAAAATGTATTTTGATGGAGCTTTCTCTAGAGAAGGGTTAGGATCTGGTGTGTTACTGGTATCTCCATCAGGTACAACTTTTAAATATTCCTTTTTATTAGCCTTCCAATGTACAAAAAATACTGCAGAATATGAGGCTTTGTCTTTAGGGCTTGAAATTGCCATCAAACATGGAATTAAATGTTTAAAGGTTTATGGTGATTTTGAATTTGTGTAGCCCAAATCATATCCAAATATGTAGTGAAGAATGATAGATTAAAAAAGTATAAATATTCTATTTGGGATCAAATAGAAATGTTTGATGCCTTTGACATAAGCTGGATAGAAAAGAATATAATGGCTGATTTCTTAGCAAATGTTGCTCTGAAAACTAATGATCAGACCTTACAAGGGGTATCAATACTGGAAGTCAAGACAAGACCAGTTGTTCCAGATAACATATACAACTGGTAGGTTTTTTAGGATGACCAAGACATTCTGAGATTCATTCAATGTCTAGACCATTATGAGAACCAAAGCATAGATTGTAGTACCTTGCTTGAAAGTAATGATGGAAAAGAATATATTTTGGGGAATGAGGTTGTCTAGTTAAGTTCTAATTAGATTCCTAGGGGTTTGGTTGAACTCGAGGCATTGTTTAGTAGTCAACATGATGATTCAACAAAAATAAGCAATGCCAAGGTTGAGGACTTGGAGGAAATAAACTTAGGATAAAATACCAGTCCTCAAGTTGTCTATATTGGAAAAGGTTTAGACTCTCATGTAAGGAAATTTTTTATTAAACTATTAAGGAAACATAAACATGTCTTTGCCTAGTCATATGAGTATTTGAAAGCCTATAGGGAGGACCTTTTCCAACATGAGATCCCACTAAAATCAGATGTGAAACCATTTAGGCAAAAATAGAGGACTATTAACCCCTTTTTGGCTCCTAAGATGCAGCAAGAATTGATAAAATTAAAGGATGATGGGATAATCCAGCCAATTAGACATTCAACCTGGGTTTCAAATTTAATACCAGTCAAAAAGAAGAATGGAGATATTAGGCTATGTGTGGATTTCAGGAATTTGAACATTGCCTCACTCAAAGATAATTATTCCTTACCTAATATGGAGGCAATGTTACACAAAGTGACTGGTTGTGAGTTGCTATCAATGATGGATGATTTCTCAGGATACAACCAAGTTTTAGTTAAAGAATCTGAGCAATACAAAACTGCATTTACCACTCCTTGGGGAACCTATGTTTATGTTAGGATGCCATTTGGATTGATAAATGCAGGAGCAAATTTTCAAAGGGCCATGGATGTTGCTTTTAAGGAATTTATTGATTTATTCATGGTCATTTATCAAGATGATTTAACTACATATTCTAAAAAAGCTGAGGATCACTGTGAGCACCTAGGTAAAATTTTCAATAAAGCTCTAGAATATGGTGTTTCATTAAATCCTAAGAAATGTCATTTTGCAGTACAAGAAGGAAATTTTTTGGGACACATAGTGTCTAAGGATGGAGTGAGAATAGACCCTAAGAGAATAGAAGCAATTCAAAAGGTCATTGCTCCAAAAAATTTAAAAGGATTTCAATCTTTGTTAGGAAAGACTAATTTTGTTAGGAGGTTTATAGCAAACTTTAGAGAGATTGTCAAACCTATTATAAAGTTTCTAAAGAAAGATGCAAAATTTAATTGGAATGAAGAAGCTAAAATGGCATTTGAGAAAATAAAGAAGGTAGTACAAGAGGCTCCTATTCTAAAATCTCCAAATTATAGTAGGCCCTTTTCTCTATTTTCATTTGCATCTTATCATATAATTGTTGTTGTGTTACTAGAAAAGGATGAATAGGGGTTTGAGCATCCAATTGCCTTTTATAGTAGATCTCTCTAGGTTGTAGAACTTAACTATGAGATGATGGAGAAGCAGGATTATGCTTTAGTAAAAGCTATAAAATCTTTTAGGCCATATCTGGTTTGTGCCAAGGTGAAAGCATATGTTCCTCACTCAGCAGTGAAAGATATTTTTACACAGTCAGAAGTTACTAGTAAGAGATGTAAGTGGATAAATAGAATACATGAATTCAATCTTGAAATCCATATTACAAAGTTAATAAGAGGCCAAGGTTTGGAAAAACTCATGACAGAGGAAAACCTGGATTTAGTACAAGTAAGTGATACAGAGACATATGATCAAACTGTTACAAGTATAGAAAGACAACCACTTTATGCTAATATTGTGTACTTAAAAAATTCCAAGTGTCCTAGTGCTATGACTGACTGCTTGTTATAATACCTCTTATAGTTAAGGATTATGCATCCTTTCTACTAGAAACAATACATTGAACTCATTAAATTATTGACCAGGGGTGTAAACTTGAAATGGTGACAACAAAGTATATTTCTCTAATCCGTTCTAAAAGCCATCATTATATTAAATGGAAAATTCTTGAAAGGAACTAAACTAGGAAATGAAATGTCAACAGTGTAATCTAAAGATGAAGGAATCTACTTGGAATAGGAAGTTTAACTCTATGCTGTAGGAACAACCATTATTGTTGTTACTAATGGCTGCAGGAGCAACAGAGTCCTACTTGCTTCAAATAACTTGCAAACCTACTTATTCAAACTAACTTGCAACCTACTTATTCAAAATAACTTGCAACCTACTTAACTATGAATTAGATTCACCTCCCGTGTGGGCCCCCACGGAAGTGTGAATAAACAAGATCTCAGATACTAGAAGTTGAAGCTCTCATAATTTATTCATAAAACATGGATTACATAGGATACAGAAAATAAGACTATATATCTCTTTCTGAATTACAACAGAGTACTGTAATAATAATTCTCTATCTATCGACTAACTACTGGGAATAGAACTTCTAGTTTATTTAACAACAACTTGAAAAAAAATCCCATTGACTAGGACTTCCCCAACATTAGGGATATGGCAGTCATTAAGAACACAACCAACAACTTAAACTGAAGGAACAAACTACATTTATACATTCATGAAATCTAGGAACACACTGCTGCTAGATTGACTCCATCATGACCACTTCAGCTGTGACTCATCTGCAATAGGACTCATTCTCACCCGCGGTAGTAGAACCATTATGAGCTCCGCAATGGTTGGTCCTTTCAAAGTGTTACTCTATTCCTCTTATGTTGACTCCTTCCTTATTCATGGATCCATTGCCTTTGCAAAAGGGTTAGCACATGTACATATCCAAGACAAAGAATTCATAAAAAGTTTATTTACTACCTCGCTCTTCACCATATGGCTACAGGAAACCCACCCGACTTAAGGTAAGATAGAAAGGTATCAGATTTAATTCCATATATCCATACAACACATAGATAGCATATTTATAAACTTTTTAAAAAATATTTCACATATATTTGCATACACCCATAGATATAACAGTTCTAAGATATTAAACAGTCTGGAAAGTATCATGAAAACATATAAAGTTTTTCAAAAGTAGCCATAAAACATATGAAAACATAAAACTATATGGCCCTATCTTGGCCTTATCATTCCCCCAGCTTAATCCCTTCCTGGTCCTCAAGCAAAGTGGTAGTTCTTTATCCTGGCATGCATTCTGAGATCTACAACTATTTTCTATCCAACTCCTCCATCAGCAAAACTCCAGTAAAAACCCTTATTGTCCCTGTATGTTTCCCACCTTCTGACCTCTATTGCCATGTCATGATTTTCCAAGTTTTTTGAATTAGGCAGAAGAGGTGAAAGAAGAAGATGTGGTTGGAACGTTAATGGAAGCCAATGGATTTTTCTTTCTCTACCCAACATGACATACCAGGGACCATGCTTATTTGACATTGCAAAATTAAGCGGTGAATGGGGTTCCTTATTTCTCATATCTGCTGTCATAGTAATCCAAAGCCATTGGAGGGATTTCATGGCCTCAGCTAATTCAGTTTTGGCCATTTGAGTGTATTCATTGTAGGCTGCATCCCTGGGAGGGTTGATGATCTTTTCCCATGATTTAGACTGCACTATCTTCATCTAGTCATAATAGTATGTTTTGGGATCTTTAGCCTCTGGCCGTAAGTGTAGAGGAATTTCATCCAATAATTCCCTATAAATTTTATCCTAAGACTCCCTACTGATCTCATTCTGCATCCAGGACATGAGTGCCCTAAGCTAGATATCTTTGACATAGGGTACTGGATTCTAAACCCTATCGTTAGGTACAACTAGATTATGCAGGAAGAATTCACATAATAAGTTTTGTATGGCTGCAGGAGAATTATGGAAGGCTTGAAAAAATTGAATGGGCTCATTTAACAAAGGAGACTTGCCCTTGACTATATTGGTCAATTGAAAATTCAATAATTTTTCCTTAAGAAAAATGGCATATACTGGGGAAGGGGACCTACAGCTCATCAGGTCAAGGATAACTGACGTTACCTTAGCCAATCTTTCTTGGAGCTGTTCTACCTCTTCCTCCTTCTCTACCAATTCTTGAAAAGTTTGATCAATAACCTGGTGGAAATCTTTCTTCTACCGTTTCCATTGTTCTATTTCCATGATTAACTGATTAACTAACTGAAAAATAACAGAGAACGGAGTTACAGGACAAGGTACCTCTGGCAGATCACCTTCATCCTAATTTTCTTTTGCAGATCACCTTCATCCATCATCTCCTATAGCTGCATTTTTTGAAAACTTTGAATGAATTATGATGGCCCTTTCTGGATTACTATATTGCTGAGCTATAGCAACTATTTTTTCCAACTCTTGATCTGAAACTTTCTTGACCATCATGTCAATGCTAGGGTTTTCTTTAAATAGATCTTCCCCTTCTGTTGTAGGAGGTGTATCCCCACTCGTAGCAACATCAGAATTGTCTTCAAATAAATGTTGTTCTACTATTGTGGGGGGTGAGTTCAGCATACCTTCATTAGGAATAGGGTCTCCCTTAGAGAATTCATCATTATTATGTTCTTTAATGAAATCATCGCTGATTTGGGTTTCATGGGTAGATGAATCCCTTCTCTAGAATCTAAATTATTGCTCCTCAGAGGTAGAATCATCCTTAATCACTACACATTATTCATCCACAACAACCTCAAAATATTTTATACCTCCTAATGGTTCTCCTAACTTAGGAGAATCAAGGTTGACCACTGCATTCTCTGGTGACATATCTGTGGCCATACCCTTCCTTTGCCTGTTGCTTCTTTGTAAAGGAGTTTCCTCCTTCCTATTAGCAGTCTTTCACTTCTGTGAAGTACCTAAAGCTGTAGGATCCATTTTCTTACCAGAGGTAGCTGAATTCTCTTTTTCCTTCCCTTTTCTAGTAGGGGTAGTAGTTGTATCATCAGAAGGAGGAACAGTTTTCTCCTGGACTTCTTTCTTTGAAATTTTCCGTTTGCCCCTGTTCTGGGATGACCCAGATGTAGAAGCTTCAGGAGGACGCCTAGAGTTTTTAGTGCTAGGCTTCCTTGCTGAGGACAAACCTGCTCCTAGTTCCTCAATGACTTTAAAAACCCCCTACTCTATTTGGAGTCTTCTGCCAACCCTACTCCCTAATGGTCTTAGGGTTTCTTCTAATTTCCCTTCCAAGAATTCTTCCCATGTTACATTAGGGTAGTCTCGTAATGTCTTCTCTACTATAAGCTTAATGAGAAAATTATGGGAGACAATGTTAGGCTTACCTTCCTACACTACTGCAGCTCTTTTCTGCAAAATGTTCTAGAGGAAATTTGGCACGTTGATAGGTCTATTTTCATGTCTTAAACAACTCAAAAATTTGAAATGTATTGCATGTAGGTAGGCTTGTCGACCCTCACAGATGAAATATTTGATCACAAAAACCACACAATGCTTAAACATTTTTGGTAAATACAATCTACTGGTGCCTTGTTTCTTGTCAATCTCTAGTGGTGGGTCTGTGTGTAAAGTAAATTGTGCTCTCGCAGTAGCTAGGTCAAAATTCTCTGGAAACTCTTTGCCTTCCTACAGTAACCCCATTACTTCTGCTACAATTTCTTGTGAAAATGGTACCCTTAGTCCTTTAACAGTAGCTACCCCGTCATAGAGTGTGCTCAAGAATTGTAATGCTACCTCCTCATTCTGGCTAGTGAGCTTCAGAATGTAATCCATCCATCCTCTGGCCTATAATAATGGCCTACAGTCTTGATTATTTAACAAAATGTCATGAACCGTGGGTTCACAATGAATTAAATCACCACCCATGTCTGCAAATTTTGAAGGATACACACCACAAGAATGTACAAGCAATGCAGAGATGTTTTACAAGCTATATCAAGAAACTTGCAGAGAAGGTCAAAAAAACAAAGCTGCAGGAAAATGGAAAGTTCTGAACTTTAAGATTTCAAATGCTAAATGGAGAAATGAATGCATATCTATCATATCTCTAAAGATTTAACTATTCATGATTACTCAATAGACATCCATATGGACACCTTGGCTGGCTTATTTGTGTGAATTTAATCACTCATTTTGAGGTTGTCCAATCAAGGGTACAACATGTAATATTTGTGAAAAAGGTACAAGATTTTTAAAAGTTTGAAAAATATATCATACAATATGTGCATAGTTATATAGGAAAAGTCATAGATTTTCTCTCCCACCCAACTTAAGTATGCCAAGGGTCCCACCATGGTGCATACGACGAGAGTGAAGCTAATAAAAAATGAATTAATGAATCCAAATGCCAAGGAAAAGTGCACACACCTAATGAGATAGTGGTGGCTCTATGAAATGAATGAAGTAATTGCCATCCGACATTGGGAAATGATGAGGTGGATGGGTGGCAGAAAAGAAAGAATGAAATGAATGTTTATTGTGGAGAAAAGTACTTTCCAGAAGAAAGTAATTATTATGGGGTGATGCAACCAATTTTTAAAGTGAAGACTGAATATGAGCGAGGGGCTCACATTCTTGTGCTACAGGAGGCTCATGAATTGTAGTGCTGGCAAACTGCTACAGGAACTCAACTTTGCTCTGTGGTTTATGGTACAACTTGATTTGCTGGCCATTAACTAGTAGCTTGAACCTAATAGGGTCAATGGTCGACAACTGCACAACACCATTTGAAAATACAACAATAATTTCATAGGGTCCTAACCAGTGGGTTTGGAACTTACCAGGAGTGTGGTGGTATCTGGAGTCATACAAGAGAGCCTAGTCACCGACAAAAAATTGTTTATCTTTCATAAACTTGTCATGCCACTACTTCCTCTGTTGTTGCACCAACTCAGTGTTAGCTAAAGTAGATTTCCTCCATTCATCCAGACTGTTCAAGGTGAGAACACATTCTTGTTGAGCTACAGTGAGATCAAGGTTGAGCTCCAATGCTGTCCATAAGGTTTTATGTTCAAACTTGACTGGCATCATTGACATTTTTCCATAGACTAGTTGGAACGGGGTGAATCTTGTAGTAGACTTCCACGTAGTGCAGTAAGCCCACAGTGCTTCAGGAAGCCTAGCTGCCCAATCCTTCTTATGAACAACCATAGTTTTTGTAAGAATGGCCTCCATTCATGGTTAGTGACCTCAACCTGACCATTGGCCTGCAGGTGGTAAGGAGATGACTTGGCATGATGAATGTTGTATTCCTCCATCAAAGCAGCAATGAGGTTAGAAGTGAACTATGCCCCTTGATCAGAGACAATTTCCCTTGGAACACCAAAGCGGGTAAAAATGCACTCATACAAGAACTTAGAAACATTATTGTCTCATGGATGTTTCATTGGTTTAGCTTCAGCCCACTTAGTAGCATAATCAGTACAGACCAAAATGTAAGACTTACCTTGAGAAGAAGGGTCAACTGGGCCCACAAAATCAATGCCCCACTTATCAAAGGGTGTGACCACCACCTATGGCTATAGGGGCATCTCATCAGTCTTAGTAGGCCTCCCCAGTCGTTGGTACTGATCACATTTCTTGGTGTACTAAGATGCATCTTTGTGGAGAGTCAGAAAATAATACCCTGTAGTCAGAATTTTGAAGGTCATCCTTTTGGCTACAAAATGGCCACCGCATGGCTCATCATGACATTCCTGGAGGATGTCATAAGTCTCATCCTCATGAATGCATCATCTCATAACTTGGTTTGGGCCAGTGTAAAACATGAAACCAGCAATCCAATAAAAGTTGAAACTTTTCTCAGCTAGTAGCCAACATTCCTTGGAAGAAAAATGGGTCAGAGTTCGACCAGTTGTCAGATAATTGGCAAGATCAGCATACCATGGATTGTGTGCTTGCAACAGGAACAAATGTTGATCCAGAAAACTATCATTGATGGTTGTAGGATCATCAGGAACGTGCAAGCGAGAGAGAAAGTCAGCCACAACATTGGCTTTCCTGAGCTTGTCGATGATGGTGATGTCAAATTCCTGTATGAGTAGTAACCAATGAGCCAATCTTCCTGAGATGGCTGGTTTATTCATCAGGTACTAGATCATAGAATGGTCAGTGTGGAAAAAAATCTGGTAACCAGTAATATAATGCCTAAACTTGTTTAGAGCATAAATTATTGCAAGGAGCTCTTTTTCTATCACTATATAATTGAATTCGGCTCCCTGCAGATTCTTGCTGATAAAATAAATGGCATGTTCAATTGCATCCTCTTGCTGGCCCAATACTGCTCTGATAGCATAATCAAAAGCATCTATATGAATATGAAAGGGCAAACCCCAATTTTGTCCACATAATATGGGTGTAGTGGTTAGAACTTCCTTCAGCTGTAGGAAATCCTTATCACACTTAGAATTCCAAGTAAAATTAGATTCCTTTTTAATAGATTATATAGGGGAGCTGCAATTTGGCTAAAATCCTTGATAAACTGTCTATAATACCCAGCATGGTTGAGGAAACTCTGAACATCTTTCTACTTCTCTAGTGTGGTAAGAGTACTGATGACTGAAATCTTGGCGGGGTCGATCTAGATGCCATTTGAGGAAATAAAATGTCCCAACACGACACCTTCTTCCAACATCATAAAGCACTTCTCACTGTTGAGTGAGAGATTATAGTCCTAGCATCTTTGGAGGACCTTTTCTAGATTGTCCTTGGCTTCATCAAATTTGTTCCCATAGGTAGTGAAGTCATCCATGTAGATTTCCATACAATCGGAAGATATGTCTAAAAAGATACTGATGACTGCTCACTGGAAAGTGGCAGGGGCATTACATAAGCCAAAAGGGAGGACATAATATACAAAAGTGCCCCAAGGATAGGTGAAGGTAGTTTTCTCCTAATCCTCAAGAGCTATTTTAATTTGATTGTAACCACTGAACCCATCCAAGAAGGAAAAATACTTCTTTCCTGCTAGGTTGTCTAGGAATTGGTCTATGAATGGGAGTGGGAAATGGTCCTTTTTAGTGGCTGTATTGAAATCCCTATAATCCACACAAATGCACCATTTACCTCCTTTTTTTGGCACTATGACAAGAGGTGACACCCATTGGCTATCAGAAATTGGATAGATGAACCCAAAATTAAGGAGCTTTTGGAGCTCAGTTTTGACTATATCCCTTAGGATAGGATTGACTCTTCTTTGCAGTTACCTAACAGGTTTATAATCTAGACTTATTTAGATCCGATGGGTACAAATCATAGGATCTATCCCTTTCATGTTGGTGTAATCCCAGGCAAAGGCTTGTTGGTTGTCCTGTAGCAGCTACAAGATATCTTTTTGGCGAGGTAATGATAGGTTAGAGCTGATATTCAATTCCTTGCCAGGGATAATTTCCATTTTTATGACCTTATCCATCATGGCCAACTCAGAAATTGGCGGTGAAGCCAATTCATGGGGTAATAGGAGATGAAGACAGCTAGAAGATAGTGAATATGGAGATGCATTTGGAGTGGTCAAAATAGTCTCTAAAACACAGTTCGATTGCGGACACATCTGGGAATCTATGTCGTAGTCATTAGTGAGGATAGATGAAATTATCTTATCTTCTTCCCTAGAGGCTAGAAATGGCTCTCTTCCTATTACCATGAGTTTTTGGATTGAGTTGGTTTCAAGATCAAGTTCATCTAATTTTGGCCACATGGCATCCTCATCCTACAACATGGGTTGAGCAGGGGAATAGAGTGTCAAGTTTTTGGTGTTGACGCCATTAGAGATGGTCATCTTTCCTGACCAACAAGCTATGAAGGCATCTACAGTGGCCAACCATGGTCATCCTAAAATCAAAGGGTACCCACCCATATCAGATTTAGGGGAGAGAATCACAAAGTCTACGGGATACTCCCAGGAATGTAGGGTGACTATCACATCTTCAATTACCCCATCAGGTTTAACAGTGGAACTATCAGCCAGTTGCAAAATTGTTAGTGTGTCACAGAGACTAGCAATGTTTAGATTGGATAGGACTTCTTTGGTCATAACATTGATAGATGCACCTAAATCCACTAAGGCATTTGGAAATTCTATGCCTTGGATGGTAACTATAACCACAGGACTTCCTGGATCGACATACTTGGGTACAGACAACTTGTCTAACATAAGATCAGAGAGCTAGCCGACGACATGAATGGTCTTGGGATCCTTTTTCCTCCTTCTAGGTTGTTTAATGCAGGCCTCCCAAATAGCTTTAGTATAGGCAAGGACTTCTTTGGTAGCATCTAGGAAAGGAATCTTTACCATTATGCTTTAATTGGTCAAGTAAGTCTGCTACAACATGCTTTACTATGGGTTCAGCTTGTTGAGCTAATCTCTGAGGAAATGGAGGCTCTTTGGCTATAGGAGCCAACACATATTTGTGGTTAATAGGAGGCTCCTCCACTTCAATTATGATAGGGGGTTGTGGTGAAGCAAGGGTAGTTCCTAACCTGAGATGAATGTCATGCAAGGCATAGCTCTGTTGCTGAGCGAGCGGTTTGTTATTGGGATTGGGATTAGGTTGTGTGGGCAGCTGTGGTGGCTTAGGAGGATTATTAGTTGCTGTAGGAGGAGGCATGAGAGCTTTTTACTATGGAGGGGGCATTATGGCTTGCTGATTGGGCTGATTAGACCATTGATTGGGTTGCTTCCACCCTTGCTGGGGCTATTTCCAGTCTTGTTGGGGCTGTTTCCAACCTTGCTGAGGCTATTGCTAGCCTTGTTGGGGCTATTGCCAACCTTTTTGGGGCTGGTGCCAACCCTGCTGGGGTTGTTGCCAACCCTGCTAGGGCTGGTTCCACCCCTGTTGAGGTTGTTGCCAATTATTATATCCTCCAAAATTATGGGGACCTGAATTTGGGAAACTCTACCATGGATTATTATTGCTAGGAATTCGAAGAGGATCTTAAGGCATACCTGGTCATGGAGCCCATGGCCTGCATTGAGCGACATATAGCACCTCCACGTTCTCATCAATAGATTCGAACTTCGTAGGCATGGGCTAGGAATCTACATTTGCAATGGTCTTGCATTTGCATTTCCTCTTTTTCTCCCTGCAATGCGGGTAGTATTCTGTGAGCACAGCATCAACATCCTCCTTCTTCTTGTGAGCTTGCATGGTATCTAGCTGAGTAGCGACATTTTTAATGATGTCCTGCTTGAATTCTAATAGGAGATTAGAAATTTATATCTTGGTTACCCCGGAGCTAGCATACTTGTGTGGTAGGTCTTGAATTCCTCTACCCTTCTTGACAGTGGCCCGGGAGTAGTTCAAGCAGATATTTTTGATATCATCCCAATTTTTTTGTGTAACATCACCTCCAGCCATCAGGTCCAGAGCCTCAATGCTTCCTTCATTGACACCTTTAATGAAAAGGTGTTTTTGAGAGTCCTTGTTCAGTTGATGCTGAGTGTTACACTGTAGGTTGTACATGAACCTCAAGACATAATCTTCCAGGGTCTCATCCCCTTTCTGGGTCATCCTGAAGATGTCATCACCTTTCAAATCTTTCCCTCGACAGTATTCTTTGTATTTGGAAAGAAACATGTTTCTCATGGTAGTCTAATATACTATGGCGTTAGCACCAAGGCCCATGAACCATCGTAGCACGGCTTCCTTCAGAGTGGATGGAAAAAACTTGAGATTATGTGCATCAGTTGTATAGTCGTAGCTCCTACAAAGGATGTCAAACTCAAAAAGGAAAGTCTCAAGGTCTACAGTGATGAGGCCATAGAACTTAGGCAAGGCTGCAGAGGGTATGTTCTTCAAATTCTAATTTCCTTGCTGAGGCAGAATTGGGAAGGGAAAGGTTGGTTGAGCCATCCTTGGAGGAGGCCCTGGCGGCGGTAAGAGATCTTCTAGTTCAACAAATAGTTTTTCTAATTTTAAGGATTCATCAGATGATAGTAAGTGATCAAATGCATTGGAAAATATGTTTTCAAATGATTCTTTAACTTCTATGGGTGCAACTTGGGGTTCCTCAAGCTCAGAATGCAATAGACTAAATGGCTCAGCTTGATGATCTTGAGGAAGGAAATGCCCAAGATGATCTCTTCTTCTATGCATAAAAAGAAATGCTAAACTAGGCCTAAAATGACTCTAGGTTAGATTAGATTGATACCATCCCCGGCAGTGGTGCCAAAAATGACTGCTCGTTATAATACCTCTTATAGTTAAGGATTATGCATCCTTTCTACTAGAAACAATACATTGAACTCATTAAATTATTGACCAGGGGTGTAAACTTGAAATGGTGACAGCAAAGTATATGCTCTAATCCATTCTAAAAGCCATCATTATAGTAAATGGTAAATGCTTGAAAGGAGCTAAACTAGGAAATGAAATGTCAACAATGTAATCTAAAGATGAAGGAATATGCTTGGAATAGGAAGTTTAACTCTATGCTGTAGGAACAACTGTTAGTGTTGTTACTAATGGTTGCAGGAGCAAAAAAGTCCTACTTGCTTCAAATAACTTGCAAACCTACTTATTCAAAATAACTTGCAACCTACTTATTCAAAATAACTTGCAACCTACTTAACTACGAATTAGATTCACCTCCCGTGTAGGCCCCCACAGAAGTGTGAATAAACAAGATCTCATATACTAGAAGTTGAAGCTCTCATAATTTATTCATAAAACATGGATTACACAAGATACAAAAATAAGATTGTATATCTCTTTCTGAATTACAACAGAGTAATGTAATAATAATTCTCTATCTATCGACTAACTACTGGGAATAGAACTTCTAGTTTATTTAACAACAACTTGAAACAAACTCCCATTGACTAGGACTTCCCCAACATTAGGGATATGGAAGTCATCAAGAACATGACCAACAACTTAAACTGAAGGAACAAATTGCATTTATACATTCATGAAATCCAGGAACATGCTGCTGCTAGATTGACTCCATCGTGATTGCTTCAGTTGTGACTCATCCGCAATAGGACTCATTCTCACCCGTGGTAGTAGAACCATTACAAGCTCTGCAATGGTTGGTCCTTTCAAAGAATTACTCTATTCCTCTTATGTTGACTTCTTCCTTATTCATGGATCCATTGCCTCTGTAAAAGGGTTAGCACGTGTACATATCCAAGACAAAGAACTCATAGCAAGTTTATTTACTACCTCGCTCTTCACCATCTGGCTATAGGAAACCCACCCGACTTAAGGTAAGACAAAAAGGTATCAAATTTAATTCCATATATCTATACAACACATAGATAGCATATTTATAAACTTTTTTTAAAAAAATTTCACATATATTTGCATACACCCATAGAGATAACAGTTCTAAGATATTAAACAATCTGGAAAGTATCATGAAAACATATTAAGTCTTTCAAAAGTAGTCATAAAACATATGAAAACATAAAACTATATGGCCCTATCTCGGCCTTATCAATGACTGATAATCAAAAGAGAGGTCTTAGATTGCAAGCCCAAAAATACACCTTAATCAAAGGAGGTCTATATTGGAAAGACAAAAATGGTGTATTGTTGTTATGTCTAGATAAAAGTCAATCTGAGAAAGTTTTAAGTGAGATGCATGCAAGGGAATGTGGAGGTCATTTTTCTGCCAAGACTACTACCCACAAGATTTTAAGGGCTGGGTACTATTGGCCCAGTTTATTCAGAGATACATATGCATATGTCAAAAAATGTGAGCCTTGTCAAAGGTTCTCAAATGAGCTCAAATTTTCAGGAGCCCTGTTGTTAAACCCAATAAGTACTGAAGCCCCTTTTACTATATGGGGAATTGATTTCATTGGCAAATTTCAAGAGAAATCTAGTGGAGGACATAGTTGGATACTTGTAGCCACAGATTATTTTACCAAATGGATTGAAGCCATTCCTACAAAAAAGGCAACAAGCAAGGTAGTCACTGAATTTCTAATGGAAAATATTATGACCAAATTTGGTGTACCTTCAAAATTAGTAATGGATAATGCCATGAGTTTTAGATCAGAAGAAATAACAAATTTCTATGAGAAATATGGGATTACAATATCATATTCATCTCCATATCATCCACAGGAAAATGGACAAGTTGAATCTAGTAATAAAAGTATTTTGAGGATATTGAAAAAGACTCTTGAAAAGAATAAGAAAGCATGGCATACTAATTTGAAGCTAGCACTCTAGGCTGACAGAATAATAGTTAAGAGAGAAACAGGAAAGTCTCCATTTGAGTTTGTATATGGTTTACAGTCAAGAATGCCTATCAATAATTTGTTACCAGTATACCAATTCATGCAAGAAGAACAGTTAGATGTTTCTGACACTATGCAAAATAGAATGATCCAGTTGGCAGAGTTGGATGAAACAAGAAGAAATAGCCAGAGAAAAAACATTAAGTTACAAAAAAAGATGAAATACCTATTTGACAGAAGGGCTACTGAAATAAAATTCCAACTGGATGACCTAGTTCTTCAGTGGAATGTAAGAGTAGAAGATAAAGGAAAACACAAAAAATTTGAGTCTTTATGGCTTGGACATTTTGTTATCTCACAAAGCTATGGAAAGGATTCCTATCTGCTAAAGAATATGAATAGAGAAGATTTTGAGTTGCCTGTGCATGGGCAATTTCTCAAGCCTTTTTTCAATTAAGAATCAAAGTTCATGCACAAGTAAATATGTGTCATATTGTAAATAATTTCCTTCATTTATGTGTTTCCCTTTTGTAACAGGTTAGTTGGTGTTGCCCTCATTTTTTGGTGAGGTTTGCAACCAGAGATTCTGGGGTTCTTTGCCATAAACTATGTTTAGCAATCCTTAGATAGAGCCACTATTGCTTATGTTCCTTGTTTTGAAGGTCTACCCTAAAAAATTCTTAAGGTCTATGATTTTCCTGTACCTAGAAGCTAAATTTTTATTGTTGAAATCATTTATATTTCTCTGCAATTTGCATTTTTGACCTAAACCTAGTTCAAAATGTCAAAAGCCCTAAAATTTCCAGTCCATGTTCTATTTTTATGTTACCTTTTTCATATTTTAAGATAGAACTTATTTGCATGTGCTTATTACCTTGTCATTGAGTCTCATTAGAAAAATAGAATATTCTTTATGGTCTTGAGAATTAGCAAAAAGATTTGGTCGCGTTGTCTCTTAATGAAATGGAATATGCCAAAATGGATATGAGACTTGATGCAGACCGTTCATCTCAGAAAGGATCCAACGACTGTCGCTTTGTCTATTGATAAAAGTAGGGTTAGTCATTTCATTTGGCAACTTTGAGTTTTATTCAATCACGTTGTCTCTTAACAAACCCATGATTATAAGTTAATTTCATCAATTCAGACAAACAGTGTTTTTGGGAGGTCTCTTCATCAAAAACAGGTTAATGAATTTATCCAGCGACATAGAAAAATAACAGTCACCGAGACTCTTGAAGGAATTGCAGTTAGTAAAAATGTTAAGTGACAAAAAGATTGTTTATTCACGGAGTCGCTAGAAATAAATCAGACTTAAAATAGACTTTTCAGTGATGTCATCATGAATAGTTGTTAACCAATCAGATTTTAAGGATTTTGATAGATGGAAACATAGCCGTAGTATGAGTTAATGCAGCTAAATGGATGTGATTTCAATTATATTTTGAATTTTATAAAGATTTTTATGTGAAATCACTCATCAAGAATTGATTTTCTAACAATATGAATGACACAGCTAATGCCAGAAATTGATGTCACAACATATGAATCTCATAGTGAAGTAATGGAATTATCAGCCAGAAGTGACAATTTGCATTCAATTGGAAATTATAAGTATACTTGCCCATTATCATTTTATCAACCTTTTGTTTCTCAGATCGAAGTATTTATAGATTTTTAGTGTGCTTATGAGAATTTGAAATTTCTAGTAGCAAGTTATTCTGAGGGTGATTGTTTGATTTGAGATTAGTAAAGGTTGCAGTTGACAGTATTCCAGAGTTCAGAATTATAGAATTTTAGCATAATTTACAGTTGTGGTGAGGGTTTGATAGTATTTGTTTCAATATTGGTATTTAGGGTTGTCATCAAAACAGAACTAGGTTTTAAGTCAGGCCTAGAGTATGGATTCTACCAGTGGGAGAAACGAAGATGTTGAGGATGATTCAAAAGGAAAGAGAAACTTCTCAAATGAATTCCTCGCTCTGCTTCCTAGTTCTAGTCAGAATTGAATGGTTAGTGCAGATGTTTTGATTAATGATATGTCATTCATTAGAGATGCTAAAACACCAGGGTCGTCAGGATATGCAATTTTCAATTACTTTTATAAAAAATAGTGACCAACCCATGCCTGTCTCGAATCCTTGGACCTATGGTTTGGCCAAATTATTAGTTCCTGATGTCTTTGTTGATGTAGACTTCATATTAGAATTGGCCAGTAGATATGACCCTTTAATAAAAACCATTGAGAGGGATGATGGAAAGCCTCTACTCACCCTGGACAAGAATTCCTTTATGAAGGCTTTTAATGTATATTACCCTATGGCTACAGAGATAAATTTCAAAAGTTTGGAAAATAGATATACTAGGGAGTCTGGTATTGCTGCTAAATTGATCAGGGACCATCATGTCACTAAGAAAATGAAGGCCTTTGTAACTCCTATGGTAGGAACAACTCCATACTTCTTTAAGGAGCTAAACTTTTACATGAATTACATCACATATGTACTATGTAAACTGCTTGGAAGAGATGCTAGAGAAAAAATAATTACTTCTGACATTTTGATGATGGTGTTAGATATGCAAAGTGTTCACACCACTTCAAATTATGCTTATATTCAACAAATTATTGATCAAATGCACCAGGGGTTTATTGACATACAAGCTAAGAAGGATCATCCAAAATTCATGCATTATTCAATACTTATGCATATGATTCTTTATTACAATTATCCAATTTTGGATTGCCAAACACTACAGCCACAGACATTTCACCATAATCAGCCCAACCCTATTCAGTTTTGGATCACAGTGTGGAATTACACATCTAGAAAATAGGAGTTTTGTTCTTTTTAGAATTGGATAATATATCCATTGCTTAAGTGCTTAGGAGTTGATAAGCCTAGATTTCCTGTTAGGGCGAGTCAATTATTGAGGCCCTGTCAGTATTTGGACAAATGGTCAGGAGATCATAATTGGGGAGATTTCTACTATCAAAAGGAGTTTACCCTCATAAGGGTTTATGGTTGCCCTTACCCTCCGCATATTTTTCCATTTCATGTGCTACATAGGATAGCTACCATGGAGTTCATTTGGCAGCTCATTCTAACAAACAAAGAGCATCTTTCTCCACACAGAAAGGGAACTTTCACCACTAGGCTGTTCAAGATTCACAATTTTCTGATTGGAAAAGGGGCCCTTGATCATGTGAATGCATGGTACAATCATTATAGAATAAATGTAGCCCTACATACACATGTTGACATAGAGGGGTTCATTCTGAGTGTGAGGATGTTGTTTACCCCCACTATCCCTTACACAAAAATACATGAAGAATGTATAGAGGAAGATCTGATTAAAATATATTTGAGGATGAGGAGGTAAGTAAAAGAGCAAATAAATTTAATGAACTCATGGATTTGGAAAGACAGGTAAAGAGAAAAGGAATGAGTTTTGGAGGATTCTACCCTAATTTTTCATATATCAAGAGGGTAGATGCAATGATGGATAATCACACACTCTTATGCAATCAATTGGAAGAGGCACTAGTAGTGCTAGAAAAGGGCTACAAAGATCATTCAAAATCTGAATATGATGATGACAGTGACCAAGGTTACCCTTCACCTTCTACCAATCTAGAATATCAGGCAATTGAATATGGTCAGCCAGATGAAGGGGAAAATATTGTTGAACTACCAGAGGTCATGGAAAAGGGAGCCCTCTAAGAAAAGAAGAATTGATAAAATTGGAGCCCTAATAACTGGGAATAGACCCTATGATCATCAGCTAAGAAACCAAATTAAGGCTGGAAAGAAATTACAAAAAGATGTTGAGGAAGAGGAAGAATTACACCTCAGATCATGTATTGATGAAAGACTGTTTCATCAGGAGGAGTTTCTCAAAGATGACAATTTTATAAAAACTAGGGAATTCAAGGATTTCCTTATTTGGAATAAACAGCAGTAAGTTGGGAAGTAGTTGCAACTAGAAGGATTTGATCTAGTAACTAAGGAAGCCTTATAGAAATTGCAGGAATATGATCTTGAATCTCAAGAAATAACACCAGAGAAGGCTAGAGAACTAGTTAAAGCCAGTAGTATGTTGTTTGTTGAAGGTTGGGATTTATTCTCATCCTTTATCATAGATCAAATTAGAAGTCAACTGACATCAAATTGTCATCAGAGACCCAGGTTGGAAATATGATGAGAGGGTTTGGTTAAAACCCCATATCCCAAGCACTTGCAATGTGGAGCCTAGCTCCTAAGGATCAAAAGTCATCTATTCTTAATATTCAGGAAAAGATGGAGGGAAATAAGATTATTTGGACACTTGAAAATACAAGAGACTTGGAGATAGCCCAAGTAATGACTCATTTTTCTCAGATGAATGAGGCGAAAACAACTTAGCTATCAGACAAATTGCAAAAGCTCACTAGTGACACTAGTGATATTATCAAAGATAGGGAATCAACCCTAATAAAAATCAAGGAAAATGATAAGCTTATAGATGAGCTTACCAAGCAGCTAATGGAACTAACAGAGCCTACCCCTATGAATCCCAAGGAGGTTGTAGATGCTGAAATCCAAATGGAAGATGCAGGGGATGCATTGGTTGAAATAGAATAGGGGATTATTGAGCATAATAGTGTAATTTTGGGAGCATTGGTATCAATTTTGTAGCATAGAATTAATATTATTAAGGTGAAGATAGATGTAGTATATGGAGCATATGGTAAATTGCCAGGCTTGCAGGCAGAAGTGGCAAGTTTTTTCACAATTTTGAACCCCTACTATGCAACTTGGTCTAGGAAGACATCACTTTTTGAGAGATAAGCATCAGTTTATCCACTAAGATCAAATTTTCCTGAAATAGTAACTTTTGTAGGTACCAAGATAGAGAAAATTGGGGCTACCTTATCCTTTTTCAAAGTTAAAGCCAATCAAATTGAGGCCAGATTAAAGATGTTTGGGTTAGATTATAGTAGGTTTGTACCTCCAATTAGGGTTGAGGATGATCAAATCAAACCATTAGGGTTATGGATATTAGAGTTTGATAGTATACTTCCTAATAAAGACATTTATGTCTCTGATCAAGGAGAATTGGATATGGAAAGGTTCAATGCACTTCTGGATGAGGCATTTAAAGCAGAATCAGATTGCAGTAAATTCATATATGATGTTAAGAGCATAACATATGTTAGATGGGAGAGGCAAAAGACTCAGTTGGAGAATATTCAAAATTTTGAATGGCCAAAAGAGGAAGATATGACTACCTGGGACATTCTGACACAACCTAAGAAGAAGAAGCCAGTGACAGTAGATTTGGATATCATTGATGAAAAATAAAGGAATGTCAGAACACCTTGTACATATTTTTTTAAAGACAAGCAGGTTATGTTGGTTGTGTTTCATGTTTTTGCTATTTTGCCCTCTTCCTTGCCTTGTTCTCTGAAAGTTTGCAGGTTTTCATGCCTATTCCTTGTCAAAATCTTGTTAAAACCCTGCAAAAACCCTAAGGCCTAATGTTAAACAATGCATTTTGAAACCCTTTGGCCATGTCTTCTTTTCCTTCGTTACCTTTTTTAAGTTACTCAAGGCATGTGCTATATAATAGGTTAAGTCAGGTTGCTTGATCGCATTACCCTGAACGAATATGCCAAATGATCTCCCGACTTTACTTTTGCCTTGTGTCGCTTAGTCTCGTGAAAAAGCAGAATATTCTCTAAGTGTCTCGAGACTTAGCGATCTTCCTTTGGTCAGGTTGTCGCTTGATATTGTGTTATGAAGCTTTAAGAATGAACAGGACCCACCCTCAGTCGGGTGATCGCATGAGAAAAAGGCAAGTCAACGAAATGTCTTCCGACCTTGCGCCTTTCTTCATGTCGCTTGATCGCTGGATCAGGACACTCAAAACAGTTAAGGCTAACCTTTAGTCGCGTGGTCTCGT
>MU226020.1:6075-39782 GCA_018584345.1 Thuja plicata
TCAAAGAGGGGCAAAATGTAACACCCCAAAATTGGCATCTTGCAACCTTAACCAATTTTGTTGCATTTGTCATTCTTCTGAATCATCAAAGTCCTATTGTACTAGGCAATTCTGAGTTTTCACTGACGCTACTCGACCTGAGTGTCAAATGTAGAAAATCCTAAATCTACATTAATCTACATCATGTTTAATTCTTAAATATCTATTGGCTAAACAAACCTGATGATCGAATTAATTTAATTAATAAAGTCCTAGCACTTTAATTAAATTAAATTGACCCTCTTTAGCTAAGACACATGAAAAGGAATTAAACAATATTTAATTGTTAAATAAATATCCTCATTTTCAATAATTGAATTTAATTATTCAGATAATTGAGAAAAAGCAATTATGAGGTCATATTTATTTAATTAATTGGATAATCTCTCAAAAAGCTTTCTTCTGTTCAGAATTGGAAATTTCTCTTTAATTCTTCTTTAAATAGAGAAAAACAGATAAATCAAATAAAATAATTAAATCAAAGAAAGAAAACAACTAAAGCAGAGAGATAACAATTTATTGTATTCTTTTGAATAAAAATTTCTATTCTGAACTGGCTTTTCTATCTGTTTTATTCCAAAAAGGAAACTTTCCATTCTGAACAACCTCTGAGTCTATAAAAGAACTCTCATTCTTCATTCAAACCCCTCCCGATTACTTCCTGAACTCCCCAATCACTTTTGCATTGTTAGAAACTGAATTATTGTCTTATTTTCTTGCTAATATCATATAGAATAATTTCATATTGCAATAGACTAATTTCAGTTTCTAGATTAATTGCATTTGTTATCATGGCTTAGATCATCTCACATATTTCAATTCCTAGCTTAATCTTGCATTATATTGCATTCATCATGATAAATCCTTCGTTCTTAGATTGGTCCATGGTTGTGAGCCTCTCGTTCTGAGAGCAATTTCAAAAACCCCATCTAGATAGAAGGCAACAGGTCGAATCATGCAGGAAGGCAAGATGAATAATCTCATATTCATTCTTGTGTGTACCTGGTGAAGAAGGACTATGTTAAAGTGTGTGGTTGATTAACAAGGCCAAAATAAACACATACAAGTTGACCCATTCAGCACTAATACTTGCACGCTAGAGGAATACATTTTAGGGAAGTTTGATGAATTAATGGAGTCAAGATATCAATCCCTGGAGGGAGTAGATGGAACTCAAATGGCGAGATTGACTCGCATGATCCTTAGTGGTCATGATGCGGCAAAAATGGCTGATGAATTCAAGAAGAATGTTTCAGAGCTAGGAGAACAGATTAAGGTGGCTAAGTACTGACGGGCTGGCCTCAATGAGGTTGATGAAGATGGAATCTCCCGTCTTCTCCAGACCTTCAACGATAATAAGAAGCAATAAAAGGTTCTCTGGGGGCCAGAGAAAACCTAAGTATTTGTGTATTCTTTATTCTTTTGGAACGTAAGTTCCCAGATCCTACATTTTTTTATTCTTTCAGTGATTCGTGTCCTAGTCCCCAAGGCCGACCAGTCACTTTCAAGCAGTTAATAAATGTTGTCGAAGGTTGTCAGAGGGCAGATAGCTACATCAAGGCACGTCGGATCAACAATGGGATTTCTAACAGATGATCTTCTCGAGGCGCCGCTTTAGATGCACACCTGGCACATTGGAGACAGGGCACTGCATTTCCCATTTATGAGGCGTGTAGCCTCGATCCCTAGGGGATCGGTTTTCTTCTCTCTTCTTCTTGGCTCCCTTCTCAAGGCCAATTGTTCTATTCCACTTCTCAATCTTTTCTTCTGACATGACAGACCTATTCCGTCTCTAGGTCTTTTGTAGAGTGGTGCAGGTAGTACCGACCACCGGATATTATATTCTATTGTACAATGTAATAGGGTTACGGTTATGGTTAGAATAAAATGTGTATAAATAGCAAGTTCGGCCCTATTCCAAGGGTCGGCGAAATTGATGATTTTGCAGTCCATAGTCATAGAAAGACAATATTTTCATTTTAGTTGCAGAGCTCAATGCTCCTTGGTCTTTAAGCTTTAAGTAGTTAGATGCTCCCTTGGGGCCGCCATTGTACCATGCACCAGTGCTTGTTGTAAGGAATGTTAATGAAGAAAAGATGGTTCTTGCAATGACGTTCTTGGCACTTTGTCTTCTAAGCTAATGGTATTTTATGTTTAATGTTCTTTATGTCTTCTGCTCTGATATTTTAAGTAGATTAACGACCTCCCTTCCCTTGCTACTGATCAAATATGAACTGATGGTTGTGTATTTTGTTGGTATTTAGTGTAGTTTATTAGAGCATTATTGATGTATTAAATATTTAAACATAAATATAGGTAGATGAAATACTCCTAACCCTGCAGGATCTTTTTCAATTTATTTGCTAAGTGTAGAATGCTTGGAGAAACCCCACCTTCCTGAATTCCCAGAGAGAACGAGTTGAAGAAACCAGCTATCCCGCTCAAAAAATAGTCACATCTCCCAATCGAGCCCCGCACCGTCGAGACCCAACTCTTAGGTGCTTGGAGGCCCGGGGAATCTCATTTCCCCGGATAACCTTTACAGGCAAAGTTGGCCGGTACCCCAGTATCCGGTGACAACTTACACCTGTTGGCGGACCCGGTCACCAAAGTCCCATCAGCAGGTCTGACCCTTAACCAGGTCACTGTACTTATTGAATTGTAAAGAACAACTCCTAATAGGGTTGTAAGATCTTCTAACAGGGATTATTATACTCAAGTACAGTTCTTTGTGGGTGCTAATTCCCACTGGGGTTTTTACCTTGTTTGCTTTCCCCATAACCAAAATTGTGAGTTATCTTAAATGTGTATGTGCTTAATGATATTTTGTATTTAATTGGAGAAAAGAATTGAACTTACTAATAAATGATTCAACCCCCCCCTCTCAGTTATCCATTGGGAGTATTCCAACAATTGGTATCAGAGCCAAGTGCCTTGGAAAGAAAGCCTAATAGCTTAAGGTATATCAGATGGTGTACTTCGGGAAAGAGAGTCCTAAGTTTGATGGAGAGAATTATCTTGACTGGAAGAACAAAATGATAACACATATTCATTGCATTGGTTTTGAGATTTATGAGATTGCTACTCGTGCAATTGATGTTCCCACCTTGAAGGACCTTGTAGAAGAAGATTCTACTAATAAACATAAGGAAGTATTCAACCAAAATGCAATTTCCAAAGAAGCCCTAATCAGTGCCCTATCTGACAGTGAATTCTTAGAGATCAAGAAGGAAGACAAAGCATATTCAATTTGGAAATACCTATAAGACATGTTTGAAGGAGACATCCAAGCCAAGAATGTGCACAGAAAGACATGGAAGAAAAGATACAACAACTTAGATATGCTACCTAAAGAAAACATTAGATCTTACAATCAAAGGATTATTGAAGCAGTCTCAGGAATCAGGAACAATGTTGGAGAAATTTTAGAGGATGATATAATGGAAAAATTAATGACCACATTGACAGCAGATTATGAAAGCAAGATAGACATATTGGATGAAACCACACAATTCTCAAAGGAATTCAAAAGAGAAACCTTGATTAGCAAAATATCAGCATTTGAGATATCAAGATTAAAGATAGAACCTAAAATAGAAATAATTTTCAAAGCCTTAGTCCATGGCAAGAGATCCTTGAGCATCTCTAGTAATAATGAGAAAGAAGAAGTTGATATATAACTAGAAGAAATCATTGCTATGATTGCTAAGAAGGAAAGGAAAGGCAAAGGAAAATATGAAGGACAACTATCATTCAAATGTTTCTCATGCAACAAAGTTAGCCACTTTGCATCCAAGTGTCCTACAAGAGTCAAGAAGTACAGATCAGACTACAAACCCAAATACACTAAGGAATGATATCATGTTGAAGATGGTGTAACTTATGATGATTCAGAAGAAGATGAAATTGGATTTATTTCAATTAAAGATAATGAAAAAATGATTGATAAAATAGAAACTGAAGATGAAAAGAAAGCACAAGAATTGGCTTTAGTTTCACAAGCTGACATTAGAACAGACTGGATCATAGACAGTGGGTGTTTACATCACATGATAGGAGACAAAGATAGATTTGTACATCTAGACAAATACAAAGGTGGTATGGTTAGATTTGGAGATAACACTCCCAAACCTATCATAGGCAGAGGATCTATCACCTTAGATGGAAAGAACAAGACATATGATGTTATGTATGTTGATGGTTTGCATCATAACTTACTAAGTGTTGGACAATTGCTAGATAAAGGATATCAGTTGGAATTCAAAAATAATAGATGCATTATTAACAACAAAGAAGGAGACATGATTGCATCAGGCTCAAAGACCAAAGGTAATGTTTTTCAGCTTAACTCCGAAGTAAGATGTTTTGTTGCAAAAGTGGATGACAGTTGGCTATGGCACAAAAGACTTTGTCATATCAATTTTGACAACATAGTGAAGATAAGAAATGTAAGAGCAGTAAGAGACCTTCCTAGTATTTCAAGACTAGTTGATACTATGTGCAGGGAATGTGTGATGGGAAAGCATGTGAGGACCTCATTCATAAGCAAACAAAACTCTGTAGAGAACAAATTAGATCTAATACATATAGACTTATGTGGACCTACTCAAACAAGATCATACTATGGTGAAAGGTATTTTATTTTGTTTGTTGATGATTTCTCCAGGATGATGTGGGTTGTGTTCTTGAAAGACAAATTAGAAGCTTTTGAGAAGTTCAAAATATTCAAAGCTAAATTTTAAAATGAATCTCGATTAAAGATAAAATGTCCGAGATCTAATAGAGGAGGAGAATTCACCTATGATAAGTTTGTTGAGTACTACAAAGAACATGGGATCAAAAGACAACTAAGTGCACCCAGAGCCCCTCAACAAAATGGAATTGCAGAAAGGAGAAACAAGATAATACTTGACACATCATGCACTATCATGATTGAAGGGAAAGTTGTTGTGCACACCTATTGGAGAGATGTAGTCAATACAACAATCTATACTATCAACATAATCCAACTAAGACTAGGCACAGACAAAACACCTTATGAACTTTGGTTTGGTAATGTACCTACAGTAAAATACTTTAGAATCTTTGGAAGAAAGTGCTACATCAAGAGAGATGATGGTGTTGGAAAATTTGATGCTAGAAGCGATGAAGGTATTTTTCTTAGTTACTCTACTAAGAGAAAAGCATACAGATGTTTCAACTTAAGGTTGAAGAAAATCATTGAGAGTGCACATGTGAAGATTGATGAGAAGTTCATGATTCAAGAGAGATATTATGAATATGTACCTATGATTGAAGATGAACCTAGACCAATCAATAAAGATACATTTATTGAAGAAATGTTTGACTGTATTGATGTATCATGCAATAAACCTGAATCAAGTCAAGAAGAATCACAGATTACAGATGAGAGTGTCACACCTAAAATCTCAAAATACACATCTAAGTACCACTCTAAAGAAGATATCATTGGAGATCATAGTAGTAAAGTTTTGACAAGATCAAGAGCAAAAGGTTCAACTGTTGATGAAGAGGTATACTTACTTTCACAGATTGAACCCTTAAGTGTTGAAGATGCGTGTAATGATTCAGATTGGCAAAGTGCAATGCAAGAAGAATTAGATCAAATAATGAAGAATGACACATGGGAATTGGTCCGTAGACCTTGTGACAAGAACATGATCGGAACTAAGTGGATATTCAAAAACAAAATGAATGAAGATGGGACAGTGATTAGAAACAAAGCAAGATTGGTATGTAAAGGATATGTGCAAAGAGAAGGAATTGACTATTCTAATACATTTTCCCCTGTGAGCAGAATGGAAGCTATAAAGTTATTTCTAGCCTATGCAACATTCAATAACTTCAAAGTATATCAGATGGATGTCAAGTCAACTTTCCTGAACGGTGACTTGAAGGAAGAAGTTTACATAGAGCAACCTGAAGGATTCAAACTTTCAAACAAACTAGACATGGTATGCAGACTAAAGAAAGCCCTTTATGGACTCAAATAGGCCCCAAGAGCATGGTATGAAAGACTTGATGGCTACTTAACAAAGATTGGATTCAAAAAGGGAGCAGGAGATTGCAACTTATTCATCAGAGAGACACCTGAAGGTTTACTACTTGTTGGTATATTTGTTGATGACATTATTTTTGGAGGTAATGACAAGCTTAGTGTAGAATTTGCAAAAGAGATGCAGAGTGAATTTGAAATGAGCATGATTGGACCTATAAAATATTTTTTGAGATTAAATGTAAAGCAGACAGCCAAAGGTATATTCATAAATCAGTCTAAATATGTAAAAGAGATATTGAAGACATTCAAGATGGAAGATTGCAAGCCAGTAAGAACTCCTATGATAACAGGAAGCAAGCTTTCTAAAAATGATGACTCCACAGAAGTTGAAAAAACACTTTACAAATCCATGATTGGAAAACTCATATATCTCACTCAATCAAGACTAGATATATCTAATGCAGTTGGAATTGTTGGGAGATTTGAAGCTTAACCTAAACAGAATCACTTAATGGCAATAAAAAGAATATTCAGATATCTAAAAGGAACTGTAGACTATGGTTTATGGTATCCTAACTCAGAAAATGTAGAACTTCATGTGTACACAGATGTAGATTGGGTAGGTTGTGTTGATGACAGAAAGAGTACCTCAAGAGGAGCAATAATTCTTGGAGACAGGTTGGTTACTTGGACAAGCAAGAAGAAAAATTTTATTTCTCAGTCAACAGCAGAAGCTGAATATATAGCAGTCGCATTGAATTATTCAAAAATGGTTTGGATCAAAAAGATGATTAAAGACTTTGGAATTCAGATTGATTATCCCATTGTCATCCATTTTGATAAAACTAGCACTATTAATATATCTAAGAACCCCGTGATGCATGCAAAGACAAAACACATAGAAATAAAATATCACTTTCTAAGAGAAAAAGTTGTAGAGGGAGAAGTGAAGTTGGATTATGCGAGCACCAAAGATCAGTTGGCAGACATATTCATGAAACCTCCATCAAAAGATACTTTTGAGTGTCTCAGGAAGAAGCTGGGAGTAATTCCCTTTTCTGAGTTTGATTAGAACTCACAAAAAATGCATCAGTCCTTTGTGACTGATGAGTGGTTGACTACTCTACTTATGGAGTAGTACCTATGCTTATTTGTATTTGGCATCCTTTGCCATTGATGTCAAAGGGGGAGTATATAGTAAGGGGGGGGGGGCATATACTCTGGGGGAGTATATAGTCATGAAAATAAAAACACAGTCAGAGGAGCTGCAATAGTGAAGAGGAACCTTTGATGAGGATATTGAGAAGATTGTAAAAAGAGAGAAGAAAATTTTGGATTGATGGTGTTTCTAATCATGTGTTGCCATCAATATCAAAGGGGGAGATTGTTGGAGATTTTCCTTTGTGCAAATAGTTGACTGTATGTTTGTCATTAATGACAACATATAGTATACAACAGTGAACTATATTCACTTTTCACTATGGATATATAGAAGCCTTGCGCGGTTGTTTTTATGTTTTAGACATAGTTACTATACCATGTACATATACGCATATTTAGATGTTTAGTAACAATTGAATTATGTTACTCTGTTTACTAGCCACAGTTCAGAAGATTGCCTTTAGAAAGCCGATAGTAATTTGATTGATTCTTCAATTGCGTCTATCTATGGGATATGTGTGTTTAGATTCATGTTTAGTTATGAGTCTAAGTTAATTAACCAAAGGCGCTAATCATGTTTTATCTAAAGCATGACATTTGGGTAATTTTGGTGGAGCCGACTCTGTGAAGCGATGCGTCTATTCAGTTTGAGTTGTGTGGTTCTAATTATGTTGCATGCTTGGTTTGGTCGACTAAAGAAGCATTGAAGGGATTCCTAAAGCCGACAAAGATCATATCTTTTGGAGAAGATACTTATAGTAGTTTATTTGAAGATCATCAAGTGTGAATGATAAGAATAGAGACAGAAGAAGGACATAACAAAATGCTGATTGTTTTGGGACAGTAAAGTCATTTCATTCATCAATTAAAGATCTATGTGAAGAAGTAGATAGTGTATACAATTCATTGGAACTGATCAAGACAACAGGTCTACTCAAATAGTTCAATATCAGATATAGTGTATATTTGTTCTACTGAAGGTTGTAGCCTTCATCATATTACCAGTGAGCTTTTGGATAGTGAGTCCTCACCCCTAACAAGGTTACTTGTAGAAGACTCCTAATAGGGTTTGACCCTTAACCAGGTCACTGTACTCATTGCATTATAAAGAACAACCCCTAATAGGGTTGTAAGATCTTCTAACAGGGATTATTATACTTAAGTACAGTTCTTTGTGGGTGCTAATTCCCACCGGGGTTTTTACCTAGTTTGGTTTCCCGTAACCAAAATTGTGTGTTATCTTAAATGTGTATGTGCTTAATGATATTTTATATTTAATTGGAGAAAAGAAATGAACTTAGTGATAATTTATTCACCCTGCCCCTCTTAGTTATCCCTTGGGACTATTCCAACAGAAAGAAGGTAAATTATATTCTAAAGTAGGCTCATAGAAAAGACATATATTAGGAGAAGAATTAACATCAATCCTCAACTCTTCTCCATAAAGAGAAATATGATGGAGAGAAAGATCAAAGTCATCTTCTTGCTCTAATATATCCTTACAAGATAATACAAGAGAGGACAAAGCAATATCACACGCACTAAATAAAGTCTTTCTAGGTGTAACATCATGCAATGGTAAGGTAAGAGGAAGATGTTGTTTAATCCCAAAAGTTATAGAAAGATGTTTAGAAAACACTTGAAACAACTTGTGCAATATGATAATGAATAAAGAAATACATAGAAAATAGATCTAGATATATCCAAATGCAATCAAATGAAATCTACGAGCATAAAAAATGTAAATATTTTTCTATTTTTAAAGAAATGTTGTGATTTTTTATTTTTGATATATAAATGCAAGAGCATAAAAGAAATCTACTTTTAAATGCATGTAAGATCTAAAATCTAACACCAAAAAAGAAAGAGTTATCTATCATAGGTTCACCAAAATGTATAGGTAGAAAATATAGATAGGGTTTAGAACAATGGAGATTTTCTCATAAAAGTGTCCCTATGCACATATTATCCACCTTACATTTAATTGTAATTGATAAGGGGTGTAAATCTGGAAATGTTTGCAAAGAATACTGGAATAAAATACATACCTCTGAAAAAGAATTTGTTGAAAACCCTGTCAAATGGTCTCAGAAACTGTTGATTTCTACTAAACTGAAACTGTGAGATCTACAAAACCTAGAAATATTTTTCTTTTCTGAGAAAGGTCAATTTTGACCCAAAAATGAATGTCACCTTTGACCCAAAATTTCTGATTCTGACCCATAAATTAATGTCACCTTTCACCCAAAATTTTCGATTGTGACCCAAAGTTTCTGATTCTGACCTACACAGTCCGATGGAAAATCTATTTTTGGATCCTGAAAGTTTTCCAAAAAGCGTATCCAGATCTGCACTCCAATTCATTTTTCCAAACTTGTCCCTGTAAGAAAAATGGTTTTTTTTGGGGGATGGGTTTTGCTTGGTCAAACCCTGGTTTTGGAATTAACCTTAAAATATAATTGAAATTGCATAAGCAACAAAGTAAATAAACGAATTCACCTTGCTTGTATAGAAACCCTTGTGGCGGATTTGAATACATGGATCCAAAAGTATGTATGCACCAAATGAATGTAGAATGTATAATGTAGGATGTCTCAACTAAATTTCCTTTGGATCTTCAACACCAATCTTTAATGGATCTTGGAACATGAAGAAGCTTGCATGGATGTTGATGGAGAAATCTTCAATAAGAGGGCTCCATAGAGCTTGAATCCTTCAATGGCTACCAATGGATCTCCTTAATGAATTGAGTGCTTGAAAGTGCTTGAATGCTTGGATGCTTGAGAGTAGATGAATGCTTCAATAGATATTTAGCTTTCTTCAAATATTTCTTCTTAGCTTGTCCTTCACACTTATATTTTACTTAGAGAAAATGAGAAGAGAAGGTTTCCTTATATATGAATCGAGGGCACAATCTTCTAGAGAGGACTACATAGGATAATTAAATTCCAATTAGACCTATATCCCTAGAAGTGGACCTATTTTAAATATAATTTTAGGATTGTTTCTCTGAAGACCGAAACAGCCGACCCGGAAGTGGGAATTAAATCTTTCTGAAGCTCGACATCTGGAAACCCCAGAATCATGAAATCTAGACCTTGGGTTAGAATTGAGGTTGATTCTGACCTAGTTTAGGGTTGAGGTCGACTTTGACCTAGGTCAAGGTCAAGGTTGACTTTGACCTAGAAAGGTCAATTTTGACCCTGAGGTCAAAAATCTTAGGTTTGCAGTTTAGGATGCCAGAAATAGGCCAGAGAGAAGTGGGAAATGGGGTAGAATAGGAGAAAATCCATATCCAAGTCAAAGACCCATTCAAGGTGCTTGACATGACCCCAAACCACTTATTCGGAGGGCTAAACCATTCTACAATGGAAGTGCTTACATTTTCTGACTATACAAATCTATAAAATCCCGCAATTGTTTGTAAAAAAGAGAGTCTACTCTCTTGTTAGAACTTTTCATTCAGGCTTAAAGGGCCTAGTGTTCATCCTTTTGAGTAAATATCTATGTTTCATAAGAGATGTATTTGTAAAATCTGTAATGTATGACATGTATTCCAACCTTGGCATGTTTTATCTTAATAATGTATTTGGGGTCGTTACATAGTTGCCTTTCTTTTACTAATTATCAATATGTTTTGTGCTAGTAATTTTTATAGCAGTTCCTATTTACTAATGTCAATCTCTTTGTCTTCCACTTATCATGAAGAATTTTAGATCATGAAACCTTTTTACTCTTCCATTTTCCTTTAAAATAGAAGATGAATTGTATCATTGTGATAGAATCCCCATAATGGTGAATTACTATGCAAATAGAGGTGTATCTACCTTTATTGGATCCCTGCAGGTGCTACCCACAGTTAGGTCTGAACATTACACTTTTGTTATTACCACTTCATGTGTTTTGTTCTCCTTTCCAACAATGAAGGATTTGTGGTCCATGGTATCCACCTTTAGGGAGGTAATACATCCCTAAAAATTGAATTTTTAAAATTTTATAAAAGCTTTCCAAAGAAGTTTTAAAGCGTTGAAAAATATTTGTGTTGGCACATTGCCCCTTAATTTAGTTTCCACTTTAAGGAAATATTCCTTTCCCCTTTTAAAACCCATTAGAATGAAGAGACAACTTCTAAAATCTTGAAGGTCATTTTATAGGGCACAACAAGTCCCACACCTATGAAACTTCCAACTACCCTTATTTAGGCATAAGCCTCTTAGGGATCAATAAATACCATGTAAGATTTGGTTAAAGTTGTAGGTGCATTTTTATCTAGGAGCTTCAATCAAAGCACTCTAGAAATCAAATATAAAAGAATAATCGTATTCCATCAAAGGGTAAAAATGATAGATTATAGTAGAGTTTTGGATTTGGTTTTCATACTTTCTATCTAAACCTTGCATGTTGTAGTCGTCATACCACATTTGTTGAGGGATTTTTTAGTTTTGATTATGTCTTTGACCAACTAGTGTAGGAGCACCTAGGATAATCCCTAGTTCCAGTTTTTGATTTGGCTTGTACTGACCTTATCCAAGTCATTAGTGTTTATTTTTGGCCTTATAAGGTCTTTCAAGAGTGTACCTAGGTGGATTTGACTAGGATCAATCCAACCTAGTGGTTTTGTGTTTTAAGTGTGTTTAGTGCTAGTTTAGCCTAAAAGTGGGAAAATGGGTCCAAAATCATTCAAGGCTTAGGAATGGTTATAAATGTGCCTAAAAAGGCCTCTAGGATGTTTTTACATCAATTCATGTAGATTGGAGGTCATTAGGATATATTTTATGCAAAGATGTCAAAGTTGTCAAAATGTTGCATGACAACATTTGCAACTTTTAAAAGTTGCATGACAACATTTGGCATTATTGGATTATTTTCAAAGAATGATGATGGGTTTTTTTTGTAATGAACTATAATCATGGGGAAATAATATTTAGACATGGAGGATCCCATTTTTGGAGGCAAGTGGATGTAATATGTCATTTGAATTTGCAAGAAGAAGCTTTGTTTTACTGCTTTTTGCATACAGTCGACTTCTTGTGTGTATGAGTGTTAGTAGATGGATTGAAAAAGGTGATATAGTGTTGCATTAGTGTGGTAGAGATAGTTTTAAGCACTTTTTGTTTAGATTTAAACTTTTTGTGAGTTCAATAGATTAGCCTTTTAGATTTTTTTTAAAGTAGTGTAGTTGCTAATGTTGATAGAGTGGATTTGAGAAAAATGGCTCCCCCATATATTCCAACCATTCATTTCATCGTGGTCTAGATGAATATGGTAGGGGAGCCTCTTTATAGTGTAGATATGAGTTTAGGAGTCTAGGAGAGAAAGGTAGCTATTTTTCAAGGCAAGCCCCAGGCGAGTCCTATGCACCCGGTTAGGTGTTTGCCAGAGATCTAATGATTTTTGAATGCAGTGGAAAGATTGGAAGAATGGAACCAAGAATAGTTTCATAAGAATAGAGGTCCTACAGATACCTCCTGAAAATATTAGGCATTGTCTAATCCATTTAGATACATTTCCAAGCAGAAGTCACTAGATTCCACCAAAATAGCCAAATTAGCCCTATTGGCCCGAAATTCTAGGAACCCACTGTACAGAGGCCCTAGAACCCTAAGACCTAAAAAATCCTTAATTTCCTAGAAAAGGGTTTCAAAATATCCAATATTTATTTGGGGTTATTTGGAAGAATTTTGAAAGAAGTGAGAAAAAATCACTGATTAGGGCTAATGGTTCTATTAGGCCTAAAAGACCAAATCCATTGATTGTCTTGAGATCGTTTGAGAAAGCCTTAATGCCATATCCAAATGGGATTATGTGGAGTCAAGGAAGCTATCCAAAAAATTATTACACCCCTTTCATATGATTGTGAAGTAGTGGAATTGATAATGCACTTGGAGTCTTCCAAGAAGGAGTAAGGGATTGAAGAGCACTTTGTTGATAGTTACCCCAAGGTTAAGCACAAAGGTTACCAACTCATAGAGTGGTATTGGAGAAGTCCCAGGCCAACTAAGAAAGGACTTGAAGGATCCTAAAAGAGAGGATAGGATCTTGTGAAGGCTAGGAACATGAAGTGTCCTAGAGAGGCTTGTGCAAGCACACCTTGAATGTTTCTATCAGATTGATATCAGAGCTAATAAGATTTGGTTTGTGGTGATTGTTCCAACTAGCAGAGTCACTATGAGAGTCTACAATGGTGACAAATGCAAAGTTTGCAAAGAAAGTGGATGAGCAAGAAGAAGAGAATAGATTTCTTAGAGAAAGATTGGCCCACCTAGAACACACAGTGGACCAAGTGGAAGAAAAGACTGAGGAAGTCAAGGATAAAGTTGAAGGAAAGAGTAAATAGATAGCCTTAGAGGATGAAGTACCTAAAGCTGACCCTGTCCTCATTGAAGAACCATTCTTGAAGGCACTAAAATATTTAAGTGGAAAGGCATTGGAAGGATTTCCTATCTTTACTGGAAAGATGGAACCAAAGATAGTCCTAGATTGGATTGAAGGCTAGAAAATCACTTTGAATGTGGTGGTATAACTGAAGCTCATAAAGTGAAAGTGGCAAAGGCTAGACTTAGAGGGTCTGCAATCACTTGGTGGAAATTTATCCAAGATGAGAGAGAGAGAAGGAAGGAAAAAGACCCATTGCTACTTGGAAGGCTATGGTAGCCAAAATCAGAGAAGCATATGTACTTGAAGACTATAAAATTCAGTTACATAAAAGGAGACAAAGTCTTAGAAAAAAAGACTTGGATGTTAAATCTTACACTCAAGAGTTTCAAAGGCTATGCATGAGATCAAGAATTGTAGAAGAGGAAAGTGTGAAGGTAGCTAGATACCTTAATGGTCTTAAATGGACTATCCAAGATGAATTGAGTTTACTCACTCCTACCACTATTTAGAGATGCCACCAACTTGCAATAAAGGTGGAAGAGAAATTGAGAAATAAACAAGACTCAAGAAATACAAGAGGCAGAGGTAGAGGAAGAGATAATAGAGGTCAAAGGAGTGGATATGGTTGTAGAAGTTCAGAGTCCAAGACTCAAGGAGAGACCAAGTTGACTGAACAGAAAGAGGGAAGTTAATGAAGATGAAGCTTCAACAAAGGAAAAGGCTCTAATACAAATTGGAGAGGAAGAGGTAATAGCCAAGGAAGAGGTTCCTATTTTGGAATTATTAAATGCTATCACTACAACCAGATGGGACATCTTGCCTATAGGTGTCCAGAGAAAGGCTTTACTTCTCAAGGAAGTGACAAGAGAGTAAAATTTGTGCAAGATGAGTCTAGTGGTGGAAATAAACACCCTGCGGTACCCTTAGAATTAGAGGAAGGAGAAAATATGATGATAAGGAGAACCCTGATCAAAGAACCAGTGAGAGAGGAGCCAAGCCAGAGAAGAGAACTATTCAGAGTAAATTGAAAGATGATGGGTAAAGTATGTAGAGTCATCATAGACTCAGGGTCTACTGACAACATTGTGTCAGAGGAGGCAGTTATTAAACTGAAGATGAAGAGGATTCCACATAGTAACCCATATAAGGTTACTTGGTTGAACAAAGGACAACATATCCTTGTGAATGAACAAGCATGGGTGGAATTCTCAATTGGAAGATATAAAGATAAGGTATTGTGTGATGTTATGCCTATGGATGCATGCCACCTTTTACTTGGAAGGCCATGGCAATTTGACAGACAAGCCATGCATGATGGAGCTAAGAATGCATATTCCTTCAAGAAGGATGGTGTGACTTTCAAAATCTAGTCACTGTTGGAAGAAGGAGAAGTGAAGACTTCAGGCCCTAACGTCCTATTGGTGAGTGAGAAGGAGTTCCTAGAAGCTCTAGAAGAAGGTGAGTGAGTAGCATATGCTTTGATTTTGAAGCCAAAAGAAGAAGATGCAGAAAAGATAGTCAAGAAGACAGAGATTCCCAAAGAAGTACAAGAGTTTCTTAAGGAGTACAAAGACATTCTTAGTAATGGACAACCAACAAGCCTACCCCCTAAGAGAGATATTAGTCACCAAATGGACTTTATCCTAGGAGATACCCTTCCTAAAAAAGTTGCCTATAAGATGACCCCTCAACAAAATGAGGAAATTTCCAAACAAATTGAAGAGATCCTAAACCAAGGCCTCATTAGAAAAAGTATAAGCCCATGTGTCATACCCACTATCATAGAACCTCAAAAGGGAGGAACTTGGAGGCTATGCGCTGATTCCAGAGCCATTAACTGAGTCACCATTAGGTATAGGTTTCCTATTCCTAGGATAGAAGACCTAATAGACTGTTTAGGAGGAGCAAAGTACTTTACAAAGATTGACCTAAAGAGTGGCTATCATAAAATTAGGGTCAATTAGGGAGATTAATGGAAGACTGACTTCAAAACTACAAAAGGTTTGTATGAATGGCTTGTGATGTCATTTGGGCTATCAAATGCCCCATCCACATTCATGAGGATGATGAACAAAGTACTCAAGGACTACATTGGTAAGTTTGTTGCAGTGTATTTGGATGATATCCTAATCTTTAGTAGGACTAAAGAAGAACACTTAAGGCATCTGCAAATTGTATTCAAGAGAATGCATGAAGAAAAGCTAATGATCAATATGGACAAGTGTGAATTCCTAAAATAGGAGCTAGTATATCTTGGCTTTGTGTTATCTCATGGAAACCTTAAGATGGTTCCAATCAAGGTAGAAGTCATCATCAACTGGCCTACCCCCAAAACTATAATAGAGGTGAGAAGCTTTCATGGTTTAGCTCAACATTATAAGAAGTTCATTAAGTAGTTTAGTGCTATTTGTGCTCCTATGCTAGACACCATAAAGGGTGGGATGAAAAATAAGTTTGTATGGAATGAGAAAGCTAACCAAGGATTTGAGTTGTTGAAGAAGATAACCGCCACTTAACCCATCTTGACATTACCAAGTTTTGAGATACTTTTTACAGTTGAGTATGATGCTAGCAATGTTGCTATTGGGGAAGTTTTGAGCCAAGAAGGGAGACCAGTGGCTTTTCACAGTGAGAATATCAGTGATGCAAAGAGGGAGTATTCTTCCTATGACTTAGAGATGTATGCTCTAGTCCAAGCACTAAGGAAATGGAGGCACTATCTGCTTCCAAAGGAATTTGTGGTGTATTCAGACAATCAAGCACTTAGATTTCTGAATTCACAAGACAAGCTCAGTCACATACACATGAAATGGGTGGAGTCCTTGTAGGCTTACACCTTCAACATCAAGCATTAGAAAGGATTGTAGAACAAAGTGGCTGATGGACTTAGTAGAATACTTCTGACAGTACAAGAAGTACAACTACAAGGTATGGTTATTGAGAGTTTCAAGGACTTATATGCAGAAGATGAAGACTTTGCCGAGATATAAAGGGTATGTAAAGACTATAAGAATCATTTCCATGGTGAATTTTCTGAATATACTATGCAAAGTGATCTATTATTTAAGGGAAGTCAATTATTTGTCCCTAGAGGATCAATTAGGGAAAATCTGATTCAAGAAAAGCACAATGGTGTGCTTAGTGGTCACTTTGGAGTCAATAAGACCTAAGAGTTAGTGCAGAGGTTTTAATTTTGGCCTAAAATGAATTTGGATCTCAGAAATTATGTGGAGTGGTGTGTAGTGTGTCAAAAATCCAAAGGCACATCATCTAATGCAGGCCTTTATCAACCTCTCCCCATTCCAAGTAGACCTTGGGAATTCTTAAGCATGGATTTTGTTGTGGGATTGCCAAAGAAAAAATAAGGACCGAACAATATTTATGTCATAGTAGATAGATTCAGTAAGATGGCACATTTTGTCCCATGCAAGACAATGCATGATGCTTTTCATATTGCACACTTATTCTTAAAATAAGTGGTGAGAATCTATGAGTTACCCTTAAGCATAGTATCAGACAGAGACACTAAATTCATGAGTCACTTTTGGAAGACATTGTGGCAAAAGTTGGGAACCAATCTATCCTTTGGGTCTGCATATCACTCTTAGACAGATGGTCAAACTGAGGTGGTTAATAGAAGCCTTGGGAACCTATTGAGGTGTCTCACTAAGGAGTATGGTCAAACTTGGGACCAACTCTTAGGATAGGCAGAGTATGCATATAATGATACTGTAAACAAAACTACTGGAAAGAGTCCCTTTGAAATTTTTTATGGAATGCACCATAGAGGGATAT
Source organism: Thuja plicata (assembly GCA_018584345.1). Taxonomy (NCBI): domain Eukaryota; kingdom Viridiplantae; phylum Streptophyta; class Pinopsida; order Cupressales; family Cupressaceae; genus Thuja; species Thuja plicata. The sequence continues at coordinate 23,468 of MU226020.1, forward strand.
TTGATCTTAGAGAACTAAAAGATGGAGCCAAGGGTAGTGGTTATGCTGAAGACTTTGCACACTCCATGAAAGAGGTGCATGAAATAGTGAGAAAGACTCTAACAGAGAACACTACAAAGATAAAGATAAAGGTGGATGAAAGGAAGAAGGAAGTCCAATTCTAGGTAGGGGATCTTGTTATGGTCCATTTGAACAAGGCAAGAGTACAGAAGGAAGTACCACATAAGTTGCAGATGAGAAGATTGGGGCCATGTACTATTCTGGCCAAATATGGCAACAATGCATACAAGGTTGAGCTCCCCGAGGATATTGGTTTGTCTCCGGTCTTCAATGTTGTAGATCTGGTCCTCTATAAGGGGCCTCGTCCATATCCATACCAGCTCCTTACTGAGGTTATACAAGAGGTGGAAGAACTGAATTTAACCACTACACCTCCTAAGAAAGCAGAGAAGATACTTGATTCCAGGGCCTACAAGAAGACCAGACAGAGGACATACTATGAGCATATGATCAAATGACATGGAAAAAGAGATGTAGAGGCCACTTGGATCAAGGAGACAAAGTTTAAGAAGTTGGGAATTGATTCTGACTTACTCAATCCAAGGGTGGATTGTAATCTTTCATTTGGGAAGAATGGTGCAGGAGAACCTAGGCTAATCCCTAGTTCCAGTTTTTTATGTGGCTTGTACTGACCTTAGCCAAGTCAATAGTGTTTATTTTTGGCCTTATAAGGTCTTGCAAGAGTTTACCTAGGTGGATTTGACTAGGATCAATCCAACCTAGTGGTTTTGTGTTTTAAGTGTGCTTAGTGCTAGTTTAGCCTAAAAGTGGGAAAATGGGTCCAAAAGCCTTCAAGGCTTAGGCAAGGTTAGAAATGTGCCTAAAAAGGCCTCTAGGATGTTTTACATCAATTCATGTCGATTGGAGGTCATTAGGATATGTTTTAAGAAAATATATCAAAGTTGTCAAAATGTTGCATGACAACATTTGCAACTTTTAAAAGTTGCATGACAAAATTTGGCATTATTGGATTATTTTCAAAGAATGATGCTGGGTTGTTGTTGTAATGGCCTATAATCATGGGGAAAACATATTTAGACATGGAGGATCCCATTTCCCAAGGCAAGTGGATGTAATATGTGATTTAAATTTGCAAGAAGAAGCTTTGTTTTACTGGTTTTTGCATACAAACGGCTTCTTGTGTGTATGAGTGTTAGTAGATGGATTGAAAAAAGTGTTCCAATGCTTCATTAGTGTGTTAGAGATAGTTTTAAGAACTTTTTGTTTAGATTTCAACTTTCTATGAGTTCAATAGATTAGCCTTTTAACTTGTTTTGTAAGTAGCGTAGTTGTTGGTGCTAACAGAGTGGATTTGAGAAAAATGGCTCCCCCATAGATTCCAACCATGCATTTCATCATGGTATGGATGAATATGATAGGGGAGACTCTTTATAGTGTATATATGAGTGTAGGAGTCCAAGAGAGAAAGGTAGGTATTTTTCAAGGCAATCCCTAGGCGAGTCCTATGCACTCGGTTAGGTGTTTGTCAGAGATCTAATGGTTTTTGAATGCAGGGGAAAGATTGGAAGAATGGAACCAACCATGGTTTCATAAGGAAAGAGGTGCTACATAGACCTCCTAACAAGATTAGGTATTTTCTAATCCATTTAGATACATTTCCAAGAAGAAGTTAGTATATTGCACCGAAATAGCCAAATTAGCCCTGAATTCTAGGAACCCACTGTACGGAGGCCCTAGAACCCTAAGACCTAAAACATCCTTAATGTCTTGGAAAAGGGTGTCAAAATATCCAAAATTGTTTGGGGGTTATTTGGAATAATTGTGAAAGAAGTGAGAAAAACTCACCGATTAGGGCTAATGAACCTATTAGGCCTAAAAGACCAAATCCATTAATTATCTTGAGATCGCTTGAGAAAGCCTTAATGCTCTATCCAAATGGGATTATTTGGAGTCAATGAAGCTATATAAACAAGTATTACACCCCATGCATATGATTATGAAGTAGTGGAGTTGAAAATGCACTTGGAGTCTTCCAAGAAGGAATAAGGGATTGAAGAGCACTTTGTTGATAGTTACCCCAAGGTTAAGCACAAAGGTAACCAACTCATAGAGTGGTATTGGAGAAGTCCCACGCTAGCTAAGCAAGGAATTGAAGGATCCTAGAAGAGAGGATAGGATCTTGTGAAGGCTAGGAACAGGAAGTGTCCTAGAGAGGCTTGTGCAAGCACACCTTGAGTGTTTCTATCACCAACTTCAACCTTGCAGTTGATGTCAGTGTTAGAGTTTTACCATCGGGTGATCATGGCACCTCTGAACAAGCGACCTAACAAGTTTTTCCCAAAGGTGTTTCACGAGGAACGTCTCAAGTACCCATGATGTTGTTATTCCTTTAAAGGATTTTGACAGTGTCTTTGATTGGCTAGAAAAGTATACTTTGATTGGATATTTTGTGGGGAGGGTTCCACCTAAAAGCACATTGCGTGATTGGGTTGCCAAAGTCTGGGCTCCTCATGGGGCCTAACTTGATGGCATCCAGAATCTCACCAATGGTTTTGTTTTATGTTTCACTTTTCCAATCCTTCCCATGTTGAGGGAATCCTCAAACATGGGCCCTGGCTTGATCGATCTCCCTTGCTTGTTTTCCAGCCTTGGTCACAAGACTTTACTATCTCAGATGAGAAAAATCTTAAGGTCCCTGTCTAGATAGAATTATTGGGTTTACCCTTGTTGTGTTTTCCATTCCTACAGACTATTGCTCAAACCCTTGGTAGGGTCGTTTGTATGGTGCCAAACCATTTTTTCATGTTCATCCCCAAAAAAGGGTTTGTGTTGAATTTGATATTTCTCATGACCTTAAGGAGACCATTGATATTCACGTGGGTAGTCACAGTTTCTCCCAGCAAGTGCTTATTCAAATTTACCCAACACTTGCTATCATTATCAATCCTTTGAGCATAAAATCAAGGATTTACCCTTAGTTGGTCCTAGAATGAAGTCCCCACAAAAGGAAACAACTCCCCCTCCTTCTTCTGAGGGTGCTAAAACAGATGAAGGGTTGACTACAATGGTTAACAAAGGAAAGCACACCTTGGACCTTTCTCAGAAGCAACTGATTGGGCCTATTTTGCAACCATCAGTGCAAGGACTAGCTCAACATAAGTCGTCACTGAAGTAGTTAATTGAATTTGGGGTTTCAAACCCTAACAAGCAAGGGAAGATTTCAACTGAGAGTGGTGCCTATTATGTGTGGTATCATACTCCTCAAGTGGCTTCGGTGGTTTTTTCTCAGCCATATTATTTAGGTTTCTCTTGTCGCAATCTTGGGCAAGTATATTTTAGTCATGGAGGTCCTGAAAAATGTCGGGTGATTCCAGGTGAATCTTACCCTAGTTTTAAGCTAGCCTCAAATTTCCTGCATAATAGTTTCTCCTCTTTTGGGGACAAGGATGACATGTAAGTGGTTGACTCATGAATTACATCTCATCGAAGGTAAAAGGTGTAATAGACCTCACAGGGAAGTATTGCGTTAGGGATACTTGTCAACATTTTCTCGATCTTGATGTTCTTTTCTCTTCAAGAAGTTAAAATTATTGCTTTCATGCTAACTGCTGCATGTCATGTCATTTTGTTGGATATCCTATTTTTTGCTTCTCAGCACGAAGCTGGTAGAGGATTTGTTACTCTCATTTCTCCTTGATGGCATTCTTCTATTGTTGATCATGGGTCTAATTCAATGCAGAGATTAGTCTAGGTTCTTATTTCAGTCAACAATCATTCTTTTGGGATCAGGAATGTTTATGCTCCCAATGATGTTGTGGAAAGATCTCGGTTGTGTCTTTGGGTTATGTGTGGGCACTTCAATATGGTTGAGGTGGCTTTTGAAAAAGAAGGCATCTACCTTTTTGATGGACAGTTGGAGAGCGTGAGGCCTGGTTTTACATGCATAATAAATTATGTCCTTTTGACCCTAATATCAATCGTTGTCAAGTTCCCATTGTATCTGGCACACTTGGTGCAACTTCTAAGATGGTCCTAACACAATTTTCAAAAGGCTCGATCGTGTCATGATCTCAGGTCAATCTTCTTTTTTTCCTTTGGTGAAAATCAAGATTTACCTATGCTACCTCTTTTTGAGGTCGCTTTGTCAGACCACTACCCCATAAAGTTTAGCATTAAATAACAGACAATTATATGCATCCTTAAAAAATGCAATTCTTTTTTAACATGTCATTGTTGTATCATCAACCCATGATGACCCACATTTAACGGGTTTGGAATCTTGAGCCCAGGCCAACTCACCCATTTGGCTAGATGGTTTGGTGGAATTATGTCATCTCTCACACTGTGCGGTTCTTCGCATTTATTATAGAATATTATCCATGTACCATTGATGATCTTATGATGCAAACACCAAAGATATATATGTGCTACTTTCGAAGCTCTAGCTTCGAATCCCTTCTTCCCTAACTTGTAGGTTAGGGTTGCTCAACTGCGTCGCCTAAAATAAATTGTAAATCATCATTCTACTAGAGGAGCTCAGATCTAGGCCAAACTACATTGGCTCAAGGTGGGTGATCGTGCTTCTAAAGAGTTTTTTCTTTCTCATAGCGATTGTCATTCCTCTCATGACATTATACATGTTAAAGAAGGTCATTTAGTGCTCTCTGAGTTACTGAATATTCTTCAAGCTTTTGTCAGACATTATGAGAAGATATTCATGGCTTGGGAAAATTTTGCTGCCACAGATCAAGCCCTCAAGAATTTCCTTGCGCCGGTCCCTTCTTGGCTCTCAAATTCTCAAAAGATTTTTTTGTGACTCATTGTTAACCCTCAAGGACGTCAAGGAAGTTGTTTCTTCCATGGCATATGACAAGGCTCCTTGTTGTGATGGTTTTCCTTGTGAATTATGGCCTTGTGTGGGTCCTGACCTGCATAAGGTCTATCTTGAGGCCTTTCATGACCAATCTCTAGGCTAGCTCAACAACAAAGGGAACATTAAATTCATCCATAAGGATGGGAATTTGGAGGATATATGCAACTGGTGACCCATTACTCAATGTCTCCTATAAGATCATTGCTAAAGATCTCGCCCTTATGATTCACCACATCCTTCCACTTATTGTTCGACCAAACCAGATTGGTTTCATTAAGTCAAGGTTCATCCTTGATAATATCATTCTTTTGGGAAAGTATGGAATGTACTCATTATTCTAAGCGGAATGCTCTTTTTTTCAAGATTGATTTTGCTAAGGCCTATGACCGCATTAAGTAGTCATTTATTCTTGTGATGCTCAAAGTTCTTGGGTTTGGGAATCACTTCAATCTATTCAGATGCTTTTTGGTGATGCCTCGACCTGTATTACCATCAATAGCTGATAAAACACTGCTTTTGGCTTTTTCAGATCTATTCATCAAAGTTGTTCTTTGGCCCCTTCACTTTATGTTCTTGCAGATGAAGGATTTGGATGCCCCAACCTCTTATCCACCTAGAAGCAAGGCTTCGCTTTGTGTTCTAAATGGGTTATTCGAGTCATTTTTGGTGATGAAGCTTGGAAATTTCTTGTCAATAAATGTATTTCTTCTTGTTATCCAATTCCTAGATCGACCTGGAAGGGGATTGACTTTCAAACCCTTCTTATAATGAAAGATTCAGGCTAGATTTAGGGCACTTTTGTTGCAAAAAGTATTTGGTGTGCCTGAGAAGATATTTCTAGCCTCGTCGCTCAACTTCACCACCTCGCGGTGGCTCAACTTTTGGTTGGCCTACAGATAGTGCAATTCCCTCCGCTCCTGGTGGCTTTAGTTGGCTAGGTTCAGACAGAGACTCTAGGTGACCCACTTCTTCCAAATGGTTCCCACAGTTGGCTCTATCTATTTCTTCAACAAGGAAGGACAATGAAGATGAAAACACTGAAGAACATTGGTCCCTTCCGGACCCAAATCCCGACCCCGCTAATGTATGGGGAGAGAAGGATGATCGTGATCCTCTACCTTCTGGAAGCATTGCTTTAGCTTCTTAGCAATTTTTTTGTTGTTTATGGGATCTTCCCACGTTTATGTTTTATGATGGCTTTCCAGGCGCTACCTCTGTGACTTTCATGGTGTGACTTTATGTCCTTTTTGTGAATAGTGTAATTTTAAATATAAATTAATGGGAATGGCCTATTCATAATAAAAAAAGATTATTATAGATTTGATTATAATGGTTAGAATGGATATAGAGAGAGCACCTTGGTTATATAAACTAAGGTGGGACATAGAATCACATGTTATTCTAGCAAGTGCCTTAATCTTATCTTGAAACATAAAGTGATAAGTATCCTATGTTTACTCTAAGTAAAATTTAAGTAACTAATGTGAATAGGGCCTATGTGATGAACCAATTATGTAAAACACCCTGCTTACACTAAGGGACTTGGGACAATGTTGTAGATTCACTTATAGATCTAGTGAACATGGATAACTTCTCTTGGTGTAAGGAGGCCATGGGAATTGCATTTAATACTTGGTTTATTTTATGCTACATATTTATGCCTTTGTGATATATAATATCAAGTCAAGGCATATCAATATTGGTTGATATTGAGCTTGTGATCCTATGTATTGTTCATGTGTGTCCAACACCTTAAGAAAAGGGTATTTCGATGCTCATGTAGATGGTTGAAATTATTTTATTATTATTCTCTCCAAAATTATGAGTATGATATTAGTCATATCTACAAGGGGATTCATAGTTGGTGTGAGTTAAATCATCATCATCCTAAAAGTTATTGAGTGGTAGTTCTTCATTTAGGACTTCAAAAATATGGAAAATATTCATCATTATGTTGGGATCTATTCTTCCATCAATAATGACCTTTGTTTATATTTTCTATTTCACTTTGAGTCTTTACTTCCATATTTTGGTTTAAGATGGTCAAATATGTCACATTATTTGCTAGGTTGTTTAGCTTTTAATTTCAAGGCCATTTTATTAAATTATAAAAATAATCATATTTGCATTAGAATGGTTTTGTTAAAGTGTCTTGATATCTCTATACCCATAAAGGGATGTTAATTTTTAGCTTAATTAACTTGTTTAAGTTTTGGGAGCAAAAATTTATGTCTATGAGGGTGTTCAAACTTGCTTTGCAATCGTCCAACTTGCAATATTACAATGTTTTGACCCACAAAATGACATGAAGTCAGATTTTATTAGTCAAAGGCAATCCTTCTCTTGGAAGGGGACAACAATCTCCCTAAGGTCCCTAAGGTCTTAGGGTCATCAAGTCTACATTAAATGGGGATATTCCATGAAATGTATTTCAATTTGAAAGAAAAATTGGTTAAATTCAAATAGAACTTATTGCAAGGTGTTGAATTTAGACTAATGAATTAAGAAATTTTTAAAAGTAAATAAGATGAAAGAATATTAACAAATTTCAGTTTTGAACTATACCTATATAAAATAAACAGGAAATTCTTGTTTATTAAATTTTATTCATTCCTTCTTTTTTAATTATATAATTACATAAATAAATTTGTTAATATATTTTATACAGTTACTAACAAGTTATAAAATTGTGAAGAATAACAAAAGAATGAAATGAAAATAAATCAGAAAGGGGAAAAGAAGATAAAATGGCTTTGTCATCGACAAAATGATCGTGAACTTAATCACATTCTCAACATACAAAAAAAACAACTCAAATCCATATAATTTTCATTCAACATAAGATTTACACCCCAAAAGCATTTAAAGAAAACTAAAATAAGAGATCATATCTGAAATGAGAAGCAAAATAAAAACAATAGCTACCATGAAAAGATGAGTGAAGAATTCTCAACAAACTCATATCAAGCAAGCATTAAATTCGGTAAAATGAATTTAGAGAGAACGATACACTAGCTTTAATGGTTAAACATTCAAAAAAAGATACCCTAAAATACTAGATTTGTCTACCATATTGCATGTGCATTAAGAAAATATTTTGAGTCTTCTTAGTATTGGATGGAGGGTAAACTCATTGATGAGTAACTACCCGCCCGTATCGAGTCAAAGTCTAAACCTCTCCGATTAAGAGCCAAGGACTAAGGGTATCTATTCCACCAAATTCTTCTAGAACACCATCTCGACCTCATCTCTTATGATGTCAAAGCCTTGCACTCAACAAGACTTGATCCCTGGTGGGCACATTTAAGAACCATTCAACTTCACCAACAAACCAGGAACCCCATTGACACTTCCTCTCTTCACACTATACATATTACATTTTTAATGCTAAATCATACTTTTACATATCTATCTAGTTAGCCACTTCACCAACAAACCAGGAACCCCATTGACACTTCCTCTCTTCATACTATACATATTACATTTTTAGTGCTAAATCATACTTTTACATGTCTATCTAGTTAGCCATTTCCCTTCACGTTTATCCATGTGCCTATGCTCGTCTCTTAATTAAGATTGTCCTCCTATCCATTGCTCTGCCAAGTTTTAACTTCTTAAAAATAAAATCATCTCATTCTCACATCATTTTTCAATCCTTTAAATCTCCACGGCTGATCTTCTTATCACCACTCTTCATGCATCTCATTTATTTAAACATGTATGAAATAAAACCCTCCATTAAAAAAAATATGAAACACATCCCTAAACAGGCCTAAAGACGAGCATCTATGACACAGTCAAAATCTCGAGTCAGGTTATACATGTTCTTAAATATTCTAATTGAGAAAGATCAGTCTGAACGCATACCGTGCTTGTGATTCCTTACGTACTCTACACGCTTTCTTTTGGGTAAAGTCAGTCCACCTCCCACAAAACTCTGCAGTTGTTCCCAGCTTCTTCAGTTATCATCGTTTATAGGTCTCTTACAAATTCACTTGTTAGTGTTTCACCTCCTCATCAAGACCCTGCTTTTACAGGTTTCTCTTTTATAGTCTCTTCGTGTTGACTTCAATGGCGTCTACTTCTGCCACTCCCTCACAGGTAAGCCTGTTTTCGTGCTGCCTTAATTGGTATGATCTATTTTGTTCCGAGGATCCAGTTCAATCAAACACCACCATGGCATCTGTAGACAGCACAAGTAGTCAGCCAGATAGTGAGGTTACATATGCTTTTCAAGGAATCGCGCCATCTTCATCTACTTGTTCTCCAAAAAAGGTGCCCTACGATGTATTTATTAATCATCGTGGCCCCGATGTGAAACACACGCTCGCAACCTCTCTTTACAATGTTCTCTGTACTGTTATGGGATTGAGGGCTTTTCTGGATTCAGAAGAGCTTGAATTGGGGGATTGCTTGCCTAAAGAAATAGAAGACGCAATGCAAAATGCTTCTCTTCATTTAGCTATATTTTCTGAGAATTATGCCCAATCCCCCTGGTGTTTGGCCGAGCTTTCGTTTATGCTCAAAAGTGGGGCGCCAATTGTTCCTGTTTTTTACCATGTTAAGCCTGATGATGTTCGTTATGCAAAAGGAGTATATGTTAAAGCATTTTCCCGGCACGAAGAGAAGGGTAGATACACTTCAGAAAAGCTTCAGGAATGGAAGAATGCACTCCACAATGTTTCTTATAATATCGGTCACATCGTTAATAACAAAGAGTGAGTACCCAATACTCTGTCTCCAGCACTCATGCGTTTTGTTATACACACTCTTCTGCATCCAGTGCACTTTTTTAATTTCATCATTTTGGTATACATCGGTATGAAAGCAATGATTGTTCTGATAGGTTAAGATTTTTGTTCAGTGTCATATTATGTTATTTCAATCAGGATTCAATTGTATTGTTTTTAGTCAAAGTCATTAATCTTAGTGTCATATTATGTTATTTCAATCAGGATTCGATTGAAAAGCTTTCGATTGTAAAGCTTTTCAGTCAGATTCAATCATATAGTTTGTGAGGCAGAGTAATGGTTCGTATGAACTCATCTGTCATACTTATAAAAATGAATGATCTATTTAACACTGAACCCATCTCTCATAAGAATGGACGGTCTATTTGACACTTATCACATTACATGAATCCACCCCTGATGAAAATGTCTAGATCAATAAGTCCAACTCAAAAACTGTACAATTGAATCCCAATAAAAACATCTGCTGCTATTGTATATATTTGATGACAAGATATGAAGCTTAAGAATATATTTGATTTCTTTATTTTCCATATGCATATCAGTGCTAAAGCAATGTTTCTTCTGTTTCCTGCTGTTGTATACATTTAGTGACGAGGGGAGGCTGCTTAAGAATATCGTTAGTTCTGTTTTGAAAGTCATTCAGCATGTGCCGTTGGTGGTTGCCAAACATCCAGTTGGTCTAGATGAAGCTGTAAAAGATTTTGAAGCAACAACATTGCAATATGCTGAATCTCATCATTCTGTGCAAATTGTGGGAATATGTGGTATGGGTGGTTCTGGAAAAACCACTCTTGCTAAACAAATATATAATAATAAATACACAACTATAGCAAGGTGCAGTTTTATATTAGATGTAAGGGATGCAGCTGCAAAAGGTGTATTGCACAAGAAGCAGAAAAAACTGTTGGGGGATCTTGGTCTCAAAGATGTACGAGTTGATGATATAGAAGAAGGGAAGGGTATGCTTGCCAGTCGATTAAAATCTGTTCAGGTACTCATCGTTATAGATGATGTGGACAATGTGGAACAACTTGATGCCTTATTGCCTATCAAGGACAGTCTTGGCTGGGGCAGTTTGATTGTAATTACTACACGGGAGCTTGATGTGCTGAGATCTTGGGGCATTTCTGCAATTTACAAAATGAAAAAGTTGGATGCATCTCATGCAAAACAACTTTTTTGTTGGCATGCTTTTTTAAACTCCTCTCCACTTCCAGGGTTTGAAGATCTGGTTGAGAATTTCTTAGATGTTTGCAATGGATTGCCGTTGTCTCTAAAGGTTTTTGGAGCGCAACTTTATGACAATCATAGCAAAGATTCTTGGGAGACTCAACTACACAAGGTCCGTCAGATAATGCCCAATGATATCAAGAAAATATTAAAAGTAAGTTATGATGTCTTAGATGATGAAGAGAAAGAGATATTTTTAGACATTGCTTGTTTCTTTATAGGAGAGGAGAAAACTTCTGCCATTGCAGTCTGGGATGGATCAAGGTGGAGTGGTCTACACAGTTGGGAAAGACTTTTAGATAAATGTCTTGTTGAGTTGGACAATGATGATTGTATAAGAATGCATGATCATATAAGAGATATAGGGAGAGAAATTGCAAACCAACGATCACCTTACCGACTTTGGTTTCCGCAACAAATTATTAAAATTGATAAGGAAGCACATGTGAGACTAATACATTCTTTGATTATCACACCAACAACATTCTTTGGCCCTTGATTGTTTCCTTGTTTCCAAGAATTATGCTGTTTCTAAAAGCTGATTATTGATTTTTCAATTTGAAATTATTCAAGGGAATTGGCATTCGAGGAATCATGTCTACTACAGATGGATACATAGGTGGAGTTGAGGAGTCTCCTCGATGTTCAGGTGGGAATATCATAGTGAATACAAACGTTGGATATTGCAACCTCCAACCTTCTTCTCTTGGATTAAAGATTTTTCAAGCGAGAGGAAATTACTATAATCAAGGAATCGGTGATATGCCACAAGAGCTGGTGTGGCTTCGCTGGTTTCACCCTGGGCAGAGAAACCTGAGCTCATTGAGTTCATTAAAAAATTTGAGGGTAATGGAAATCAATGAAGAAAAGAGGGATAATCACCTAGAAGAACTGTGGGAGAATGACAGTGATGTAAGTTGTTTCCTTTCAGGTTGATTTTTAGTTTAATTTCAATAACTGCATGTTTTTCATTGATCTCATTGACAAATTTGTTGCAGGCTCCAGAGCAGTTAAGACAGTTGGTCATTACTAATTGTCATGAGCTTCAAATTTTTCCAAGCTCAATAGGACATCTTAATCATTTGAAAAAAATAGTACTTACTGGTGGAAATTACCTGAGGAATCTGCCAGAAGAATTTTGCCTTCTCCAATCACTAGAACACTTGAAATTAACGTGTTTTAAGCTATCATCACTACCCAGCAGTTTCGGCAATTTGAAAAATCTGAGGCATCTAGAATTGCACGGATGCATGCAATTCAGCACATTGCCAGTATCTTTTAAGAAGCTGATACTACTCCAACATCTTGACCTAAGTTTCTGTTTTAAACTCACCTTAGAGTCGAACATTCTGGAAAACATGATAAAGCTAGAGCATGTGAGCCTAAGTGGGTGCAGGCAATTGGAGGAGTTGCCTCTTCACATCACAAATCAGGCCTCCTTGAAGGAGATCCAATTATTTGGTTGGACGAGGTTAAAGGAGCTGCCAATGGACATTGGTAAACTGAGGAAGTTGCAGCGGATGGAGATAGGAAATAATAACTTGTTGACAAGCTTGCCGACTTCTCTTGGACATTTGTCTACCTTGACTCATCTTGGGATAGTATTCTGCACCAACTTGGCGCATTTACCAGACTCTATAGGGCAATTGAATAATCTTCAAACTCTGGAAATAGAGGAGTGCCCTATCGGCGAATTACATTTTAGGGCTGGTGCGGCCGGGTCCTTGACTTCTTCATTGTGCAACCTTAAGAGGATAAGACTTTTGAAAACAAAAGTGTCCATGATTTCCATCTCTCAAGACTCTTGTCCCAGCCTTGAAACTCTCTACATTTATAATAATGAGCATCTAACAGAGATTGAAGTCCTGCCAACTACAGTCAAGGACATAGAATTGCGGAAGTGTGAAATGCTGTTGAACATCGGGGCTGTTGCTGGTCTGGTACATATTCAAAAGCTGACGATATCTGGATGCCCCAAGTTGGATGGGCTTCCCAGTTTTGCAGAATTAACTTCTCTCCAAGAATTTCAACTCCGAGGTTGCTACAGAGTTGAGAACATTCAAGGTTTGGAACATTGCAGAACATTAGAGATGTTGAGAGTCGATAGCAGGTGGGAGACAGCAGGCATAGAGAGTCTGGAGAGCATGTTAAAATTAAGGAGAGTGGAACTGATGTCAAACAGGAGATTAGGTGTGGAGGCTTGCATTCAAAGCATACAGGTAATAATAGTTTTAATGAAATAAGAATTCTATTCTTTATAGTTTGATTGGGCATTCACTGGATGTTTTTCTGCAATGAATTTGCAGAATTGGGCAGGTGAAATAATAGGATGTACGCGAGCTGTCCCTGATGCAGCCTCACTTCTAAGCTTGTTCACCTTTCCAGGGGTTTCTCTCCTCCACTCCATGGATGACCAGATAATTGATGGGCTACAGTCCGCTCAATTATTGCCTAAGAGTTCTCCAAATAGAAATGCTACTATTGTATGCTTTGTTGTAAATTGTGTCACTCCAAGTATACGCTTGCGCATTGCGAATTCTCAAACATATGATGAGGTATCTAAAACAGAAGTGGAGAATGGTAGATGGTTATGGATAGGTGTTTTCAGGAAACATTCCAGGTGGCACACAGCAGAAGAATACAGAATAGCCGTAGATTTTTTCTCCGAGGGCGTATGCGACATAGAGAGAGGATCACTTCTTGTGATTGGCAAAGAGGATAGAGCCGTGGAGGCTTTCCGGAGGTTATGGGCACTTCTAGCAAAGTGATAGTGTTATACTGGGATACCATGTAGGAATTAAAATTGACTCGTGGTATGTAAAGTTTTTGAACTAAGATGTCGGTTCGGATTTCGGTACAGATGCAGGTTCAAAATTTGTCCAAAAGTTTTTTGGGTTGGGTTCGGATTTGTTTTGGGTTCGTCTGTACAAGAATATATATATATGCAGCAGCAAATAAGTTCATACACCACTATGTTAATATTAAAGCAACATAGCAAAATACACCACCTCATATATTAACGTTTTAGTCTAAATGACATAACAAAATGCCAAAATACACCAACATATCAATGTTTCGGTTCAAAATTTAAAAACAATAATTTCAACATTAATAATCAGCCATCAGTGTTCAAATATCATAAAAAACCATCAAACAAATTATCATCATTTTGCTGTTGTAGATTAGAAGCACAAAAAGTGCCACTAGTATCGGTACTAGTGATGTTAGGCTCAGCCTCAACATCACTAGGTAGCTCATGATCATCATCATCAAGTACAAGTGCATCTAAGTGGGCAATCAAATCTTCCAACTCCGCACGCTCTAGTTCAACATCCCAATGCTTTACCTCCCCTTTTTTGTAAGCGTTTTCTTTGTGTGTTGTGAGCCTCAAGTTTGAATGCACAAAGACCAAGTTATCTGCCTTCTTGGAATTTAGTCTATTGCGTTTTATTGAGTGGATGGAGTATGTGCTCCAGTTTCTCTTGGATGATGATGAACTAAACCCCTATCGAGATTTTCAATTTTGAAATTATAGAGTTAAGAATTTTGAATAAAAATTTAAAAATATAAATTCAAAATTCATCAACAAGAATTTAGAATTTAGAATCTTAAGAGTTAAGAACTTACTTGTGATAAAATTTTGATGGCAATGGGTTGTGGGTGCTGCTACATTTATCTATGGAAGTACCACCATTTATGAGCATCAACATTGTTCTTGTCTTCAAGAGTCTCATGACCACAATCATCGGTGCTTGTGAAACTCATGAATTCAGACCTCATTGTAGATCATATGTGATTAGGAAAGAGTCTTTGAAAGGCTGCCTTGTACCCATGAGCAACTTCAAGATCTTTGTATGGCGCAACTCTAGTGGTACTCTCTCTGAGGACCGATTGACTATAGAACCTAGGGCTCAATGCAAAGGGGTAGTCATTTTGTTCCATCTCTCTACCATGATTATTTGTATTTCCTTGAAGAATGTTTATTCAGGATCTTGCTCTCTCATTTATGATATTTTTAATATCCTCAATCATGGAGTCTACGTCATCATATACCTCACCCAAGAAAGGTCTATCCATGTCAATGTATCGGATCATGCTCAATATAGGCTCAGTGAACCTCAGGAGGTACTCAGCACAATCCCACCAAGAGTCATCTAGTATCAATGCCTTAATGGCAGCTACCTTGGTACTATTAGATTGCCTCCATATGCTCCAATTAGCACCGATTACGATTCTAGACAATGCCTTGTCAACCTTCACAAGGCATCTCAAAACAATAGTGTTGGAGGCAAAGCAGGTCTCAGCAACCTATTTTAAAATCAAAAGAATAATAAATTAAAATCAAGATTAAAATTAAAATTTAAAAACATTGAAAGTTTACTAAATTTCTAAAACATATTTTAATTTTAAATAATTTAACCTACCTTCAAGAGCTCCAATTTCAAGAATTGTCTAAATATGGCTTGCGTCATATGGTAGTTTATGACGAATATTGGGATCTCCTGTGCATCTTCATACATTTGTTTTGATCTACTCAATTTTAGTGCCAATTTTTCGCAGCATTAGGTTGAGTGAGTGGACAGCACAAAGTGTCCAAAATATGTGTTCGAACAACTCCTCAACCAATAACCCGACAACCCTACAATTCTTGCCATTGTTGGTTATTACCTGAACAATATTTTGAGGGCCAACTTGTTCAATGGCTTGGATGAGAATGTTTGCAATGAAAGGACCGTCCTTCACCTCCCCTTCACCATCCACGACTTTCAAAAACATTGCACCTCTTGTGGAAACTGCAATAACATTGACCAAAGAAAAATTTCTCGCATCGATCCATCCATCGGATACTATGGTCACACCTGTTTCGATCCATGAATCCTTTATGGGCTGCATGTCAGCCTCTACATGGATCACCTCTCTGTTCAATAAAGTGGTGCGCACCTTCTTGTAACCCGGGCCCTTGAACCCCTTTGGAGCCTCATTAATACATCTCACCATTTTTTGCCATTACGGTGAGCAAACAACATTAAATGACAATCCATTTGCATAGATGCATCTCGCTATGTCTTCCTCGGCAATGTCTCTAACTTCATTTTGAAATGACATTTCCAAGGGCCCCATTGCTCTCTTATTTGTCACCGATTCTCGAGGAGGATGCAAGGATGGATGGCCCTCTACGGGTGGTTCATTGGGAGTGGAAATTAAAGCTATAGATGTTTTTGTTTTATTTCTAGGCTTTTGCAAAGGATCAGAATGTGCATTCCCAGCTGCTTCGTTTGCTTGTTTTAGCTCTTGAATATATTTGTTCACAATGTGGTTTGGAAGAAGGGTTTTAGGTAGTACCCCATTAACTCTTGGCTTCCCTGTACAAAACTTAATGCCTTTTTGAGAAATAAAGCACAAATGTGCTTTCACTCTACTATAAGAGCTACTATAT
>MU226020.1:44798-103389 GCA_018584345.1 Thuja plicata
TTCTTTGTTGAAGCATTTTATTGAGCTCCCTGTCTCTCCTGTCCATGCACTGCTTGCTGTGGTTTAATGCTCTGCCAAGAATGTAAGATGTGCACAAAACGTCTCTTTTTCCACAACTATTTAGCTCCTTTTGCTTGCCTTTGCCAAAATGGGGTATTTCATATAGGATATTGACATCTATCAAGGGATAAACGAAGGGGAATTTTTCAGATGTTACAAGTGCAACCATCCTAGTAGTCATGAATGCAAAATGAGGATGCATGGACAAGACATGTGCACTCCCCTATGGAATATGCTTTGATAGATGTCCATACCCTGATACAGAGCTCTTATATTGACAGAAGTGGTGTGGCTGCTTCCAAAGGATATACACTCAATCAGGAGGCTATAATAGCCATGTATATAATAGAGACATAAGCAGTTTACCTGGCTGAGGGAGGAAAGACTAGCGATACAGAACTCCCAAGTTATTTACTCCATATAATCTTACCCATATCTGGCATAACCCATGGTGTCAGGGCCTTCATTTAGCAGATGAGAACAATTACATATCTTTTTATAAATAAGGAGATCGACAAATCATTCCCAAATCTCAGTATAATGTTGGGCAGAGTGGTGAGACATTAAAAAAAAAATCAACAGCCAAGTGATTTCAAAGCTAGATTCAAAGCAATTTGGTGTGAAGCCCAATTTGGGGTCAAGCGACTTACCTCAAGATTCTGCACAAATTGTGTGATGCAGACAACGATGCTGATGATAATTAAAAAAGGCAGAGTTCGCAGGAAAAATATTAATAACCCTAACCGAAAACGCACGAGAAAAACTAATGGGCAGTTTGCAGGAAAAACATTACATAATCCTAACATTAGAGATTGCACAATGCATGCAGCAATAGGGTATTCAAGATGTAAAACGTGGAACCATAGCTGAAGCACATTAGCTGTTTACGAAGCCCATCTATAGCAATCCCATCTACGACGCTCCAAGTGAAATTTACCCGTATTTGATGTGTGTGCCGCCCATGCTATTTGCCCCTTTTTCCCAAATTTAAAATGATGAGCCGGTAGATTTTTTTTAAATCCAAGATAAACCTGTTTAAACAAAATTTCCCTCGCACATTTACAAATATAGATGTGATCCGGTGGAACACGAGGACAAATGATAACAGTGCAAACCTAAACCATTCGCAATTCGAAAGCATTAGTCTTGCGTAGTAGAGACGAGTGTAATGATAATATTTATATAATAGGTTATTATACTCTTTTTAAATTTTATTTTATTTTTGTTTAGAGGAAAGTGTTGAAATATTGGAAATTGATTTAATGTTTGACTTTTTTATTTAATGGTTTTCATTTATTTGTTCTTCATATATATTGTTTTATAATTATCTTTGATTTTATTTTCTTTTCTACATATTTTTATATATTTCTCTTATTTGTGAAAGCACCAAAATATTTCAATGTTTGAAATATTTTTTTAATTGAAATAAATAATCTTATTGTTAAAAGGAAAATTAAATTAGATCAATATTACAAATATATAAGAACAATTCCAACTAAGTTGTTGTATAATAGAATTGTTATGGTTCAATAGGTTGTCTCAGAAGACTTTTTTTTTAGTATTTTTACTTGACTATGCTACAACCAAAGCATTCATCATCAAAGTGTCTCTACTCTTTGGACACTACTTCCAGTTTAGAGAAGGAACTAAAAAAATTCTTCAAAGGCATATTCATAGACCAGATACTATGTATTTTTTGCATGCAATTTTATAAAACTAATTATAATAGCTTATCATTTTAATTGTCTCTATGTGTAAGGTTTGTGGAGAGAGATAATACTTTCTCCAACAGTTGTTCCACTCAATATTCAACGTGCATGTTATCTATACATGTTGAATACTGAGCTAATGGAAAAACTCTTATACGGAAGCCATAATATAGAAACATTACTAACAACAATAGTAGCATGAGGATTCTACTAGTGAAATAGAAACTTCCAATACTAGTCTTGTGTTTTTGAATTGGGTTTAACAAAAGCATCCTCAGTCTTAACCATGTCATTTGTAGCTTTTCAAAGCAACTCAACAACCCTCCAAAGCACTACTCAAAGCGCATTGCAATAGTCTATAAGTTGCTCAACTCTATTGCCAATCTAGAAATTTGGTATTTTTAAAATTAGCCTCAAAAGCTCAAGTTGAACCTACAAATCCTCTAAGGCCTTCTTAAGATTAGAATTATCTTCAAGAGATAGCTAAGGAATGGGGATTTGTAATGAGAAGTTAGCACATACAATCGTGGCCTCAAAGTGAACAGAATGGAAAGTGTGAGAAAAGGCAGCCAAACAACATAATCTTTAAAGATGCTTAAGGGAGATGTGTCTAAAGGTGTAAGAAATAATGGTATGATATGGGGAGAGTTCAAGAAGAGTAGATCTCCAATACCAAGCTTGAGGAAATAATGAAGGAAAAGTGGAAAAGAGAATGTTCTAAAGATGTTGATCATGGGGCTATAAAGTGTGTTTGATAGTTCCCTTTTGAGGAAGAAGGGGTGGGATGGAGTGAGTAGAATGAATACAAGTTAATCACTAATCAGAACTTTAACATGGAGACTTTTCCAAGCCACCAACTGAAATTGAGCATCAACTTTATATTTCTAGATTAAAGAGCTTAATTTGTTCCATATGTGTTTATTGTACTTGCAATGCCACTTGAGATTAAGTTAATGGGATAAGGGAATGGACAGGAGGAGTTGTTTATATACTAACCTAAGAGGGAAAACCTCAAAAAATATTATAGGGGTACCACCAATCTTTAAGGAAGTTATCATGACAAGATGTGGACATCAGACATAAGTTGTTGTCATGTTTTCCATTTAAAGGTCAAATTGTCATATAAGTCCCAAAAAACTTGAATGTCTTTCTTAAATAAATGTATTGTTGGCAAGTGATGTTTTTGGTGAGATATGAGACACTTAATGGTTGTCATTTATGGCAACACATCTAATAGTATGATCGAGTTAAGTACAGTTTTGGTGATACAGTTCTAAAATCGACTAAGTATAGAAACTAAAGTACAGAGTATAACATCATTGTTTTGGTTAGTGAAGATCGTGTATGATGTTTGATGACTAGCGAGCTTAGAGAAAGATACTATTATGTATGTATGACCTACAGTTAAGATCGATTTTGTTTTGGTGATAATTACAGAGAGTTAGAATGATTTGAAGACATGCAAAGACATCAGGACAGTGTAACAGAGCACTTGAACAGATGCGATGGCTAAGGGAGCATGAGATGGAATCTAGGCGTGCTAAGTTGGATTGGTATTGTGAATTACCTATACTTTGGTAATTCAAGAGCGCTGACATTATATTTACTTTTTGTTTAAGTATTTATTCTATTTGTATTGTAATTGAGAGCCGACCAAATGATATAAGACATATATATATATATATATATATGATATAAGACATATATATATATATATATGTGTGTGTGTGTGTGTGTGTGTGTGTGTGTGTGTGTGTGTGTGTGTGTATGTATATATATGAAGAAGATTTTGTAAAGCGAAGTATGGTATGTATGGGTGGATATGTAGAGATGACTGATGGTAGATGTGAGATCAGAGATTGACAGATTTTGTTGAGAGCTATAAATGGAACTATTTAAGCATTGGAGATGCTTGTTTTTGTTCATTTCTAAGAATACTTTTTTGGAGTATTGATTGTAAGAGCTGTAAGCTCAGTGTACCCCTAACATGGTGTTGTATACCTTTACCAGGGTTGATATTCCTTTAACAGGGAAATTTACTATGTAATATTCAGCTCCTAATAGGGTTAGGTCTCCTAACAGGGACATTTTACTTTAGTGCATGCTTGTGGGTACCATCCCCACCGGAGTTTTCCCTTGGCTAGGGTTTCCTCGACAACAAATAATGGTGTAATGAGTTGTGTCTTATTTTATTATGTTCTTTTCATTTCAGCAATCATATGGTTTATGTGGAATTGGTTTAAGTTTAATTTAAAGTGTTGTAATATTGATTCACCCCCCTCTCAGTATTACTTAATCCTAACATGTATGACCTTTAAGATTATAATAATATCAAGAGGAATAGTGTCTTGTTGGACAAGATGGTTCCACCATATTAAAGAATATGCAAAACTCAAACCAAGGCTTAAGCTTTGATCATACCAAGTTAGTTTTTTTGAAGTAGCTTGTTAGGTTCTCTAAATTGAGTTGAAGGTGGTAGATCCATGAGTATTGAAATATAAGGCAAGAAGAATCTTATCATCCTAGCTGACCAATCCAAAGAGTGACTGGTAACGAAAATTTGAATGTAGTGTCGAACAAGGTGCTTCCAAGGAGAGTCTTGTGCAGTGCTCTTACAATCAATTTTGTATTGATGAAAATGCCATGAGTATAGGGGTCTATAATACCAAGACCTCCTTTATTGTTTGGTTGGATGCAATGTGACCATGAATTAGTAGGAAGGCCTTTTTTATTTCCCTGTTTAACCCATTGGAAATTTGTACTAAGCTAAGTTAGCTGATTATAGAAAGCTTTAGAAGAAAGACAACAAGAAGAGATGTAGATATGACCTTTTAAAAGAATTATGTTCACATCTTGGAGTCTACTATCCATGGAAAGAAACTTGTTAGCACAATTTAGAAGCTTGTTTTTCATTTTATGTAGGAACTAGTTCCATGTCTCTCTAAGAAAGATTCTAATGCCAAAGGGGATTTCAAGATACCTTGTAATATTGTCATGCTTCACCTCATGCCATTCAATAGGATCCAAGGTGGTTGAGAGTTAGGGAGAGTCATAATATATTTAGTTTTATGCATAGCCAACTTAGAGAATAAATTATTACAGAAAAGGTGTAATATGTCCAACATATGAGCTACTTTCTCTATAGAATTTTGTATGAACAACAATGTTTTCATTTGCAAAATGTGAGTTAAGGGTTGTAGCATTGCTTAGAAGTGAGATACTATGAATAAGCTTATTTGAGAGAGCATGTTGAAAAATATATCCAAGAACATCTACTGCAAGGATATAATGAAAGGGAGCAAGGGGATAGCCTTGATGAATAGTTTTTTTGTGGGAAGGGAGGAGAAAGGACACAATTAGTAGCTACTCTAGTATTCATAGGCTTGAATAACATGTTGATTTTCTCACATATTGTTGGTCCAAAACCAAGCCAATTTAACATTTAAAGAATGAAAGGCCATTGAATATGGTTATAAGCTTTATCAAATTCAAGCTTTATAATTAAAGCATCTTGAGCAACTCGTTGAGCCTATTTAGTAGTTTCACAAGCAAGAACCATAAATTCTAAGATAAATCTTCCTCCCAAGAAAATGGTTTGCTCCTGACTCATAATCATTTGGGGGAGGTGCTTAATTATTTGTGCCAACACTTTGGCTATTATTTTATAAGAAGTTTTTTTTAGGGTAATCAGTCTCCATACATTAATTGTGTCTTCCTCTTTTCCCTTGAAAATAAGTTTGATCGTCCCTTGGTTAATCACATTTCCCAATTTTCCACTTTCAATTCCCTCAAGGTAAACATTATAGAAGTCCTCTTCTATAAAATTCCACTAGAAACCTATCAATTTTGGGTCTTTCTTCTAAACCCATCTAATGAATGGAAACATCAATGTCTTCTATGGAAAGGAGGTGGTCAAGAAACTTGCTATATTCAGGATCTATTTTATTAGAAATATATTCAATAATATTTTCTTCAAGGATAGTGAGGAGAATGTTATTAGAAGTCATCAGTAAAAGGGTTTTTGAAATAGTTGAAGAAGAGATTCATAATATCCTAATGATTGTTTTGCAGGGAGCCATCAAAAGCTTTATTTACATATATGTGTTGGAAACTTTTTGTTTGTGATTAAGATATTGAAAGAAATTTTTTTACTCACGATCGCAAGAAACATGAATGTAAGTGTTTCAATCAGTCTAACTGATTTAAAACACATAGACTATGAGTTCAAGGTAAAGTTGTAAACATGTGATCTTAGAGTTAATATTGTTTTACGTGAAACTTGATTAGGTCAATCTATCTTACAAATAGATGTTGTAATCATTCGTTATAACAAGAGAGGAGAGAGAGAGGATGGATGAGAGGATGAATGAAGCCTACGAGCACATCTATATATCAGACTGAAAGTTTCAAGAACCAGAATAACAAAAGGTGATTTTGATTATCAAGAACCAAGAACAGAGGCTACCAAGCAACAGAGGTATTATTCAATCACATTAGGTGATATACTTATTCATGTAAACTTAAATGGATCTGTAATCAACAATAGGGGATTGCATACACCAGGTCAAATTGTAATTTGTTCTCGTTCTAACAAGTGAAGCAAAGTGTAAAAATCCTTTCAAGGAAGGTGGATTTAACCATCCAATTGCAAATCTCTTAACCGGGTGCACACTCAATAGTGTTGCAAAATATCTTAACAGAGTAGACTTTAACAGGTCTCCATAGATACTCTTAACCAGGTAGATCATCAGAAGTGATCAAATTGTAAGCCTTAACCGGCCCCTTCCAATATGTAGATAGTGAAGAATTTGTGGGTGCCATCCCACCGCAGTTTTTACTTCCTAACAGGAGTTTTCTGTGATATCATATCTTGTGTTATGTGTCAATTACTTTCATGAATGTTTCTATGAATGTTCACATGTATGGCTAAGTTTATGAATTGATATATCTTACATCAAGATAGTATAGAACAGATGGTTGGATAAACATTTGATGACTTAAGGGATAAAGGTTAAAAGATACAAAATTTTTAGAGGTACTGATTCACCCCTCCCCTTTCAGTACACACTTCCCATTATTTCCAACAATTGGTATCAGAGCCTAGTCTCTTATTTGGAAAGCTTAAAGGCTTAAGAGAAAAAATCATACAATGGAGAAGTACGTACTTGACAAAAGTATTGAGAATCAGAAGCTAGAAATTCAGATCTTCTATTAGTAGTATAAAGAAGCTAGAATCAAGATGAGATAGTTGTTAGATGAAAGAAAGATTATGGCATCTTTTTGTAATGAAAAATATTACCATGAAGAAGATATACTAGATTTCTTTGAGTCATTAGGATCAACTACAAGCAAAGCATCAAATACATCAGAAGAAAGCATCACAAGCTTAAATGAAATCAATCAACATCTGGCTGAACAAGTGAAATCTCTGCAAATCGGTCATGAGACACAGATGGTAAGAATGATTGATGTCATGAACAATGCTAGACAAGCTGAGCAAGAAAGAACCCTAACAATTGATGATAGAAGGAAGATAACTGAAAAGCTACAAGAGAAAGAATCTGAAATACAAAGACTTACAGAGCATCACCTTGAGATTACAAGTCAAATTATTCTTATGAGCCAAGAGGCAAACATAATGAATACATAACTCATTGAAAGAATAGAAGCTATCGGTGAACTAAGGGAAGAAAATGAAAAGCTGAAACAAGAAATTAGAATAAAGTAGCAACATAATGAAATTATCAAGAAAGTTGAAGAGAGCAATAAAAGAATGGATGATTTTCTTGAAGGACAACAAAGAGTCAAAAACAACATTGGTCTGGGCTATACCGAGAATGGAGAATCATCAAATCAAGTTGATCCAAAGAATGTGTATGCAAATCTAAAACCAAGAAAGCTAACATGAAATCACTATGTAAAGCAAGGCCACACATCAAATGTATGCAGGAGCAAAATGAAAGGTATTCCTAAATCTACATCTTTGTTCATAGGATTTTGTTATAAATGTAACAAGAAAGGACAAAGCTTATGAATGTAAGTCTGAGATGAAAGAACCAAAGAAGGAATCCTACATGGACAAATACTGTCCTACTTGCAAAATGAATGGACACACTACTCTTGAATTCTGGAAGAAGAGAAAGCAAGCATGAAAGCCTAAAGGTCAAGAAACTGCCTATCAACCAAAAAGAGTTGGTAACCAATATATATGGGATTACAACACATGGACAAATTGCATAGCATGTGGAAGATTTGGTCACATTGCTGCAAACTGTATGAAACAGTGGAAAAGAAATTCTAGAGGCTGGACTAACCCCAGAATGGCATGCTTACATTGTCATAAAGTTGATCATCTCAAGAAAGACTACAAAGACCAAATGACAGAGACCAACACATTTCCCAATGGAAACACCATTGAAGACATCCGGAGGATGAGAGACAAAATGTGGAGGAAAGCTTCAAACAATGATGAAGCTGGAACAAGCAATGCAATTGGTGACACCCTATCCAATGGATCTAATGACATCACCATCCCCACTTAAGAAGAACAAGTATGGAACTACACTACCCTAAGTATTATTTTACATCAGTTCTATAATATGTTGATAAACTGTCAAATTAGCATAAGTAAAGATGCATCATAATACTACTTGTTAAAATTTGTGATAACTATTCCATCGGGCAATACATACCGAAATCCATCGGTATACGCTCAAAGCTGAAATTGTATGCACTTACCAAAAATTGTCGGTTAACATGTAAAAGAAAAATTTGCTAGTGCTACCTGAAAATCGTTAGTAATCAAAGCAAGTTGAAAAAGTTGTGTTCGCAATACACTGAAACCCGTCAGTAAAAGCAAGAGGTTTGACGATTGCCCGAAAACATTGTGTTGACACCGAAAAGAGAAGTTAATGTTTTAACCGACGAACTCTATCTTCACACACCGAGGAGTGGTTGAGCATTAATGACTCACTTTTAGGGAAAACATCTATAAAAGGGATGAAAGGGTTTTATTATTCACCAGCGACCAGAGGAGAGTGACGAGAGAAAAATTTGAGCAATCAGCAGAGCGACTTCAACTCAACCCAGAGCACTCCAACATATCAGTAACTACTATAGGAGTAAGTAGTAAATTCCTACGACAATCGAGAACTCTATTTTACACATTTTTTAGGAAGCCCTAAATCAGAAATAATGGCCACGACTTCAAGAACCACCAAATTAAATAACATCAAGAAGGATGAGGTTAAACTCATCCAGAATTCTGTATGTGAGGAACCACACTACAAGATTTTCCCTGAGGTTGCATCACAACCTGACAATGTTGGAGCATTCTCACAAATACCAGCTAGGGTTTTTTCTCATCGAAGACGTGCAAGCATACATCCATTGCAATATTGCATAAATTGGTGACTTAGAGGTGGAACAAGCTTTCATGATGCTAAATAATGAGGATGGGTCCATAAAAGATGAACACAAACACATAGAGGTGAAAGGTCTCATAATGTCCTATTATTCCCAAAGGTATCAAAACCGAGTGGATTCGGTTAGTACTAAGAAGAATTTACAATCACAAGATATGGATGGATGAGCCTAAAAGGATAACCCGAGATGTTATTCATGCAATCACTGGTTACCCTATGACCAATAAGGTAAAGGCATTGAAACACCCACCCAAGGCTGAGATTGAAAAGAACACAGGATCCAAGTGTGATGGCAGTGGACTGAAGGTATCCACTATTACCGATGATGAAATGAAATTCAGAGCATGTGTCCTAGGCAACAAATTCTTCCAAGCTAGCAGGATGAACAACATAGCATCTAGAGCGGTGGATACAACTTATAAAATTGTAGAGAAAGGAACTTAGTTGGATCTGTCTGAACTTCTACTGAACCAGATAGAAGAAAACTTGAGAATAATAAAAAATGCAAAGACAAATACATGTAAGTTTGGCTCACTTATCATGTGCATTTTATTTTACTTCCAAGAATCATTTCCATCAGTAGGAGATGTAAAATGGGATACCACAAGACCAGTCACCGTGCAGATCAGTGAATACATAGAATCACTGGGAGGTAACTTTGAAACAGTCGTGGATGAGTACTTTACAGGATTCAAGGACCGAATGCAGAAATGAGTAAGGATCCCTGAGAAACTTATGGATAAATTCAAAGATGAAATATGTTTAATTGTTGATATAGACCACACATACATTAAGCATGTTGTACCAAGGACAGCATGGTTACAACCATTAGATTATGAGGTTGATATTGATCAAGCATCAAATGCAATCGATGCATTGATAAATGAACGTTAGACAAGAAACAACCAAAGTTTGGCACTTATGAAGAGGCAAAAGCAAGAATCAAATCTTGCTTGGTTGTAAAGAAAATAGGCAGGAAGAAAGATAAAATGGTAAATAATCTAAAGAAAATATTGTCGGTAACAGAAGAAGAAATTGAACATGAAGAAGTTGAAAAGGAGGAAGAGACTGAAGGTCAGTCACCCATCGGTGAAGCTGTAGAAAAGAATGACTCTGAGGCCACAGAGTTAGATTCACCACCTCCTCCACCAGCTAATAAGTCAAGAACCACAGCTGCTTCAAGAACAAGAAGCCAAACAACTAAGGACTCAAGTCCTTCACCCTTGAAGAAAGGACAAGAACCTACAAGAGGAAACCGACCACACATAAAAGAGGGCCAACCAAAAGAAGAAATTTCATTAGAACTAAGGAAGATATTGAGGACACCACACAAGATGAAGGTGTACAAGCAGAGAAGATTAAGGTTCCAGAAACCATTGATGAGGTATGCAAATTTATTGAAAATTTAGGATCTATCACAAATTCTAAGATCAAAAGATGGTTAAAACTGGATCCAGAAGATCAAAACAAAGTTGAAGATGCCATCATTGCAAAGATGTACAAATTAAAGTACGTACCAATATAATTCAAAGGTAATATATTACCAAAGGAACTCATGAACAGATTATATGCCAGATGGTCATATGCATTAAAGAATGAGAAGGAGATAAGGGAAAGAGTACTTGTTTCTCTTATGCCTCCTGAATCCAAGAGGGAAGAAATTGATGAGATGATGAAGAAACACAAAAAGGAGTTCTCACCCAAGTTGAGAGCTTACAGAGTTCTTGAAGGAAAGCTTATAGATCTTGAAAAAGAAAGTCACAAAAAGTGGAGTAAAATACTCAATAGACCTATTGAGGAAGCAAGCCCCGAAAAAGGCCCACAACAAAAAGATGATAATCAGGCAAATCAAGAACAAATAATAATCAAAGATGCAGAAGATGACACATTAGTTGAGTTAGATAAAGAAGAACTGGACACAACCGGCAACCAGAATATAGATGTTACAGATGAATCATGGCCAGACACCACTACAAACACCATTGTGGATAACACAGTCATTGACATAACCGATGATCCAGCAGGAGAAATACAAAAAGATGAAGATGTCACTGTTATCAAGGAAAAAACTGACAAATAGGACACAACAATTGATACTTCACAGGTGAACGTACTAGGCAACATGCCAATATTGATGCAAGCCATCAATATACTTCAAGAAAAATACAAAACACCTGACAAAGATTGAAGCATTCCCGAGGATGCAGGGGATGAAGGAAAGAAAGACAACGTCGATGATCAGAAGGACATTAGAGACACTCATATTGTAACCAAAATTGACAAGGTTATAAAAGGAGAATCAAAGAAAATAGATGGAGACACAACCGAGAAGGATGCACAGAAAAAGGCAGATGAAGTAAATAAGGATACCGATGAAGGAGAAAAAACAAAAGATGACAATCCTAAGGTAATCGAACAAGTTGCTATAGATAATGTAAAGGTTGATGTGGAGATGGCCACTCAAAACTGACAAGTTAACACCAAAGCACAACAACAAAAAGATGCAACACCACAAGTCACTTCATCTATCACAATAGACAAAGCTGAGAAATTGGATATGGTTCTACATTCAAGTGAAACTCGGAAGAAGAAGAAGAAATCCAAAAAGAGTAAGTTGGAATTCACTCTAGATGAAATCATTGAGATACCCAAATGTGACCAAACTACACTTGACTATGAAGCACTTAAAGAGTACGGTGAAATATGCCAGAGGAAGGCACTACAAGAGAAGCTGAGAAAGTAGCACTGAGACTCCATGGTACTGGAAACAACTAGGGACATCTTGCATCAGATTGTACCCGATGTTGATGTTGATCACAATAGACCTATTCTTGATCAACTAGCCACTCTCATCGAAGCAATTACAATGTAGAACATTGATGCAGAAAAGGCAATAGAGGAGAGAGCATAGCAGAAGTACTAGCTCAAACTTATTGAAAAGATCAGCCATGAAGTGGCAGTAAACAAGGTAAAGCTTTCAGAATTCATAAGTGAATTAGATCCAATTATTTCTGAAGCTATTTCCTTGATTCAACAACTAAGCACACTGGAGAAATCCACTAAGGAGCATAGTGAAAACATAGCAAAGTTAGATTCTGATCTAGCTAATAGTGCTAAATGCTTAACCACCGAAGACAATGCAATTAAGTTGCATTATGAGAAAATTATTGAGATAAAAAGGTTAAGGCAAGAACTGTGGAAAGCAGAAACACAATTTAGGGAAGAGGTCACCGAGCTCTAGGCTCAACTTCTACCAAATCTAACACTGCTTCAACAGCATATCAGTTCAGCAAGACAACTGATAGCCACCCCCAAGATGTCTATAGTAGACAACATCTATGATATGCATTCAAAAATCACACTCGAGCACATGGCTCTAGAGAACCTGAAGGATCAATGGGAGAAGATGATGGAAGAAATGAAGTCTTCACACTCTCACATTTTTGATAAGCTATAAGGTATACACCTTTGCCCTTAATATCAAAAAAGGGGGAAAATAATGATATGTACTGTACATATGGAAAATGATGATATGGACAGATAGGGAAGCTATATAGTACTATAGAAAAAGAACAAAAAAGGGGAGTATAATGATACACTGGCATATACATAGGGGGAGTCATGAAATGACTAAGGATTATATATGTTGTACATACTTAACATTTTTTTAGTATTTTGCACATATCAGTTTTTGATACTAATGTCAAAGGGGGAGATTGATGACATTATTTTGCCATTAGTATGCAAAGAACACTTTTTATAAACATACACTGAAAGATAGAACAATGAGAAAACCAAAAAATGCAGATATCAGAGATCACCGAAAATTGCTAAGTACAAAGAGAACCGACGACACAATTTTGTGTGTAAACCAAAAATGAAAAGTCAGAAGGTTAAAGAGGAACCCGATGTGCTGGTTATAGTGCAACTCAAGAGACAGTAAAAGTGCAACCTGAGAAATAGTTCAAGAAAGGAACCCAAAAGACAATCAACTGATTTCATAGCATAACTGATCGACAAAAACTGAAAGTCAGTTGAAGCCCGTAAACAGTGGATCTGACTTCCACGTCAGATAAAATAGTCTTATTCTATTTATATAATCTTGATTTGTTTTTAAAACCATTTCTTTAGGGACAAGAAACATGAATGTAAGTGTTTCAATCAGTCTAACTGATTTAAAACACATAGACTACGAGTTCAAGGTAAAGTTGTAAACATGTGATCTTAGAGTTAATATTGTTTTACGTGAAACTTGATTAGGTCAATCTATCTTATAAATAGATGTTGTAATCATTCATTATAACAAGAGAGGAGAGAGAGAGGATGGATGAGAGGATGAATGAAGCCTACGAGCACATCTATGGATCAGACTGAAAGTTTCAAGAACCAGAACAAAAAAAGGTGAATTTGGTTATCAAGAACCAAGAACAGAAGCTACCGAACAACAAAGGTATTATTCAATCGCATTAGGTGACATACATATTCATGTAAACTTAAATGGATCTGTAATCAGCAATAGGATATTTCATACACCAGGTCAAATTGTAAATTTCTCTCATTCTAACAAGTGAGGCAAAGTGTAAAAATCCTTTCAAGGAAGGTGGATTTAACCATCCAATTGTAAATCTCTTAATCGAGTGCACACTCAACAGTGTTACTAAAGCTCTTAACAGAGTAGACTTTAATAGGTCTCCATAGATACTCTTAACTGGGTAGATCATCAGAAGTGATCAAATTGTAAGCCTCAACAAGTCCCTTCCAAGCTACAGATAGTGAGAAATTTGTGGGTGCCATCCCCACCGTAGTTTTTACTTCCTAATAGGAGTTTTCTGTGATATCATATCTTGTGTTATGTGTCATTTACTTTCATGAATGTTTCTATGAATGTTCACATGTATGGCTAAGTTTATGAATTGATATATCTTACATCAAGATAGTATATAACAGATGGTTGGATAAACATTTGATAACTTAAAGGATAAAGGTTAAAAGATACAAAAGTTTTAGAGGTACTGATTCACCCCTCCCCTCTCAATACACACTTCCCATTAATTCCAACAATATATGTGTTGGAAATTGTGTTTGTGATTAAGATATTGAAAGAAAATTTTTGACTCGTGATCACCATCTGTATTCTACTAAATTCTAGCATGAACTTGAGCACCTGTGTCTTTATATACAACCATTTTAGAGCGTATTTTCAATATTAGCCACAACTTGTTGTAAAGATGTGTTACAAGTATTATAGGCCAATTGTGACCATCCATATTCAAGCTATCTTTTAAGAGTTTTTTCAAGATCAAGTAACATTTAAGAGTAGCTCTCCCTCCATAGACACAAAGGAAGGTGGTACTTCTATCAAAAGTTCTCTCCCACCAATTAACCCAAATATTTTGTTATGGTTTCGGCTCAACATTCCAAATAGTCTTGGCCATCATTGCAATCTTGATTTTTTAGATGAGTAACATTTATCTTGTAAGGAAGGTTTTTAGAGAGAGAGGAGTAGAATTTGAGAGGTATAGAATGGTGAAGTTGGGGAGGTGGTCAAAAAGAGTGGTTGAAAGGTATAAAGAAACAAGACATCCATCAAGTGAAGAGAGAATGAGGCAATTAGGAGATATATAAAAATAGTCTGATTGACTCATTTTTCTTAAGGTTTCTTCTTAGTAAATATTCTATATGAATCAATGAGGCATTTAAATGTTGAGTTTACCCAAGACAGGGTCATACACATGAAGATAATTCAGGGCCAACATTCAAGCTTCAAATTTAGACTGAGACATTTGAGAAATTCCATCCCAACTACAATTAGAAGGTTGTTCTATCATGTCGACATCAGAAAGACTAGTATTAAGTCATCCCCAAAGAACGGTTCTTCCAGAAAGAGAATTAAGAGCATAAATCAAGAAAATTTCCACCAACATATCACTAATGAGAGTAGTAGTCCAAACACAATGGTTGTTATGATCAAATCCAAAAGCTATTATATGCCTCACTATCCATGGGCAAAGACTAAAAATAACACCATCACTGCCATCAATAAGGTTGGTATGGAAGAATCGAGCATCTCGCCAAGTGGAAACAAAGGTAGCATTAAGTCAAATTGAACTAAATTTTACTTCTTCTAGCATTAGGAAATTAATTTCGTTAACTTGAATAGAATGTTAACATGATATTCTGGAGAAAGGAAGATCAAACCCTGCACATTTCATGATTGAATTTTGT
Organism: Thuja plicata; assembly: GCA_018584345.1. Taxonomy (NCBI): domain Eukaryota; kingdom Viridiplantae; phylum Streptophyta; class Pinopsida; order Cupressales; family Cupressaceae; genus Thuja; species Thuja plicata. The sequence continues at coordinate 60,217 of MU226020.1, forward strand.
ATATAATTGGGAAGAGTTTGGGAAGCTTTCCTCAAGAGACCGAAGCATGTTAAGTTGGTTCATTGACATGGAGTTTTGGGCTTCCAAAGAAGGATCTTGTTCAATGAGTCCATAAGGGAATATTCACCAAGTGGCTATTGGGAAGGAAGTCGAGGTTGATTTTTTAGGGGTCTCCTTCATTCTTTTTGGGGCCCTTGGTTGTGGTACAATGGTTATATTTTTAAATGACTTACTTTTAGAATAACATAGTGGAAGGTGGGAAGAGGGAGCTGAGGAGGGGTAAGAATGGGTGTTGTACAAATGAGCGACATTGAGAAAATTTGGAGAAGAGGGTAAAGCATGAAATTTATTGTGGTTCATCTTCACATGTTGGGGCAACAACACATGGATTATCTTAAGGTGGTTTTGAAGTTTTGGGTTTATGAAAAGCTAAGTCAAGGATGAGATTCCCTTCCCTATGATTGTAGAAGCATGCATTAGGACTGTTGAGGTAATTAATGCATTGATCAAAATAAAATCCATGTCCTACAAGTTTAATGAAGGTGGGGAGTAGTTGAGTTTGGTACATTTCAATGTAGGCACTGGGGTGAGAGTTTAGACTAGCCAATTTATCAAATTATTGATTGTACAATAAAAATTTTCCTAATTGAATTGTGATATCTTGCAAGAATGGTTGAAATTATAGGTTGAGAAAATTAAACTTGACCCACATAGGGTAACACAATTTAGTAAAGCCTTCCAAGTGAAAATCAAGGTCTCAAGATTGAACATAACGTGTTTGGCCAAAGACAATACATGATACATATTGCAACACCACATTGGCATGGTCAAGGTTAGAAAATGTACATGCCACATACCCCTTACCCGAATACCTAAAGGATTCAATACCCCAACCCTTGAGTTCCCAACTATTGAATGTCCAATTAAAATAAAATTTCTATATTAGAATATGTATGCAAGAAAACAAAATATCTATTTTATCTCTACAATATAAAATAAATTTAATGATATGATGAGATAGCTCAAACAAAATCTTGTTTCATTCTTTTTTATTGTCATATGTTCCAATGTTTGTTGCGGAGTGCACTAATGCACCAAGGGAGGAGTTTTTGATGGTTGTTGGGTTCTTTTTTTTTAGTCTGAGAGCCTCTAAATATGACATCCATGTTCACCACAGTATTGTGATGTTAAAAGGTGGGTTCAGACAAATTTTTGCCTTTGATTTTTCTACCTCTGAACTTCCACATTCATGCACTTTATTTTTCATATTTTTTTGGGATGGATTTAAGTGTTTTCTAGGCTCTATAGTGTGTTTTTTGAGATAGCTTATGATTTGGAGAATTTTCCAACTCTATTCCAAGATGAGAACATTGGTAGCAATATAGTTAACGTTTGCCTAAGTAGCACAGTTTAAGGTTGGCAATGGAAACTCCTAAAGATGCACTTTTCACTTTGACAATATCCCATTTTCAAAATAGTTATCACATTACTTATATATCTCCATTGGCATGTTCCCCACCTTTAATTGATGTGTTTTAGTTGTAACTCAAGTCCATAATTCATAGAATTTATCTTATACTTACCTACATTTAACTCATTTTTGCCAAGTCTTTCCCTTCAAGAACTGACTATATATATATATATATATATATATCATTGGCAAGAGGCACTGCTTAGGTGCTTTAGATGTTGTCACTGATGAAAACTAATATCATTCCACCCATCCACATGACACTATGGGATCAAATTGAAAGTCTTTTTGGAGATTTGGCTAAGTCTGGTGAACAACATAGTATATGACTACATTTATATTTGGTTTGGTATGAGTTCCCAGATCAATATTTTGTGGTGCAAACCTAGAGGAAGATTCATGAATGTATATTCTACCTTATTCTAGATTTGTAAGGTCTGAAGTTAGTTGGTGAGCGAGCTATGAAGATTTGTATATCAGTTTTTGGTTAACATTAAAGAACAACTGTAGGGTATAGTAGATCCTTATGTAGATCTACTAGATCAATTTCAGTGATTGATGTCTATGTTCAAGGATGATTAGCCAACATGTTAGATAGCGTGTGTTGAATCATTTTGGTCCACATTGAGATTTACTTATAGATCTAGTCGATTGATCACACACGTTACAATATTTTTATAAGTGTTTATGAGCTGACATATAAGAGATTAAATCTTTGTTGCAGATATATAAGATCGATATCTTCAATCATTTTTGTGTATGTAAGGTGTGGATATATTGATGATGTGCAGTTGCACTTCCGTAATATAGTGATTTGAGGACCAAATAGATCATATCAACAAGATGGGACGTCCAGTATCATGTACCTAACTAGAACTGTACTTTGGCATTAGTAGATGTTGTTTCTTAGTTCATTTTCATAGAGACATTGTATTTTTTATATAGGTAGTAAGCCTTTTGTATTTGATAAATGAGCTCTAGGTAGTGTGCATGAATGCATGAGCATTCCATTTTGTAAACCTTTAACAGGGTATAATACTTTTGTAGATTATTTTACATTTGTTGATTTCATCCCCACCGTGGTTTTTCCCTTGACTGTGCTGGATTTCCATGATAAAAATCTTGTTGTTATGGTGTTGTGGATGTTTTTTTTAATGTTTCAACATTTTACTTTTTATGTGTTAAGTGGATAAATAATCAAATTAATAAAGCTAAAAAGTGCAGAACATTGATTCACCCCCCCCTCTTAGTGTTCCTTAATTCCAAAATTTGGTATCAGAGCTTAGTTCCTCAGATAAAGTATAACAACTTGAGGAAGATCCTGATAGGTGATTCAATGGATTCAAACAGTATTCAACAACAACAACTCCTTTTTACACTTGAAGATCTTGATCAGTCCAAAGCTAAAGTCTTGGAATTGAAGAAAAGACTTAAGGATGTTGAAAATTTCATTCAAACATTGAAAGGGTGGTTGAAAAATCCATTGATAAGAGGAAAGAACTTTGTGAGAAAATTAAGAAAAAAGAAAGCATAGATGATGATCAAGCCTTGAAGGAGAAGACAAATGAATGTGAGTAGCTTGCAAAAGATAAGGAAGTCCTAAAACATGAGATAAAATATGTAGTGATGAACCTAACCAAGAATATTGAGGAAAAAAAGAAGAATGAAGAGAATCTTGATCAGTCCTTGAAAGAAAAATCTGATGAATGCCTCAGACTGAATTGTGAGATTGGTCAACTGCAGTTTGAATTGAAAGAATCAAAACATAACGAGGAATAAATGGAAAGGGTGAATGAAATTATTAGGAGTGAACTTGCTTCTTCAAATGAATACAAGGAGAAATTCATGATTATCTCAGCTAAGCTTTATGTGGTACTTGAGAGTTAGAGGATGAAAGGTGACATATAAGGTATTGGATTTGAGAAAGGCGAAAGCTCTAGTTCTGGACAATGCAATCATCAGTTAGAAAATCTAAAGGAAAAACCTAAAAGGTCCTTGGTAAGATAACCTAAATCTCAACCTTTCAATGGTAAATGCTTTATGTGTAATAAATTTAGTCATAAAGTTGTTCAATATAGAAATATAAAATCTTTTTTCGGGTCAATGTTTCAAATGCAATAAGTATGGTCATAAATCAAGTGAATGCAAAAGTGTGGTGAATAATAGAGGGGATGCTAGATGTTTTGCAGAAAATATATTTGGACACATTTCTAATTAGTACAAATTAAGAGGAAAATAAGAAAATTATAATTATGGGAAATCAAATGTGGTGTGCTACAATCGCAAGAAATCTGGTCACATTGCAAAATTGTGCAGAATCAAGAATGTGGATAGGAAGGGTTTGGTAGACAGGAATAATGAGAAAAATAATGATAAAGGAAAAGGGGAAGTAAGTGTGGATGAGATTAGGAAGGATATTAGAAAGACTTGGGTGAAAAAGATTGAGCTTGATGCAGGAAAAAGGTTTACACTTGAATCTAGTGTGGAAAATTCCTTCGCGAATTAAATTTAGGCCTTTGGCCTCTGGGGGAATTTTCATAAAAAACCCTGATATGAGTTGATATCTGAATGTGAATGATAAATTTGTTTGTATCAAGATATTGCAAATATGTTTGAGGAAATTTTGAAGGAAGGTAAGTTGTTTTGGAGATCCACAGAAAGATTTGTGCATGATAGTCAATATAGTTGGTAAGTTAGGGCACAAATCATTTATTGGATCAAAAAGTTAGTATGTGAAGGATAAACGAGTTAGAATGATTTTGAATAATTGAGAGGGGGGGTGAATCAGTTATCCTTGGGTCCAGATCTACCAATTAAACTTTCAAAACACTTTAACCAACTCAAACCTACTCAACAATCCACTCGGTCTCTATAGCATATGATAAGTAACATACACTTGTAGTCCACTATCCTAAAGTAATCAACTTGCAGAATATAAAAATCTTAACAATACAACACATCAAATATCATTCACACAAGTATGACACCGGGATTTAATGTGGAAACCCAATATGGGAAAAACCACCAGTAACATGCTACCAATCTTTCACTCTTTTGAAGTAAGCTATGTGAGGAGCCAACCCTATTAAAGGTTACAATACACACTGTTAGGTATGACCATGTTAAAGGATTTGATCACCTTGTTAAAAGTGAGCCTTGTTAGAGGAATTAGATCATTCCATTAGAATGTCACCTTGATTAAAGGATTTACAATATGACTATTAGGTCAACCTTTATTAAAGGATTTTGACTGATACAATGGTTAGAAAGTAACAATAGTTTTGATCTGAAACATAAAACTCGCTTTGCAAATATAGATCCACTTTCACTCAAATACTAATTCACTGACTGGCCTCCATTTTCATCTCTATCTCTCTGATCTACTTGGAAATATGTCAAGCAATCACCACTTCATAGTTCTATACTGCTCTTCTCAACCTTCTCTACTTTCTGCTTAGATTTGTCAATCAACTGAATCAACCTCATACCCATAACCTGCAATTTGGTTAGTCTTATACCTCTGTGATTAGGTAGCTTGATCTTTTATTGCTTAACCATCACCATAGATCTTAGGGTTTGGTCAAATCCAACGAATCCTTCCAACATTTCGTTCTCCTTCTACTTTGTAGATACATCTCAAAAATCCTTCTTGAATCCATACATAGTAATGGTTAAACATATATTAAATGCTCGTTAAATTCTCCACAATGCTCATCCTTATCTTAAATACACTTTACATATCCCAAGAATTCAACTATGTTGGCTGAGATCTCAAATCTTTCTTCAAACTGTAAAATACTAACACTCGGTCATCATTGTGTTCTTCTGCTTGGTCATCACTAGATAACTCAATAAATACTGATGCTCAATCGACACTCTATTTTCTCAGCATGTACTAGCACTTGGTCGACACTCGCATCACTCAACATACACATAAGTTCATTAATCTTCTGCTCTTTTTCTCGGTTAAGGCTAAAATTTTAGTCTTCCAATCTTCACTTTGTGTTAAAGATAAACAACACATTACCTTGCCAATGTGCAATCTAATCAAGTACCCATTGTAGTTTCACATAACTGAACCATTTCACTAGGTCTTCTTGTTATCTCCTCTTTTCAAATCTTCTTCATCAATCAATTGATATGACACTTTACTAGATAGCAATTGTCTTACCAGTTAGGTTTTAACATCAATGAAAATATAACAATTGTTTCAATTGTAGCTTCCAAAAATCTCCCTCTTTGGCATTTATGGGAAACACCACATGCAAACAACGCATGCAGGGTTACCAAACAATCCAAAAATTATGTTATGTTAACATATTTTCATTAATGTCCTTAGCTTCATTCTAATTCTCTCTAATACAAATATCAGCTCCCTCTTGGATAGATTTATCTCTTTAGCTTATCTCTCTCATAGCCTTTTCTTGTGTAACTTAATGTCTCCCTCAATGTCTCTCCCTCTTTATAACTTATATATTTCTCCCTCTTTGAAAACAATACCAAAGTCATTCATCTTCACCATTCAGATATATCTGTGTCAACTTTCTGAACTCTATTCTCCCTCTGTCATCTTTCTTATGACTGATCAACATCTTGTGTGTTACTCTTTACAACTTTAGGTAAATCCTAAAGTGTGACCTCCTTTGCATCAATTTGTCAGATATTTTGTGTAATACATTTGATACAATCACTCCATTTTATCTTAGTTAGCCTTAGCTAGGGGAATCACCCCTAATTTACCTCTTAGATACTCATGTGCATCCTTAGGTAATGCTTTAGTAAATATATCTGCTAACTATTCATTTGTATTCACATATTCCAATCTCACTTCTTTATCTTGAACTAGCTCTCTCAAATAATGATACTTGATAGAAATATGCTTGGTCTTAGTGTGCATCACATGATTCTTTGATATATTGATAGCACTTGTGTTATCACAGAAAATAACAACTGGCTCAATGATTTATTCCTTCATACCTTTCAACAATTGCTTGAGCCACACTATGTTTGAACAATTAACTGCTGCTGCAACATATTCAGCTTCTACTGTAGATTGAGAAATACAGTTCTTTTTCTTTCTTGTCCAAGACACTAATATCTTTCCTAGAACTTGAATGCACCACCACTTGTACTCTTTCTGTCATCAACATTGCCTACCCAATATGCATATGTATAAACTTTCAGCTCAAACTTCTCATTCTTCTTATAATACAATCCATAGTCCTCTATTCCTTTCAGATATCTCAGTATCCTTTTCACTACCATCATGTGACTATCTTTAGGATTTGCAAAAAATCTTGCAACAATCCCAAGTGCTAATGAAATATTTGGTCTATTGTGAACAACATATTGTAGCTTCCCGATCATTGACCTATACAATGTTTGATTTACTTTAGTTGTCTCATTAGTCTTTGATAGTTTCTATCTAGTGGCCATGGGTGTACTTATTGTCTAGAGTCATCCATGCCAAAGGTTTTCAGTATCTCCTTGATATATTTAGATTGAGTAATGTAGATACCTTTCTTCATCTGATATACTTGCAAACCCAACAAAAAATTTGATCTCTCCAAACATAGACATCTCAAATTCAGTTTGCATCTCATTTGAAAATGTTTGGCATAAAGCATCTTGTCCTACAAATATTATATCATCAACAAATATTTCAGCTAACAATATCCCTTTACCTTTTTCAGTCTTCAAGTACAGATCATTGTTGTCATTTGTCCTTGTAAAACCAATTTTGACTAAGTAATTGTGCAATATTTCATACCATCTGGGGGCTTGCTGATGCAGAGGGTTTGACAACCTAGTGCTTCTCCAAACTCTTATGTGCTTATTTGTCCAAACCAACCATCCAATGGTTGTTCTTTGTTGGATCTTCCTCCTTCTAGGATCTCCAAGACCCTCTCCACCAACTTCTCCTCCAAGGTATAGTTGGGTTTTAGAAGACTCCAAGATTTTTAAGCTCAACTAGTCCAATTGGTTAACCAAAAGCCTAGTTTCCTTCACTACAGCTCCACCTAGATTGCCAATCCTCTACCTAGGATATTCTCACACACTCACCAAGACTTCCCATACACTTCTTGACCCCTTCTTGGTCATTCTACATCCATCCAAACACTCCAAGTCTCTTTACCAATCCAATTGGTCACAAATTTACTAGGAGGCCTAATTGCTCAACACCTAGTAGGTCTATTTTCACCAATTTTGGTTGATTACTCCCAAAATCTCCAAATGACTCCACAAAAAAACTTTAAAATCTTCAAGACATCACCCAACCCTATTAGAATCCAAAACCCTGACCTCTGGAAGCACCCAAAACCCACTTTTCTTGCAGGCCATAGATTATAGCCTATTAATTAGGCCTCTGGACCAGTCAGCATGAAAAAATTCTAAACATGTCTCCAACCTTTGATTCCCCTCCTTCCAACTTCTAATCCTTTTAGGAGACTATATAGTGCATCTACAAGTGCCACTAAGTCTCTCCCAAAAGGTCACGGGTGTTTGTTCAAATCCTTCCTTCTTCCTGTCCTAGCTCACCTGGTTTCACCAGTCAGCCATAGGGCTTCACTTATGGCCTATGAAATCCATTGAAACAACCAAAAAGAAAACCAAAACCCTATCTACATAACCTAACCCTACTTCTCCCATGGTTTCAGACAATTCCACCAGAGGGAGTTTAGGTTAGAGCCATTTCTAACTAGGTAGCACTATTTTTGTCTCTGTCAGACCAGTGACCTTCAAAAACTTGAAAATTAACACCTGTTGAACTTCAAAACAAACTACCTATTGCATATAAAATCTGAAAGGATTCACTACATTAACATGGAGCCTGATCACCTCTTCCAATCCATACACAGCCGTACAATAGCAAAGACCCAGTGCAGATTATACAAAAATGGATACAATCATCCGTATAAGGGTGTCAGAATTAAGTGTTTCAATCCAAAATCTCATTAACCTCTTCAAATAATCAAATCCATGTTCATATACCGAGCATGGGGTAGTTACATCATTTCTAACTACATTTTGTCAATTCTTGCCAAAATTTTCTCGAGCAACTTTCGAAGTTGCTAGCAACATTTTGTGTTTTGAACATTTTGACCTTGTTTGTCAACTTGATGATGGATGTTGACTTCTAAGACCCCAAATAGGATGTGTATGGTCCTAAAACATACCTCTAACCCCTATTTCTCTTAAAATGGCAACATTTCACAATTTTAACCTAAAATTTCCTAAAACACCTAATGAGCACCAAGACCCTTACAATTATGAAGTTAAACTACCATTGTATCCAACCCCCTAGATATTATTCTAACACACACACAACCACCTACAAAATCCTTAAACTACACCAAAACATTAAATAGGGAGGTGCCTTGCACCATACTCCCCTGGAAAAAATAACTCAAGTCCCTTGAGTTAGGAGGTCTTCAATGGTGACCCCATGTTTCAGAATGTCTAGCTTTGTCATCCAAGTGGCCTCAAATTCAGGTAGTCCTTGCCACTTGATGAGGTACTCCTTGTATTTACCCTTCCTTGTCTTCTTTATCACTTTAGAATCTAGTACACTTTCCAATTGTAATGGTTGTGGCGTAGGCAAATATTTCACCCAATCATCATCCTCCAAATCTGCAAGAGTGAATTGACCCATGTCTAGTGTTGGTCCCTTATAGGGATACATGTCACAAACATTAAAAATGGGTGAGATCCCCAAATCAGGAGGTAACTCCATCTCATAGGCATTCTTACCATACTTGTGCAAAATCTTCAAAGGCCCTATCTTTTTCATCAGTAGTTTAATAGGTTGTCCCTTGGGTAGCCTTTCCTTCCTAAGATAGGCTAGTACTAGATCCCCAACCTTGAACTATAAGTCCCTTCTAGTTTTATCATCTTTGGATTTGTACTTCTCCACTTGCTTTTGTAAAGTCTTATTGACTTGATCATGCAACTCCTTCATCTATTCAACAAATGACTCTCCTTGAGCACTCCTCTTGTCCTTCAAAATGAGATCCCTCAAATCCAATATTCCTCTAGGATTGACCCCATATACTATTTCAAAGGGGCTTCTACCAGTACTCCTATTGATGGAGTCATTATATGCAAATTCTGCTTGCCTAATGATGTGATCCCATGACTGTCCATGTTGTTTAGTCAAACACCTCAACAAATTTCCAAGTGACCTATTCACTACCTCTATTTTCCCATCTAATTGTGGATGATAGGATAAAGAGAAAGACAAGTTTGTTCCAAGAATCTTCCATAAGGTCCTCCAAAAGTGACCTACAAACTTTCTATCCTTATCACTTACAATATTCAGGGGCAATCCATGATTCCTCACAATATCCCTAAAGATTAAACCTACAATTTGAGAATCATCATTAGTTTTCTTACATGGAATGAAGTGTGCCATCTTGCTGAAATGGTCTACCACCACAAACACACTCTCATGGCCCCTAGGTGTCTTTGGTAACCCCAAAAAAAAGTCCATACCAAGGCACTCCCAAGGCCTTTGGGGTATAGATAAAGGTTGATACAACCCACTATTTCTGCTTTTTCCTTTTGCCCTCTGACAAATATGACATTGCTCTACAAATATCCTAACATCTGACTGTATCTTAGGCCAATAGTAATGCCTATGCACTTGCTCCAATGTTTTATCCACTCCAAAGTGGCCCCCCAAGCTGCCTTGGTGTTTCTCCTTCACAATGTTTTCCCTCATTGAGCACTGAGGTATACACATAAGGTGACCTTTAAACAATAGGCCTTCCTGCAATACAAACTCACTGAAATCCACCTTGAACCCCTGCTGAAACTTCACACATGCCTCATAGGCTTCTCTAAAATCTTTTTCCTCCTTGTAGAGGTCCTTCAAATCATCCATCCCTACACTTTATAGTTGTATCTCTTGGATTGTGAGTACTCTTCTACTAAGAGCATCTACAACCTTGTTACTAACTCCCTTCTTGTGCTTTATGATAAATGTATAAGCCTGCAATGACTCTACCCACTTCATGTGCCTTTGTTTTAGTTTTTCTTGTCCATTGAAGAAACTTAGAGCATGGTTATCAGTATAGACGACAAACTCCCTAGGTAATAGGTAGTGTCTCCACTTCTTTAGGGCTTGAACCATAGCATATAGTTCCAAGTCATACGTGGAATACTTTTGTTTAGCCTCATTCAACTTTTTAGAGAAGAAAGCCACTGGATGTCCTTCTTGGCTCAACACTGCTCCAATAGCCAACTTGCGAGCATCACACTCTACCACAAAGAGTTGATTGAAATTAGGGAACCTAAGAGTAGGTATTTCTGCAATCCTCTTCTTTAACATTTCAAACCTTGGTTTGCTGCTACAGTCCATTCAAACTTACATTTGATTCCACCTTTTATGGTGTTAAGTATAGGTGCACACACATGACTGAAATTTCTCACAAATTTCCTATAGTAGGAGGCCAATCCATAGAAAATCCTATCATCCCCTATGGACCTAGGTGTAGGCCATTCCAAGATGGACTTAACCTTATCAGAGTCCATATTCATGCATCCATTTGCAAACACAAAACCAAGGTAAACTAGTTCAGTTTTGAGAAACTCACACTTTTCTTGATTTATCATCAACTTCTATTGATGTAGCTTCCTTAAGACCATCTCCAAACACTTCATGTGCTCCTCCTTGGACCTGATAAAGATCAAAATATCATCAAGATAAACTATTACAAACTTACCAATGAATTATGCTAGCACTTCATTCATGAGCCTCATGAATGTGCTAGGTGCATTACTTAGGCCAAAGGGCATTACTAGACACTCATACAGACCCTCATTGGTCTTAAAAGATGTCTTCCTCTCATCACTAGGCCTCACTCTTATCTGATGATACCCTGACTTCAAGTTCACCTTAGAAAAGTAACAAGAACCTCCTAAATTGTCCATCAAATCTTCTATCTGGGGAATTGGGAACCTATATCTGATTGTAATCTTGTTTATAGCCTTGGAGTCCATACACATCCTCCATTTTCCATCCTTCTTAGGTGCAAGTACTGTTGGCACATCACATGGGCTCAAACTCTTCCTTATTAACCCCTTATCCAACAAATCTTGAATCTTTTTTGCTATCTCTACATTTTGACTTGGTGTCATCTTATATGCTACTTTGTTTGGTAAATTTTCTCCAAGAATGAGGTCAATCTGATGACTCACATCCCTCATAGGTGGTAGTGCACTTGGAAAACCATTAATCTCTAGTGGTAAACTGAATTTCTCCTTAGTCTCCTCCTTTGGCTTTATTACTACTGCACAACAGACTCCTTTCTCCTTTTTCATGGCCTTTAGAAACTCTCTCCCACTCAATAACATTACACTTGTCCCCACTTGTTTCTCTTCATTGGATTATTGCAATGGATCCATTTGAAACTTCTTTCCTAGCTTGGTGATGACATAATTATTCTTCTGTCCATCATGTATTGCTTTGACATCATACTGCCATGGATATCCTAGGAGCAAATGGCATGCATCCATAGGTAGTATGTCACATAGGACCTTGTCCTTATACTCTCCAATCTCAAAGTCAACCATATTTTTCTCATCTACCACTATTTGTTGACCCTTATTCAACCATGAAACCTTATAGGGTGTGGTATGAGGTATCCTTCTCAACTTCAATTTCTCCACCATCTCTGTAGATACTATATTCTTAGTGGATCCAGAGTCCACTATCACTTTGCAAATCTTCGCATGAGACCTGCAAGTCATTTTAAACAAGTTCTTTCTCTGTGGTGGCTCTATAGTGCTAGGTTCTTTCAACAAGGTTCTCCTTAACATCAAGTTCTCTCCATCTAATACTAGCCCTGCCTTGGAAATGGGAGAAGTAACACTTTGAGTGTCATCCTCCTACACCAACTGATTCCTTCTATCCCCCATTGAAGAAGAGGAAATATTTTCAGGACACCTGCCCTTTGTGTGACCCACTTGGTTGCAGTTATAGCATCTTCCAGTGAAAATTGAATTAGATCTCCCTTGTGGTTGGAACCTACCTCTTGGTGGTCCTCTACCTTTATATTCTCCCCTTTAGAAAGATCCTCTGTACTGGTTTCCCCCACCATTATCCATGGAATGATTGTCTTCTTGTCTATTAGGGCTCTGTCCCCTACCAAAGTTACTTCTTCCTCTTTGGAACCCTCTATTATCGCTGCCACCTCTTCCTCTCTAATGGAATTCATTCCTCCTTCTATCCTTATCCTCTGCTCTTAAGGCCAATTGGAAACATTTGTGCATACTGTCAGGAGCCATCATGCTGATCTCATCTTGTATTCCTTGTCTTAGCCCATTGAGGTACCTTGCCACTTTCTCCATTTCATCTTCTTGTCTTCTAGCTCTTAGGCCCAACTTGTGAAACTCCTCAGTGTAGGCACTCACTATCATCTCCTTTTTTCTTAAGTTCTACAACTTTTGATACATCTGTATCTCATAATCAGTAGGCAAGAATTGTGCCCTCAATCTGATTTTAATTCTCTCCCAAGAAACAATCTTCTTCTTCCCATTAGTTTCTCTATCATCTTGCATCATGTTCCACCACACCAATGTAGATCCTTTGAGTCTAGCCTTAGCATAGCTGACCCTCTTCTCCTCTAACATTTCTTTGTAATCAAATTGGTTGTCAATGGATTCAAGCCAATCCAACAACTCTTCCCCATTCAGACTGCCACAATAATATGGTATGTGTTCCATACTATCATTGTTTAAGGACTTGAAGGAATCTTAGAATATCTTCTATTCTTTATCCATCTCAGGTTCCTTTCCTTTGTTTGATGACTCCTCTGTCTGACTTTCATCTCCATTACTTTCATCTCCCCAATCAGTAATCTTCTTTTTTCCCTTTGTCTTGGACACACTAGCCTTCTCCAAGAGGCCCTGAACCAACTCCACTATGGCATTCCTACTCATTTCTTTAGGAGGCATTCTGTCAACCTCTTGACTCTCTTCCACTCCAGACATACACAATCTTCAAGCTATTCTAGCTCTAATACCACTCTGATGCAGAGGGTTTGACAACCTAGTGCTTCTCCACACACTTATGTGCTTGTTTGTCTAAACCAACCATCCAATGTTTGTTCTTTGTTGGATCTTCCTCCTTCTAGGATCTCTAAGAACCTCTCCACCAACTTCTCCTCCAAGGTATAGTTGGGTTTTAGAAGAATCCAAGATTTCTAAGCTCAACTAGTCCAACTAGTTAACCAAAAGCCTAGTTTCCTTCACTACAACTCGACCTAGATTGCCAATCCTCTACCTAGGATCTTCTCACACACTCAACAATACTTACCATACACTTCTTGACCCCTTATTGATCATTCTGCATCCATCCAAACACTCCAAGTCTCTTTACCAATCCAATTGGTCACTAATTTACTATGAGGCCTAATTGCTCAACTCCTAGTAGGTCTATTTTCACCGATTTTGGTCAGTTGCTCCCAAAATATCCAAATGACTCCACAAACAAACTTGAAAATATTCAAGACATCACCCAACCCTATCAGAATCCAAAACCCTGACCTTTGGAAGCACCCAAAACCCACTTTTCTTTTAGGCCCTAGATTATAGCCTATTAATTAGGCCTCTAGACCAGTCAACATGAAAAATTGCTAAACATGTCTCCAACCTGTGATTCCCCTCCTTCCACCTTCAAATCATTTTCATAGACTATCTAGTGCATCTACAAGTTCCACTAAGTCTCTCCCAAAAGGTCATGGATGCTTGTTCAAATCCTTCCTTCTCCCTGTCCTGGCTCACCTGGTTTCACCAGTCAGCCATATGGATTCACTTCTGGCCTGTGAAATCCATTGAAACAACCAAAGAGAAAACTAAAACCCTATCTACAGACCCTAACCCTACTTCCCCCATGGTTTCAGACAATTCCACCAAAGGGATTTTAGGTTAGAGCCATTTCTAACTAGGTAGCACTGTTTTTGTCTTCGTCAGACCAGTGACCTTCAAAAAATTGAAACTTAACACCAACTAAAATTCAAAACAAACCACCTATTGCATATGAAATCTGAAAGGAAACACTACATTAAAATGGAGCCCAATCACCTCTGCCAATCTGTACACAGCCGTACAGTAGCAAAGATACAGTGCAGATTATACAAAAATGGATACAGTCATCTGTACAAGGGTGTCAGAATTAAGTGTTTCAATCCCAAATCTCATTAACCTCTTCAAAGAATTGAATCCATGCTCATATCTCAAGCATGGGGTAGTTACATCATTTCTAACTACATTTTATCAATTCTTGCCAAAAGTTTCTTGAGCAACTTTCGAAGTTGCTAGCAACATTTTATGTTTTGAACATTTTGACCTTGTTTGTCAACTCAATGATGGATGTTGACTTCTAAGACCCCAAATAGGATTTTTATGGTCCTAAAACATACCTCTAACCCCTATTTCCCTTTAAATGGCAATATTTCACAATTTGAACCCAAAATGTCCTAAAACACCTAATGAGCACTAAGGCCCTTATAATCATGAAGTTAAACTACCATTGTATCCAACCCCCTGGATATTATTCTAACACACACACAACCACCTACAAAAGCCTTAAACAATAACAAAACATTAAGTAGGGAGGTGCCTTGCACCACTTGCTTCAATCCATACAACACTTTATGTAGCTTACAAACCATATTCTTCTTGCTTGAATCAACAAATCCTTCAGCTTGTTCAATGTATACCTCTTCTTCCAGTATTTCATTCATAAATATTGATTTAACATCCATCTGATACACTTTGAATCCTTTGTAAGCTACATATGCAAGTAGAGTTCTAACTCCTTCCAATCTAGCAACTGGGGCGAATATCTCACCATAGTCAATGCCTTCTTCTTGTGCATAACCTTTGCATACAAGTCTAGCCTTGTTTCTTATGACTTCTCCATGCTCATTTAGCTTATTTCTAAATATCCACTTGGTTCCAATAACATTCTTGTCCTTTGGTCTAGGTACTAGTGTCCAGATTTTAATCTTCTCTATTTTCTCAATTTCTTCATTCATGGCATGTATCCGATCTTCATTATCCAAAGAATCTTTCACTGATTTAGGCTCAAATTCACATAATAAACATGTTTGATTTTTCAAATTGCTTCTTGTCATGACCTCTAAATATTTTAATCCAATGATTTGATCTAGTTAATGGTATCTTCTTACATATTTTGCTAAGGTAGGCTTTGGTCTCCTTTCCTCTTTCTATTGTTCTTTAGACTCATCTAGAAAATTCTATTCAGGTTCATTTTGTGTCTCTGCTTCCTCTTCTAATTGCTTGACAATTACCTCTTGATGCTTGACAACTTCTTTTTGTGACTCGATAGTTTCTTTCTCTTGCTCGGCAACATCATTTTGTTGCTCAGTAGATTCTTTCTCTAGTTCAGGTAAACTTTTGGGCTCTTCTTCATTCATATATATGAAAGATATGTAATCTTCAGGTTATTGCTTCCATTCAACTTCATTCTTTTATGCATATTCATCAATTCTAATTTGAACTTTCAACAACCTTTTTAGTGTTATAATTCAAACACTTATACGCTTTGCTCTTAGTGGAATAACCTAGGAATATGCCTTCATCACTTTTAGCATCAAGTTTTCCATTCATATTGTCCTTCAGTATATAACATTTTCTTCCAAAAACTTTAAAGTATTTCACATTGGGTGCATAACAATACCATAACTCATAAAGTGTAACTTATGTACCTTTCTTGACTTTTACTCAGTTCAAGGTATAGACCGTTGTACTTATAGATTCTCTTCAACATTTTTGTGCAATATTTTCCTCTATCATCAATGTTCTAGCACAATCCATAATTGACCCATTCCTTCTTTTAGCTATGTCATTCTATGGGGGAGTCCTTGGAGCAGACATATGTCCTTTTATTTCTCTATCATTGCATAATAAGTTAAAACTTATTAGATATAAACTCTCCTCCTCTATCAGATCTCAGACATCTCAAGCTCTTACCTGTCTCTTTTTTAACTTTTTCCAAATACCACTTAAACAACTGAAAGGCATCAATTTTTTCTTTGAGAAACATCACAGTCATCATTCTAGAGTAATCACCAACAAACAATATGAAATATTCATCACCATGATAGCTTAGCACTCCAATAGGCCCACAAAGGTCAGTATGAACCAATTCCAAAATATCATCAGAAATATAGGTTTTGCTCTTGAAACTAGACTTTTTCATTTTTCTCAATTGATATTGCTTACACATTACATTATCAGGTTTCTTCAATCTTGGTAACCCTCTTACTCTTTTCATCTTACTAATATTTACCAAATTGTCAAAGTTCACATGACACAACCTTTTATGCCATAACCATACATCATCATATTATGCAAAGAAACATGTCTCATCAGATAGATCTAGATAAAACAAATTACCTCATCTGTTATCCACTTCCAATTAGTTCACCAGTAGTGCTCAAAGATTTTAGCCTTTTTGTGATGGAATTCAACTCGATATCCAGAAGTGTTCAATTGAGTAACACTCAAAAATTTATAGTTAATTCCTTCAACCCAATAAGCATTATCACATGTGATCTTATCATTCCATTTTATTGATCATTTTCCTTTCATAAGATATGGTGTATTATTGCTAAACTTAACACTACCACCTTTGCAATGATTTAAGGTTTCAAACTTACTTTTATCACTAATCATGCAATGTGAGAAACCACTATAAATTATCCATCTATCACCTTTACTCATATATGAAATAAGTACAGTTTTATCATCTTCATCAGAATCATCTTTCATAGCAACATAAACAATTTCTATATCATGGTCATCCGATTTATCAGATTCATTGTTAGTTTCTTCTTCAACAATATAACAAGATTTCTTACCTTTGTCCTTATAGTCCTTATACCTTCTGAAATATCTATCATCCCTTTTGTCTTTGTACTTGCTTTCTCTTCTTTCATCCTTGTCATTCATGTCAGGGCATATTGCTGCAATATGTCCATCTTTGTTACATGAAAAACATATTATAAGAATTTTACCTTTGAATTTTCCTTTTCCTATCGGTAGTTTTCTAGCCATAAGTGCCTCAAGTTCATCATTAGAACTGTCACTGTCACTAGTCACATGTCTTTCTTTTCCTTTCTTAGATTTATGAAGAGTCAATTGTGATTTGAACATAGAATTAACATTGTGAGGGGTGAAATTATCAAAATTTGATAACTCAAAAGCAGGAAGTCTACCAACTAGACGTTCCATAGTTAAGTTGTTACCAGGAGTACATCTCAGTTCTTGTATAGCAGAAACTATAATAGCATAAATAGGAAGTAGGGTTCTCAATACCTTGCTAATAATAGTATCATCATCAATAGTTCCATTAGCTCCTCTAATAGCATTCACAATCTCCTTAACTCGGCTACAATATTGAACAATAGTTTCTCCTTCTAACATTCTCATTTGATCAAACTTACCTCTCAAGCTTTGATATTTGTCTCTTAGTACATTTGTATCACTTCCATAGATAGCTGCCAGTGTGTCCCACATTTCTTTTGCAGTAGTATAGTCTTTTATGTCTTCAAATTCAAGATAACTTAGGGCTGATGCAATCTCCAACATTGCTTGATTGTGTTCTTAATTTTCCTTCATCTGTTGAGCTGTAAAAGGTGTAGGCACAGTTATGTGGTCATGTTCCACATAGTATTTTGTTGCTTCTCCAATACCAACTAGGTGTAGCTTCATCGAACTTTTCCATGCAAGGAAGTTCTCTTTGTTCAACCTTAGTACCTCCTTTGTACACATCTTGATCTTTAGCTTTACGTACCTTCAAAATTTTCCTTACTAGCACCACAATACTCTGATACCAATTTTTAGAATGATTTAGAATAACTAAGAGGGGGGTGAAGCAGTTATCCTCAGGTGTAAATGTACCAATTGAACTTTCAAAACACTTTAACCAACTCAGATCTACTCAACAATCCACTCGATCTCTATAGCATATGATAGGTAACATAAACTTGCAGTCCACTATTCTAAAGTAATCAAATTGAAGAATATAAAACTCTAAACAATACAACACATCAGATATCATTCATACAAGTATGACACTATAATTTAACATGGAAACCCAATATAGGAAAAACCACTAGTAAATGCTACCAATATTTCACTCTTCTGAAGTGAGCTCTGTGAGGAGCCAACCATGTTAAAGGTTACAATACACACTGTTAGGTGTGACCCTGTTAAAGGATTTAATCACCCTGTTAAAATTGAGCCTTGTTAGAGGACTTAGATCACTCCATTATAATGTCACCTTGATCAAAGGATCTGAAATATGACTGTTAGGTCAACCTTGATTAAAAGATTTTGACTGATACAATGGTTAGAAAGTAACAGTAGTTTTGATCTGAAACATACAACTCACTTTGAAAATACATATCCACTTTTACTTAAATGCTAATTCACTAACTGGCCTCCATTGTCATCTCTATCTCTCTGATCTTCTTGGAAATCTGTCAACCAATCACCACTTCACAGTTCTATACTGCTCTTCTCAGCCTTCTCAACCTTCTTCTTAGATTTTCCAATCAACTAAATCAACCTCATACCCATAAACTGCGATTAGGTTAGTCTTATACCTCTTTGATTATGTATCTCAATCTTTTTTCACTTAATCATCACCATATATCTTAGGGTTTGGTCAGATCCAACGAATCCTTCCAACATTTTGTTCTCCTTCTACTTTGTAGATACATCTCAAAACTCCTTCTTGAATCCATACATGGTAATGTGGTCAAACATATATTAAATGCTCATTAAATTCTCCACAATGTTCTTCCTTATCTTAAATACACTTTACATATCCCAAGAATTCAACTATGTCAACTGGGATCTCAAATCTTTCTTCAAACTATAAAATACTGACACTCGACCATCATTGTGTTCTTTCGCTCGGTCATCACTAGATAAATAAGTAAATACTGATGCTCAGTCCACACTGTATTTATTCGGCATGTACTGGCACTCGGTCAACACTCACATCACTCGGCATAAACATAAGTTCCTTAATCTTTTGCTCTTTTGCTCGGTCAAGACTAAACTTTTAGTCTTCCAATCTTGACTTGATGTTAAAGATAAACAACACATTACCTTGCCAATGTGCAATCTAATCAAGTTCCCATTGTAGTTTCACATAACACAACCATTTAACTAGGCCTTCTTATTATCTCCTCTTTTTAAATCTTCTTCATCAATCAATTGATATGGCACTTTATTAGATAAAAATTGTCTTACCAGTTAAGGTTTGACATCAATGACAAAATAACAATTGTTTCAATTGTAGCTTCCAACAAAAAAGTCATTTTATTTCATCATTAGTCAGTTTACATTTGGAGAAGAAGTGAAAGGAGAGCTCTACAAGGAAATTTCACTGCGATCAAAGGTGAATAAGAATTTTTCATGTGCAAACCCTAGTTCATTGAAAGAGATACTTTACTTTTAAATTTGAAATCCTACATTTTCAGATATGGATACTACCAAGATTGTAGACATTACAAAACACCCTAGTCTATAATCAGAGAAATACCCTTATAAATCTTTTGATGAATATCTGCTCAGAGTATTTTTTACTATTCGTTACAATATTCATCATGTGGAAGAAATTAGGGAATATATTCATTCTAATCTCAAAGAATTGGGTAGTTCTCAGATATTAAATCTCTATTCGACCAAGTTTTCAGTTAATTCTCATCTCAAAGACAAATTTAAGGTTTTGGAGGAGAAAAAACTAGCTCAGGTTATTAAATTTATGTACTTTGATGAAAATGAGTGGGTTTGATATGTTTTGATTTAGATACATGTAGAATTCATATGGTTATACAAGCCTTATAAGATTACCAAGGAAGTTATCATGACAGTAACTGGATTTAGCTCATCTGGTGAGATCCCTATACTAAAATATGTGAAGAAAAAAGTTGTAACTGGATCATAGTTTGACAAGAGAGCCATGAAAATTAATGACAACATATATTTGGATGTGAAATTTTCTTCTATGTTCATTGGATACAAGGTTTACTACTCTATCCGGGATAACTCTCTATCAACTAAAATTATATATGCAACATATAAGATGATAAAGGAAAATGCAGTTTATGATTGGTGTGAAGTACTAAGGGGTCAACTAATGGAGAATTTGTCTATGATCAAGAAGGATAGGAAACAAACTTTCTAATATATTACATTGATCATGTGCCTATTTTTCCACTTTATGAATAAATTTTCTAGAATTGGAAAGATTTAGTAGTCGAATGATTTTTTGGTTCCTAAAATGGGCTTTACACTATCAATAGCCACTAGTACACCCTTGAACACATTCTACAAAGTAGCCAACTCCAATGTTTAGAGAACTATAAGAGGACTGAACCAACTAACATGGATGATAACTTATCCCTCTACACTTTAGGTTCTATTAAACCTAGGGAGAACACCCTTTAATGTTTCTGAATATAGATTTAAAACTGTGATAACCATTATTTGTGAGTAGAAAACTCATACAAACTCCAACATGATTAAGATAGACCAGATAATGGCTAATCATCTATTGAATCTTACCATTTTGGAGCATGAGATGCAATAACTTACTAACAAGCCACAGAAGTAAAGATATTCTTGATTTAAATGATTTTTTTGCAGCACGTAACTTAGCAAAACATGAATAACCTTATATTTGTATGATTCTCAAATCTTAGACCAGTGCCTCATCGATTTGGTTATCAGAGTCATTAGTAATATTATACAGTATGGTTTCATTTATAGAATAGATATAAGAGTATTGCCTTGAAATACCTCTTCAACAATAACACCAGCTCAAACTAATTATCCCAATCCTTGTATGAATTTATCAGATATGCACTATTAATCCAACATTTAAATGATCATTTAGATCGTAGCATGAAATAAAATTTACACACATCACAACAATGCACTAAATGAGATAAACCCTTGATTCATTTCATTTAAAACTTTGACAAAAATGTACAAAAGGAGAGATCTGAACCATCATTGTATCTCAAATGAATATGTGCTATTTTATTATAATACACCTTCCAACTCCATGAAAACCCTTAGAGAAAATCATAATGGTTTATTTCAAAATGCTTTATGGAATCTTACAATGCTATTCTTTCTAAGCTAAGACATACTGCCTGATTCCTAAAACTCAAATCCTCCTTTTTTTGAAGGCCCAGAAATGCCCTTTTATAAAACAAGGGGTCCAACAAGCTTCAGGTTGAACAAGACAAAAACTAATTATTACAATTTAAACTGTGACACCTAGACCATAAGAAAACAAGATATTTCATCTTTCCATTGTAACTGATCCTCCACACTTCTTACCTGCACAGTCAAAAAGAGTAATATGTTTGATAGGGAAGTATCATTATTTCTAAGTGGGTCATGTGTTCTTCTAGCCCATTCAAGTATGCATCAATTGCCTCATTTGGCGACAAGAATGGTACTGTGGGAGAAAACAAACACCATAGTCAAGCCAATAACGCACAAATTGTGGGTACAATGCAAGAGAAGCCAGGATGCAAGATTCTCATGAGAACTCTTTCAAGAACTTCCCAATGCTCTAAAAGCATTTCAGAAAGAGTGACCCAAGGAATTGAGACCTCCTCTTTGGTGCAGGAGTACCTAGGATAGAGAAGCATTTTTGGTTTGTAAGGTGTTTTGTTCTACCATTTTTCTGATGACCGAGGTCAATCGGTGAACAAACACCATAGTTGCTTAAATAGTTGTTTTCTAGTTTAAGTGTGTGTACAGGTAGCTTATAAATCTCTAGAAATCCAAAAAGGCTCTGGAAACCATAATTGGTGAGCTGGCACTAAGTATACTACTGCTCGGGAAACTCTATTGCTCAGGAATGCTACTCAGGAATTTTTCTCAGGTTACACTAGGTTGCTCAGGTATGCTGTGCATAATGCTTGAGAACATCGCTCGGTAATGTCTCTCAAGTTACACTTGGTGTTTGAGGTATTTTCTCGGTGATGTTGCTTGGGGTTTCTTGGAAATTTTTGGTTTGTTGACTAGCACTTGGGTATAGAAGGAAAATTTTATTTTGACGCTCAGGACTAATGTTCAGTAGTGGCGGTTTGTTGCTCGGTTATGTCGGTTAATGGCCCAGGAAATGCAGGATGTGACATTTGTGACTAGCTGGGTCAACTACAATGGCTCTCAACATGTATTTTTTTGTATTTGATGGATAGGGACACCTGTTCTAGTGATGGGAGGGTCATTTATGGCTTGACCATGCCTTCTGTGCAAGGTGGTTGAAGTTGTTAAAGGGTACGAGATATTTTGGAGATATTTATGAGAGATAGCTATATAGTTGAAAGCTTTTTTAAGAGAGTAAGAGACAAAAGATAGAGGAAAGTATGTACTGTAATTTTTTAATAGACTAGAGTTTGTGAATAAATAAAGCATTTAGAGAATTATCTTAAGCATTTTGTGATGGATTCCATGTGAAATATGTATTGTTATATACTTTTGGTTGAACCAGTCAGTGTAGCTTGGAGGATGGATCAATTCTACTAGATTCCACATCATGAAATAGTAGCTTTATGGTGAGAACCAGGTCTAGAGAACTTGAGGTGAAGATCTTAGTGACTTATTCAAGTTAGGGTTTGATAATACCCTATAAGGTCCATTAAGAGGCCTTGAAGCAGAGTCAGGATGACTCTTGGAAACAACTAGACCTAGGATCTACATCAGATTGATATCAGAGCAAGTTAGAGAATTGGGCTTGTGTTGTTTGGGTGTGATTTTTAGAAGAGTTTGTAAATTCATCCAACATGGTATCTAATGTAGAGATGGCAAGAGATGTCAGAGAGCAGAGAGAGGAGAACAGACTCCTGAAGGAGTAGTTAGTAGAAATGGCATGCAAGTTGGAAGAAGTGCATCTTTGAACTACAACAATAAGTGAAATGATGAGAGAAGCTGATGAGAAGGGTAAATTAGTGGCCGAGGAGGATGTGATCCTAGAGAAAGACCCTATGCTTTAAGAAGAGCCATTCTTGAAAGCATCAAAGGCATGAATGAAAATTCCTTAGAAGGTGTGCCTCTATTTAGAGGAAAAATAGATCCAAAATTAATCATGGAGTGGATAGAAGGTCTTGAAAATCACTTTGATTGTGATAGTGTGATCGAAGCTCAGAAAGTTAGAATAGCCAAGACAAGATTGAGAGGAATTGCTCTCACTTGGTGGAAATTTTTCCAAGATGAAAGAGAAAAAGGAGGAAAGAACCCCATAACAAGTTGGAAAGGTATGGTGGATAAGATGAAGGAAACTTACCTTCTTGACAATTATAAAGTGCAGTTGTAGAAGAAAATGCAGAATGTGAGGCAGAAAGACTTGGAAGTTAGTGCCTATACAGAAGAGTTTCATAAGCTATGCTTAAGGTCCCATGTGATGGAAGAAAGCCTAAAGGTGGTGAGGTATCAAAATGGATTCAAATGGAGTATCCAAGAAAAGATCAGTCTCTTAAGCCCCAAGACTGTATACCGATGCTATCAACTAGCCCTTAAAGTGGAAGAGAAGTTTAAGAAGAAGAAAGACTCAAGCAATAGAGGCAGAGGAAGAGACAATAGAGGTCATAGAGGAGGATATGGAGGAAGGAATCCTGAAGCTAAGAATCAAAGTGAGAACAAACTCACTAAGAACCAAGGAGAATCCAATAACACTAGAGGTGGTTACAACCGAGGAAGAGGTTCGAACAACAGTTCAAGAGGAAGAACTAATAATCAAGGAAGAGGATCCTACTTCTCTTCAATGAAGTGCTATAACTATCAGCAGTTTGGGCATCTTGCATATTGGTCTCCAACAAATATCTCTACTTCATAAGGAGAGAAAAGAGCTAACAATGTGCAAGAAGAGTCTTCTAGCAGCAAGACTGCAGAAGTTGCAATAGGATCAGAAATGGGAGATCATTTGATGTTTCAGAGAGTACTCCTGAAAGAACCGGTCAAAGAAAAGCCAAGCCAAAGAAGATATTTGTTTTGATTCAACTGCAAGGTACTTGGTAAGGTCTGTAAAGTTATCATAGATTCAGGTTCTACTAATAAGATAGTTTTTGTAGAAGCTATTGAAAAGTTAAAATTGACAAGGATACCTCACACTAATCCTTACAGAGTTTCTAGGTTGAATAAAGATCAACATGTAATAGTCAATGAACAAGCTTGGATAGAATTTTCCATAGGGAGGTATAAGGATAGAGTTTTGTGTGATGTCTTTCCAATGGATGCATGTCATGTGCTATTGGGTAGACCTTGGTAGTTTGACCGAGCTACAATGCATATTGGAGTTGAGAACTCCTATTCCTTCAAAAAGGATGGAATAAACTTAAGGGTACAATCAACCTTGGAAGAAGAGAAAGAAAAGAAAAGGGGTCCCAACCTACTATTGGTCGGTGAGAAATAATTCTTAAAGACATTGGAAGAAGAAGATGGAGTAGGCTTTGCTTTTGTTTTAAAACCAAAAGGTAAGAAGGGAAACAAGAGGGAAGAGTTACCTTTAGAAATCCAAAGGTTGTTAACTCAATACCAAGCCATAGTTAGTGATGGTCAACCAGCTACCCTACCACCTGAGAGATCTATTAGTAATCATATTCACTTTATCCCAGAAGCCTCACTTCCTAAAAAAGCTACTTATAAGATGACCCCACAATAGAATGTAGAGATTTCTAACCAAATCCAAGAATTTATTAACCAAGGGTTGATTAGAGAGAGCATAAGTCCTTGTGCTATTCCCATAATCTTATCCCCAAAGAAAGATGGTACTTGGAGGCTGTGTATCAATTCCAAGGCCATAAATATGATTACTATCCAGTATCGGTCCCCAATACCAAGGATAGAAGATTTGATGGATTGTCTTGGTGGAGCTAGATGCTACTCCAAGATAGATCTCAAGAGTGGATATCATCATATCAGAATTAAAGGGGGAGATGAGTGGAAGACTACTTTAAGACTACCGAAAGACTTTATGAATGGCTTGTCATGAATTTTGGGTTGTAAAATGTCCCAAGTACATTTATGAGATTAATGAATGATGTTTTGAAGGAATTCATTGGAAAATGGGTTGTAGTTTACTTAGATGACATCCTAGTGTTCAGCAAGATAAAACAGGATCATCTTAGACATCTTCAAAGGGTAATGCAAAGATTGCATGAGGAAAATTTGAAAATAAACTTGAAAAAAGAGTGAGTTCATGAAGCAATGTTGAATTTTCCTACACCAAAGTTAGCTACCAAAGTAAGAAGCTTCCATTGTTTAGCACAATTCTACCGACAGTTCGTCAAATAGTTCAGTGAAATCAGTGCACCTATTTTAGATACCATCAAAGGAGGTATGAAAGCCAAGTTCCAATGGAATGAGAAGGATAATGAAGGATTTGATCATCTGAAACAAAGGATAGTGACTCAACTGATATTGACACTTCCTAGTTTTGATAAATTGTTTACCGTGGAGTGTGATGCTAGTAATATTGATGGCGGTGTAGTTTTGAGTCAAGAAGGAAAATCAGTAGCCTTTCATAGTGAGAAGCTCAGTGATGCAAAGAGGAAGTATTCTTCATATGATTTGGAATTGTATGCATTAGTGCAAGCACTCATGAAATGGAGACATTATCTCCTTCCCAAAGAATTTGTAGTCTTTACCGACAATCAGTCCTTGAGTTTTCTAAGTTCACAGGATAAACTAAGCCATAAGCACATGAAATAGGTGGAATATATCCAAGCCTATACCTTCACCATAAAGCATAAGAAGGGAGTACAAAATAAGGTAGTAGATGCATTGAGTAGACGGTTACTCACAGTGCAAGAAGTTCAGCTAAGAAGCATTGGCATTGAAAGCTTCAAAGATCTGTATCCAGCAGATGAAGACTTTGCAACAACATACAAGGTATGTCAAGATTATCAAAATCATTTTCATAGTGATTATTTGGAATATACTCTTCAAGAAGGTCTTCTA
Source organism: Thuja plicata (assembly GCA_018584345.1). Classification (NCBI taxonomy): domain Eukaryota; kingdom Viridiplantae; phylum Streptophyta; class Pinopsida; order Cupressales; family Cupressaceae; genus Thuja; species Thuja plicata. The sequence goes on from MU226020.1 coordinate 86,711, forward strand.
ATTAAGGGAGGAAAACTCTGTGTATCGAGAGGTTCCATGAGGGAGAACCTAGTACAAGAAAAGCATAATGGTTACTTAAGTAGACATTTTGGGTTGAATAAGACTCTAGAATTGGTCAAGAGGTATTACTATTGGCCAAGAATGAATCAGGATGTCCAAAAGTATGTAGAGACTTGTATGGTTTGTCAAAAGGCAAAAGGGACTTCATCCAATGCAGGATTGTATCAGCCCCTTCCTATCCCAAATAGACTGTGGGAATGCCTTAGTATGGATTTTGTAGTTGGACTACCGAAGACCAAGCAAGGGATGAACAACATCTTTGTGATTGTTGATAGGTTCAACAAGATGGATTACTTTATGCCATGAAAGGCCACACATGATGCATGTTACATAGAAAATCTATTCTTTAAAGAAGCAGTAAGGATACATGGATTACCTTTGAGTATTGTATCAGACCGAGACTCCAAGTTTATGAGTCATTTTTGGAAAATCTTATGGACAAATCTTGGTACAAATCTTTCCTTTAGCTCAACTTATCATCAATAGACCGATGGTCAGACTGAAGTGGTGAACCAAATCTTAGGCAATCTTTTGAGATGCCTCACCAAAGAGTATGGACAATCATGGGATCAGTTACTTGCTCAAGCAGAATTTGCATACACTGATACATTCAATAGATCCACTGGAAAGAAACCTTTTGAAATAGTGTATGGGATTCATCCCAGGGGTATATGTGAATTAAGGGACCTTGGATGCAATGAAAAGAGGAGTGGGTATGCTGAAGATTTTTCTCAATCCATGAAGGAGGTCCATGACTTAGTCAAAGATGCATTTATAGAGAGTACAACTCACACCAAGCAGAAGGTAGATGCAAGGAAAAGAGATATTCAACTTCAAATTGTAGATTTGGTCATGGTGCACCTAAACAAAGTGAGGTTGCAAAAAGGAATTCTGAGTAAAATTTAGATGAGGAAGATAGGCCCTTGTGCAATATTGGAAAAGTATGGGCCTAATGCTTATAAAATTGATCTTCCTACAGACATAGGATTGTCTCCTATTTTCAATGTGGCAGATTTGTGTTAATAAGAATTCAGAATAATTGAGAGGGGGGTGAATCAGTTATCCTCAGGTCTAGATGTGCCCATATAAAACTTTAAATCAACTTCAACAACTCAGATTTTCTCGGCAATACTAAACAATAAAAGTGGGCAGTTTACTGTACTAATGAAATAAGCTTGCAGAACCTTAACAGTAAAACACAACAATAACATTCACACATTTTGACACCATGATTTAACGTGGAAACCCAATATGAGAAAAACCACTAGTAACATGCTACAAAAATTTTACTCTTCTGAATTAATGCCCTGTGAGGAGCCAACCCTGTTAAAGGTTACAACACACATTGTCAAATGTGACCTTGTTAAAGGATTTAATCACCTTGTTAGGAGTGACCTTGTTAGAGGACTTAGAACATTCCAATCTAAATGTTACCTTGTTCAAAGGATTTATACAATGACTGTTAGGTCAACCTGGTTAAAGGATTTGAACTGATACAATGGTTAGAAAGTAATCAACAGGTGTGATCTGATTCATACAACTTACTTTGAAAATCTAGATCCAATTTCAACTCTAATGCTAATTCACTAAGTGGCCTCCATTCTCATCTCAAACTTCAGATCTTCTTGGAAATCCATCAAGCAATCTCTCTCTACTTCTCTGCTAGGTCTTGCCAATTAGTCAATTAACCATGCAACACTTTTCATTCAACTTTTATACATTAACAATAACCATAGTAGGTTATATTATACCTCTTCATCTAGGTAAGATAAATCTTTAGCCGCTTAACCAAGATCATAGATCTTAGGTTAGGTTAGATCCAACGGATCTTTCCATCTTTACATTTAATTTACTTCTCCAATACAATCGTTAATTAACCATTGAATCCATGCACTAATAACGGTTTCCTGTGCATTAAATGAATATCGACCAATCTTAATTAATAATGCATATCCCAATAAAATCAATTATGTCAGCCATAGATCTCAAATCTCATCAATAAAAAAAATACTGATGCTCGACATTTTGCTGTCTCCCTTGAAATTTCACTGGCGCTCGACATCATCTTTGCTTTGCTCGGCATCACCTTTCACTTTGCTCGGCATCGACTTTGTTTTGCTCAACATTGACCTTCCAGTGAACTGTCAATGCTAGATAAAGAATGTATCACTTTGCCAAAGTGCCAAATGATCAAGTACCCTGGTTTATACTCATAACTCAACCATTTCCTTGGTCTTCTTGTTATCCCATTGTTTTCAAATCTTCATCAATCAATGGATAAGGTACTGAAACATACAATGATATTCTCACCAGTTAACGTTTGACATCAATGACAAAATAACAATTGTCTACATTGTAGCAATCTTTCCAACAATTTGGTATCCTATAAAGGACCAATTCCAGACAAAGATTCTGATCTAACAGTAGATACCAAGGATATCAAAGCACTCAAACTTCCTGTTGCACCTAAACTAAAGGTAGAGAAGATTCTAAATTCAAGAGTGGCCAAATAGACTACAAAAGAAAACGTATATGGAACATTTGGTCAAGTGGCAAGGACAAGCTAATTCTGAGGCTACATGGGTGCAAGAAACCAATTTCAAGAAGTTAGGTATCAATCTTGACTTACTCCAATCACCTGGAAGCTGATTTATTTTTGTCTGGGGAGTATGGTGCAGGAGCACCTAGGATAGAGAAGAATTTTTGGTTTGTAAGGTATTTTGTTCTACCATTTTTGTGATGACCGAGGTCAATCAGTGAACAAACACCATAGTTTCTTAAATAGTTGTTTTCTAGTTTAAGTGTGTGTAGAGGTATCTTATAAACCTCTTCAAATCCAACAAGGCTTTGGCAACCGTAATTGGTGAACTAGCAATAAGTATATTGGTGCTCGGGCAACTCTGTTGCTCGGGAACGCTACTCAAGAATGTTGCTCGGGTTACACTAGGTTGCTCGGGTATGCTGTGTAGAATGCTCAGGAACTTTTCTCGGTAATGTCTCTTAGGTTACACTTGGTGTTTGAGGTTGTTGCTCGGTGATGTTTCTCGGGGTTGCTTGGAGATTTTAGGTTTATTGATTGGCGCTCGGGTATAGAAGGCAAAGTTTATTTTGATGCTCAAGATTGATGTTCGATAATGGCGGTCTCTTGCTTGGTTATGTTGGTTAATGGCCTAGGAAACAAAGGATGTGACATTTGTGACCAGCTCATTCAACTATAACGACTCTCAATGTGTTGTTTTTATCTTTGATGGACATGGACACCTATTCTAGTGATGGGAGGGTCATTTATGGCTCGACCATGCCTTTTGTGCAAGGTGGTTGAAGTTGTTAAAGGGCATGAGATATTTTGGAGAGATAGCTATATAGTTGAAAGTTGTTGTAAGAGAGTAAGAGACAAAAGATAGAAGAAAGTATGTATTGTATTTTTGTAATAGACTAGAGTTTGTGAATACATAAAGCATTTAGAGAATTATCTTAAGCATTTTGTGATGGATTCCATGTGCAATACATACTATTAAATTCTTTAGGTTGAACCAGTTGGTTTATCTTGGAGGATGAATCAATTCTATTAGATTCCATAGCATGAAATAGTATCTTTACAGTGAGAACCAGGTCCAGAGCACTTGAGGTGAAGATCTTAGTGACTTCCTCAAGTTAGGGTTTGATAATACCCTATAAGATCCATTAAGAGGCCTTGAAGCAGAGTCAAGTTGACTCTCGCAAACAACTAGACATGGGATCTACATCACTCTTCCTCTACTCCAGCCCACAAACCAGGGTAGTTGAATCAAAAGGTATAAAAAGGTGAAGCTTGAATGATATGCAAGTTCACAAGTCAGTACTTATTTTAATACCTCTATAGAAACCAACTCCCATTTTAATGCCTCTTTAGAAACAATATACTATTCCTATACAATTAATCTCAATACTCTTTTTGCATCTGTATCCACAAGCGTTTCTTATCACAAGCAACAACCATTTTTAATTATGTCTGAGCGAATAGGCCATGGAATGGTTATACTTATAACTCCCATACCTTTGTCAACTTGCATAAAGTGCATTTGATCAATCATATCTCACTATCTGCAACTGCCATTGCAGGGAAACGAGTAAGCAGAGTCTTGTCATCTTCTCATTATGATTCTTACTAGAACATCTTGATTCTTTGCAAGTTCAAATATGTTGAATATTATCTATTTCTTGTGCAAGAATTTTGATATTAGTCCTTCTAATAGGATTTCCCTGTCATGCTTGTCCATTTATGGCAATCTGTAGGCAAACCTATTTCTTGCAACCTTCTCTTTGAACAAAAAATCAATCACAAAGGAAAATACCAAAAGATAAATGACTGTAGTCAACACTGCTTTGACTAGTTATACTGCAACTTCTTGCCAGATGGAAACATCTAAAAAATTAGAAAAACCATCTCTTAACCATCTAAGCATAAGGTTGGTGCATTCTCTTTCCTATTCTTACAGACACCGACAACTAGCAAGTTACACTGGTTAAATAACAATCCTTTAACTATGGTTTAACCTTGAGCCACCACAGACTAGCCTTCTATAGTAAATTTTCCACGCGTCACCTTAACACTTTATCAACTCTTTCAGGTGGAACCCTCCTATTTTTCAAAACTTTTTCCAGGTCACCCATCTATCCGACCGGACTCATCCACTTATCACTCCCGCACGATCGGGTGAAACCTTTTCCTGTTGATGAGTGGGATCGCACGGTCACGCAAAGGCCTTTCTTTTTTCTCACCAAGATTGTGCTATCATGTAGGGGCTCACCATCTGTCCAAGTTTCTTCTCACTTGGATCACTATTTGACCTGTCTTGACCACCATGCGTTATCATCTCACGGTTTGGTACATTTCCCACATGCAAACTTTGAGCTATGGAAGAGTCACTAAAACCAGTTAATACTATAATAACATGTGGATAGAAATAAAAAATAGACAAATATTAATGAAGTCAATAAGGAGAAAAAAATGGAATATTTTTCAACCAGAGATATCAACAGCAAGAAGGGCCACCCAGATCTACTTTGAGTTCTTCATTCTAATTCTCTCCAATACAAATATCAACTCCCTCTTGGATAGATTCCTCTCTTTATCTTATCTCCCTCATAGTCTTTTCATGTATAACTTCTAGTATCTCCCTCAATGTCTCTCCCTCTTTATAACTTATATATTTCTCCCTCTTTGACAACAATGCCAAATTCATTCATCTTCACCATGTAGATATTTTTGTGTCAACTTTCTGAACTCTATGCTCCCTTTGTCATCTTTCTTATGACTGATCAACATCATGTGTGTTACTCTTCACAACTTTAGGCAACTCCTAAAGTGTGACCTCCTTTGCATCAAATTGTCAGATATTTTGTGTAATACATTTGATGCAATCACTCCATTTGATATTAGTTAGCCTCAACTAGGGGAATCAACCCTAATTTACCTCTTAGATACTCATGTTCATCCTTAGGTAATTCTTTATTAAATATATTTGCTAACTGTTCATTTGTATTCACATATTCCAATCTCACTTCTTTATCTTGAACTAGCTCTCTCAAATAATGATACTTGATAGAAATATGCTTGGTATTAGTGTGCATCACATGATTCTTTTATATATTGATAGCACTTATGTTAACACATAAAATAACAACTATCTCAATGATTTCTTCCTTCATATCTTTCAACAATTGCTTGATCCACACTATGTTTGAACAATTAACTGCTGCTGCAACATATTCAGCTTCTGTTGTAGATTGAGAAATATAGTTTTGTTTCTTTCTTGTCCAAGACACTAATCTCTTTCCTATAACTTGAATGCACTACCACTTGTACTCTTTCTATCATCAACATATCCTACCCAATCTGCATCTGTATAAACTTTCAGCTCAAACTTATCATTCTTCTTATAATACAATCCATAATCCTATGTTCCTTTTAGATATCTCAGTATCCTTTTCACTATCATCATGTGACTATCTTTAGGATTTGTAGAAAATCTTGCAAAAATCCCAAGTGTTAATGCAATATCCGGTCTATTGTGAGCAACATATTGTAGCTTCCCGATCATTGACCTATACAAGGTTTGATTTACTTCAGTTGTCTCATCAGTCTTTGATAGTTTCTGTCCAGTGGCCATGGGTGTACTTATTGTCTAGAGTCCTCCATGCCAAAGGTTTTCAGTATCTCCTTGATATATTTAGATTGAGTAATGTAGATACCTTTCTTCATCTGATATACTTGCAATGCAACAAATTTTTTTATCTCTCCAAATATAGACATCTCAAATTCATTTTGCATCTCATTTGAAAATGTTTGACATAAAGTATCTTGTCCTCCAAATATGATATCATCAACAAATATTTCAGCTAACAATATCCCTTTACCTTTTTCAGTCTTCAAGTACAGATTACTGTTGTCATTTGTCCTTGTAAAACTAATTTTGAATAAGTAATTGTGCAATATTTCATACCATGCTATGGGGGCTTGCTTCAATCTATAGAATGCTTTATGTAGCTTATAAACCATATTCTTCTTGCTTGAATCAACAAATCCTTTAGCTTGTTCAATGTATACCTCTTCTTCGAGTATTCCATTCATAAATGTTGATTTAACGTCCATCTGATACACTTTGAATTCTTTGTAAGTTGCATATGCAAGTAGAGTTCTAACTCCTTCCAATCTAGAAACTAGGGCGAATGTCTCACCATAGTAAATGCCTTCTTGTGCATAACTTTTGCATACCAGTATAGCCTTGTTTCTTATGAATTCTCCATGCTCATTCAACTTATTTCTAAATACCCACTTGGTTCCAATAACATTCTTGTACTTTGGTCTAGGTACTAGTGTCCAAGTTTTGTTCTTCTCTCTTTGCTCAATTTCTTCATTCACGACATGTATCCGATCTTCATTATCCAAAGAATCTTTCATTGATTTAGGCTCATATTCACATAATAAACATGTTTGATTTTTCAAATTTATTCTTGTCATGACCTCTGAATATTTTTATCCAATGATTTGATTTGGTTAATGATGTCTTCTTACATATTTTGCTAATGTGGGCTCTGGTCTCCTTTCCTCTTTCTATTGTTCTTCAAATTCATCTAGAAAATTCTCTTCAGGTTCATTTTGTGTCTTTGCTTCCTCTTCTGATTGTTCAAAAGTTACCTCCTGATGCTTGGCAACTTCTTTCTGTGACTCGACAATTTCTTGCTCTTGCTCAACAACATAATTCTATTGCTTGGTAGATTCTTTCTCTGGTTCAGGTAAACTTTTGGGCTCTCCTTCATTCATATATATGAAAGATATATAATCTTAAGGTTAATTTTTGCATTCAACTTCATTCTTTTCTGCATATTCATCAATTCTAATTTGTACTTTCCACAACCTTTTTAGTGTTATAATTCAAAAACTTATACGGTTTGCTCTTAGTGGAATAACCTGGGAATATGCCTTCATCACTTTTAGCATCAAGTTTTCCATTCCTATTGTACTTCAGTATATAACATTTTCTTCCAAAAACTTTAAAGTATTTCACATTGGGTGCATAACCATACCATAAATCATAAGGTGTAACTTATGTACCTCTCTTGACTTGTACTCAGTTCAAGGTATAGACTATTGTACTTATAGCTTCTCTTCAACATTTTTGTGCAATATATTTCTCTATCATCCATGTTCTAGCACAATCCATACTTGATCTATTCCTTCTTTCAGTTGTGTCATTCTATGGGGGAGTCCTTGGAGTAGACACATGTCCATTGATTCCTCTATCATTGCAGAATAAGTTGAAATTATTAGATATAAACTCTCCTCCTCTATCAGATCTCAAACATCTCAAGCTCTTACCTGTCTCTTTTCCAACTTTTTCCAAATACTACTTAAACAACTGAAAGGCATCAAACTTTTCTTTGAGAAACATCACCGTCATCATTCTAGAGTAATCGCCAACAAACAATATGAAATATTTACCACCACGATAGCTTTTCACTCCAATAGGCACACAAAGGTCAGTATGAACCAATTCCAAAATATCATCAGAAATATAGGTTTTGCTCTTGAAACTAGACTTTGCCATTTTACCCAATTGATATTGCTTACACATTACATTATCAGGTTTCTTCAATCTTGGTAACCCTCTTACTCTTTTCATCTTACTAATATTTACCAAATTGTCAAATTTCACACGACACAACCTTTTATGCCATAACCATACATCATCATATTGTGCAAACAAACATGCCTCATCAGATAGATCTAGATAGAACAAATTACCTCGTTTGTTCTCCAATTCCAACTAGCTCACTAGTAGTGCACAAAGATTTTAGCCTTTTTTTGATGGAATTCAACTTGGTATCCAGAAGTATTCAACTGAGAAACACTCAACAAGTTATAGTTAAGTCCTTCAACCCAATAAGCATTGTCACATGTGATCTTATCGTTTAATTTTATTGATCATTTTCCTTTCACAATACATGGTGTATCATTACTAAACTTAACACTACCACCTTTGTAACTATTTAAGGTTTCAAACTTACTTTTATCACCAGTCATGTGATGTGAGAAACTATTGACATGCCTTTGTGACTAGGTCTGCCAACAGAGGTAAGTTGTCACCGGGTACTGGCCAACTTCACCTGTAAAGGTTGTCTAGATAAATGAGATTCTCTGGGCCTTTGAGCATGTGAGAGTTAGGTCTCGACAGTGTGGGAGATAAGTTGGGCATTGTGACTGTTTTGTTTAGGGGGATAGCTGGTTATCTTTGGCTCATCTTCTTCGGGGGATTAGGTAAAATGGGGTTTGCTGCAAGCATTCGTGAACTTAACCAAATAAACTTCAGAAGATAATATAGGGTTAGAAGTATTTCATCTATCTATAGTCATGCAAATACATTTCGAACATCAAACCATGCTTTAACATGATACACTAAATACTGAACATATACAGAACCAACAACTCATACATATCCAATAGCGATGGGAAAAGAAGGTCGTTAATCTACTTAAACTATTAGAGCAAGGGACATTAGAAATATACAACACAAAAGCACGTTAACCCAGAGATCAGAATGCTAACAACATTATTGCCAGAAATCTTCCTTCTTCATTAACATGTTTTCAGTGAGCACTGGTGCATACAATGGTGGCTCCAAGGGAGCATCGATCTACTAAGAACTTCTAATAACTAAGGAGAATTGAGCTCTGCAACTATATCAATTGAAAATACTGAAAGCTCTAGTTATGGACTGTAAAATCATCAATTTTGTTGACCCTTGAAATGAGGTTAGACTTAGTATTTATACACACGCTTTGCCCTAAAATTAACCTAACTCAACTTTACACTCAACAATAAAATATAATTTCTTGTGGCCGGTACTACCTGCACCACACTACAACAACTTCAAGAAGCACAAAGGTCTAACATGTCTGAAGAATGAGACAAGAAAGGAGGTATGGAAGAATCAGCCTTGAGAAGAGAGCTAGAAGGAAGAAAGGAAGAAATTCGATCCCCTGGGGATCAAGGCTACATGCCTCATTAATGAAAAAGTAGATCACTATCATTAATGCGCTAGGTGTTATATTGGAGTGGCACCTTGGGAAGACCACCTGTCAGAATCATTCCTTGAGCTATCATGCCTTACTAGGGTCATCTACTTCCTGACACCCCTCTTAACTGATTGATAATGACCGGTCGGCTCCTGAGAACCTAGACGTGGGTCATCAAAAGAATGTAAAACTATAGATCTGGAACTTCAGGATCTAGGAGCTTATGCTCCAAAAGAATAATGAATACAAAATATGCACCCCACTAGTGAAGATCTCTAGAATTCAGAGGACTTTATTGCCCCTTGCTATTTATGAATGCTTCCAAAACCTGGCTTACACCTTCTTCATCTATATTCTTGATGCTATCCCATCGGCCGTGGACAACCTCCAGCCTCTCTTCGACTTCTCTAGCCCCATTCCAGAATTCATCTACCATCTTCATGACATCATATGCCTGGATCCATCATCTTGGATAATCTTGATAACCTTCCCCTATCAAAATCTTTGGCAATCGGATACAGGGACTCCATTCGCTCATCAAATTTGCTGAGGAAATAGTCCTCCAGGGTGCATGTTCTGGTACTGAAGGGATTAACTTGTGATACCCCTACCACAAATGCCTAAAATAGGCCCAAGGGATATTGGGCTGCGGTCACCTGCTCTTTAGGGCCTTAACTAATTCCTTGCATACCTCGATTTTGAGGCCAAGTCTGGAGTACTGGGCCCGGAGAGAATCATATGATTCTTCTCCCAAAATTCCCGCCTCTGTGATGGATTCCTCTAGGGTGTTGAAAACCTCCTCCAACCTAGCCTTCTGTTATGCCCTGCATCCCTGTCCCTACATTTTGTGTGCAAAATGTTGGGTCCCCCCTTTTTTCCTCGCTTTGCTTTTTGTTGCGGCTCTGCCTTGTCTTTCTTTTCTTCGCTTTTTCTTCTCTGGCGTTTCCTTCCCCGGAGTGTGTTGTTTTCTTGGTTTGTTCTTTCCCTCCCGGATCCCGAATCCTGGAGGTTGTCTTTTGGTGGAAGTTTGATTCCGGACTCCAGGATTGTTTGCGACGATGTTCCTAAGTCTTGGGAACATCATCACAAGAAATCCCCGGGTCCGGAGTCTGGAGGTTTTGTCTAACCTAAAACTCTGGAAGGAGGAGGATGGCTTTTACCGTGGGTATAAATAGAGCTTACCTGTCATTTTCACATTTACCGCGATTAAAAACCTTTGAGCACTTAGAGCGAAATATAGCATTTTAAGAACGATTAACAGAGTTTGCATAGAATTTGCAGAAATCAAAGCTTGAACCCCTGCTATGCTCGATGACGTACGCGACTGCTCCGTGGTAGTGATCTTGGCTAGCTAACATTTCAAGTGTTGCAGAGTTCACTCTGTAGTCCCTTCCTCCACCTTCTGCATTTTCAGGTTGGTTCTCTCGCTTCCCTTCTCTCTATCTTGTGTTCGTTTTCTATTTTTTCTTGTTGTTTTCGCCTGGTTTTGTTTTCGTTTGTTGTTGTTTCGTTTCTGTCGTCTGTTTTTTTTTCTTGTCCCTGGTTCGCCGCCCGTTGGTGGGTTGGCTCTGTCGGAAGGTTGTCCACCTTCTGTGCAGATGTAGATAGTTGTTAATAATTGTGGATAAGTTGTAAATAGCTTGTAAATATTTGTAAATGCCTGTAAATGGTCTGTAAGTAGTTGTAGATATCGTCTATATAACGTAAATAAATGTATATTTTTGGTTTTGGCTTCGTCTGGTTTTTGTCGCGGGAGTCACCCGCGTGTGCGTTGGTGTATATTCATGTATATATGTACATATTTCTATAGGTAACCCTTGTATATATTCCCCCCATCCCGTGTATATATCCTTTGGCCCTCTGTATATCCTTCCGGGTGGCTCGACGAGCTAGTCGAGTCACCTTTGCTGTCATTTTTTTTGCTTCAAGCTGGCCTCGAGGCAGAAAACCACCTGTTTGAAACTCGGCTCATGGCTGGTTTCAAACAGGCGATTTTCTCTCTCCTCCATCATGGCTGTCAGAGCCTTATTTATTTTCCATGCGCGCAATTACTTCCGGCCAAGTGGCTTTCCCTTTTCGCGCGTTCGAGTTGTCTGCTCCGCCGCTAGTACCATCCCATCCATTCAATGCTATCGCACATGGCATCCACGTGGACCTACTTCAACATTCTTCTTTTCTAACGGTCACTTCTCTGGGTGGCGGGCCCCCTTTCAGTCATCCATCCCATTGTCTTCGTCCAGTGTGACAAATTTTCCCGGACCCGGAGATATGGCGGAAGTGCTAAGTTTGTATTTTGCTTTTCGGATACTTATACAAAAAGACTAACTTTTCAGGTAAAGCAAACGACGCGGTGGTAAGATCTCCGGACCCTAGAGTTATCATTTTATTTTGATAAATACATTCTGACGGTCGCTTTGTCTCGCAGGTCCGGACTTCACTTTGCAATAATGTCTGAAGCATCCGCATCATCTCCTCCCGGAAGTCCGGAGTTGCCATCCACCACCGAATCTAGGGCAGCGGCAAAGTCTAAGATAGAGAAGGCCCTGACAAAGCTCCCCCTCACCATGAAGTATATGCAGGGTGAGGAGATTGTGGGCTTGAAGATTGAGTCCAAGATAAAGATGATGACCGACACCAGCGTCGGTACTTGGGCAGAAATGCAGGCTCTAGTGAAAATCATGCATATACAGTGACAGGCTGGAGATTCACTTGCTACTAACATTGGAGGTTCCAGTATCCTCAGGGCAGCTTGCTTCCCATACTCTGTGTAGTCTCTAGAGCTGGTGCTAGCTCTGGTGGCCCACTATAACTCCGTCGTCCAGGCCGTCATGTTAGCAGCAGCAGAGGCATCAGGATTCCCCAATCCGCTGGTATCCCTGGACCCAGCCACTTTCCAAATCGGCTTGGGCATCCCGCAGTTTGATCAAGCTACGATGGTTTCAAGGTCAGATGCCTTGAATGAATTCACCGAGCTGGAGGAGGCCTCTCGGTTGTACATAAACACCAACTGGCTCAAAGTCCCAAAGAGGGACCCCAAAAGAATGAAGATTGACATCCCCCGCTCTGAATTCAAAGAGAGCATCCAGATGGGGATGATTGCATTGGCACGGGTATTTGGGCAGCCCTCCGCCCAAGAATTTCAAAAATGGATGTACTATTTCCTGTTTGCCATGTCCACTAACAGATAATTCTTTGACTGGGTTACTATCATTTCCAATCATGTCGATTCCCAGCTCCGGCAGCTGGGTAAGGATAAGAAGTTCTATATGAATTCTTATGTTTTCTGGGCCTTGGTTCATTAGAGGCCCCGCTCCAATGGCCTACTTACAAACGACGTCCTCGGATTTGGTTCGGGACAAAAGGCACCGTGGGACCATTTCCCTCAGATTCAATGGGAGGCCAGCTTCCCCAGTTTCTGCCGGGTAAACGATTGTTTCGATTACCATCATCTGCTGACACCCACCTGGGATGCCGAATACCGCCTGTCTACTGAGGCGATGAAATTGGTTAGTAGTTATGGGCACTACTACATTCAGTTCCAACAGCATACCTACAATAGGGTCGCCGACTTCTCTGGGAAACCCTACTTGTTGCCCAGGCATTGCGGGGACAAGATCGTGCTGCTGGAGTATTGCAGATAAATGACGGAGCTGCATGCCTTCTTGGGCCATAAGAAGGTCACCAATGTTTCATTCCCGATCTCTTGTGGGAACTATACCTGTAGTCTGGTCGCCGCGAAGGAGGCAGACAATGAGCTTAAAAGTTACAACTTGCAGGAGTTCTACCTGGCGCAGAAAAACTTTGATCTGCAGGGCCGAATTGCAATAGCACTACCTCGGGCATCGGATCCCCACCAAGCACACATGGAGGACTTCTGGGTAGATCGCCAGGACGATATGGATGTGTGCAGCTGACATTATGATAGGATGACGGCTGGAATGATGCAGGAGGTAAAGCTCCGGAGATTCTCAGAGGGTTTCTCTGACACTACCCCTACCACAGATCCCCAGTACAAGGAAAAGGGGATTGATAAGTTGGCACTGCCCGTAATAAATTGGGCCACCCAAGAAGATCATACAATTGAGGACTTCACTCGGGCAATTGTTGAGAGAAGTCATAAATATTTCAAGCAGGTGTGCCCCGGGAGTGCGCGCCTTGGTCCCCGACCACCACAAAGAGCAAGTTCACCGCCGGTATTAAGATCGACTCTGGGGGCCAGAACATCTTCACCAGCCGGGACTTCTGCACAAGGCGCAGACAAAGGAAAGGGGATGGCCCTCACCCCCTTCGCGCAGCAGATTCCCATACAAGAACAGATTCAGCAAACCGTGGCGGCCTCCAAGCAAATGAGGGAGCAATTATTGACGAAGCTGGCAACTCCCCCGCTCATGTCCGGACCAATTTGTCCTCCTTCTTCCCCTTCACTGGCCGCCTTAATGACGATGGCGACGGGGGTGGATCCCCTGGAGGCAGCAACAATGGCAGATGCGGGGCCACCTTTGATCACCTGGAGGAACAAAAGGAAGCACGTCCAACAGCCAAAGGCAGAACCGGCACCAAGGGCATCCCTCACCAAAGAGGTAGAGATCCTCTCTTCTAGTTCTCCAGAACCGGAGAGGGAGGCGGAACAAGCAGAGAACCCGGCCAGTCCCCCCCAGAAGAAGAGTTTGATTTATTCGCAACTGATGAATTTGGGAATTTGCAAGGGGGCGACACACAAGCAGGGACAGAAGTCCCGGAGAAAGAACAAGAGGCTGTGGATCTCTGAGGTTTAGAAGAAGAGGCTGCAGAACAAGAAGAGCAGCAGAAAGAACTGAGACCGGAGGTTGTCTCCGGGGCTCAGACAGTACAAGGTCCCGGAGTAGACCAACAATAATCAGAACAAATAGCATCCACTGGGGAACCCGGACCCGGATCTTCGGGAACAACCATAACCCCAGCCGCCGTGTTCTAGGGGCCACTCCCGGGAGTGACCTTCAGGCACATAATAACAGCAGCCCAAACTTTGAATCTTGGCCAGATACCTCCCGTACTGCCCAAAGAAGTACCAATGACGGAAGAAACTCAGCCGGAGGTAGGAATAGATGAGGGAGAAGAGCAACTTGAAGAGGTAGTCCTCAAAGGGGCCTACCAGGGTCCAGATTCACCGATCGATCTCACAGACCAGGCTGAGGATATAGAGATTGAAGATGTTGCTGAAGAAGACGTACCGGCAGAAAAGGAAAAAGAAGTGCCGGCAGGAGAAACAGAGGAGGTGCTTGTTGAAAAGGAGCGACCACCACCGGACACTGGGAGAATATCAGAAGAGCGGACTCTAGTAGGAAGGCCACCTCTCCCACCTCCGTGGCTGGTGGAAAGCAAGAAAAGAAAATCCCCATCCAATCCAACAGCCCCCATCTCTCTGGCCGAAATGATGGCCTTGGCTCAGGCCCCGCCGAAGACAAGAAGGGCCTGGACAGTTCATACCCTCCAAACTGGGCCGGGCGGAGAAACAGTTGCGGTAGTAGCAACGCCTCCCTTGAATGCTAATGAAGCGACTGCAGACCCCGTAGACTATAATATCGCAGAGGTACACTTGGGTAAAAGAGGAAAGTAGGGTGAAGTAGACCTGCTGAAGGAAGCAGCAAGGGCAGTGGAGGCGCGATACGAGAAAGAAGCCCAGAGGTTCAAAGCAGAAAAGGAGAAGAATGCCAACCTTCTTGGGTTGTTTTATGAGCTGGCCAGCCCCATCAGTGCCGTCCCTCCCCAGACCTCCACCTCAGAAGAATTACCGTAGAGCGACGTAGACTCCCTGCGGGTAATGAAGAAGAAAGCCCAAGCAGTTGATGAATGGGCCAATTTGCAGATAGGAAACATCTGGCGTTTCCTAGTATCCACTCTCCCAGATTTGTACATGGCCCAGCAGGTTGTTCACCAGGAAGAAGCACTAATTGAACAGTGGGAGAGTGGTACTGAAAATTACCAGGCGTGGAAGGCAGAGCTCGAAGAGCTCCTCACTCTGGGAGAAGATATGGTTTTTGAATCTGGAATTCTGGGTGAGGAATCATTTGATTTTGTAAGGACTCAGCACTCCAGACTGGACCTCACATTGGAGGTAACCAAGCAACTGGTAGAGTCCTTATGAGAGAAGGTAAACAAAGTGAAATATTCTTTCAATTCATGTAAATCTTTTGTAATAAAGGCTTCCGGGGTAGATCCCTTCAGCGCAGATACTTATACTCCCGAGGAGTCAGTTTTGGGAGGTTTTGATGAAATGGTAGGCTCCCGGTATCAATCTCTGAAAGGAATTGATGGTGCCAAAATGATTAAATTGACCAAGGTGGTGCTTAAAGGCCACGACACCGCAAAGATGGCGGATGAGTTTAAAAGTGATGTTCCGGAACTAGGGGAACAAGTTGAGATGGCCAGATTCAGGAGGGCCAGTCTAAAGAAGGTTGATGAAGACGGTATTTTCCGCCTCCTTCAGGCCTTTGGTGATAATAAATAGCCTTGAGCGTTCCCCGGGAACCGGGGAAGTTTGAGCATTCAGCATTCTTTATTCTTTCGGGGACGTGGGTTCCGGGATCCCGGAGTCCCGGATCCACAATTTTGTATTCTTTAAAGTGATCTGCGTCCCGGTCCCCGAGGCCGACTGATCACTTTCAGAGGCGGTTAATTAAGATTGTCAGAAGGTAGTTGTGCCCATGAGGGGGCATTGGCTTGACAGTTGGTTTCTGACAAGTGGTATTCTCAAGGCGCCGTTCAAAGGTACACCTGGCACATTGGAGATAGGGCACCGTATTTTCCATTTATGAGGCATGTAGCCTCAATTCCAGAAGGACCTACTTTCTTCTTTCTTCTCCCCGGCTCTCTCCTCGAGGCCGATTCTTCCGATGTATCCTCTTATCTTCTTCCTCTGACCTAGCAGACCTATTCCGTCTCTAGGTCTTTTGTAGGATGGCGCAGGTAGTACCGGCCCCTAGATATTGTATTTTATTCAAGTGCAGTAAGTTAGGGTTAGGGTTAAAGAGTTGTATAAATAGGCAAACCGACCCATTTCTAAGGGTCGGCAAAATTGATGA